>VCMS01000116.1:0-154557 GCA_022539475.1 Gracilaria domingensis | reverse complement strand
TGGCAACTCGTGAGCATACCTCCGCATTCAAAAGTCATTTACCTGTATACGCAAAGCGGAAATATCCATAAGTTAGTCAATGAGTTCCGTTGAACATTTGAATGCGATGGAAGTACCATTGATAAACGGAAACCAGAAACGTTTGCGCTAGAAAAGTCGAGGGACCTGGGGTAACTCGCAAACGGAAGGAAGAAGCAGAAAGGGATCGGTTAGATTACCAGCCGACCAATCATCGTAAACCGCGAAGGTGTCGAAGTGAGAACTCACAACGAGGACACCAAGAATGCCCATGCCAGCAAAACATACCGCAAGACGCGATAAACGAGAATCTAGCCTATATCCCAAACAAGTACCAGAATCGCCTATCCCGAACAGTCAGGCAGTAAAAACGACCAATTTCATTTTGTCTCTCAAGATCGATGATGGATCTGGAGAGATGAAATAAAATTGGTCGTTTACCTGTATACGCAAGCAGAAAGTATCCATAAGTTAGTCAAGCTCCGTTGGAAACATTTGAATTGCGATGAACGTACCATTGATAAAGCAAAACAGAAACGTTGCGCCTAGAAAAGTCGAGGACCTGGTAGCTCGCAAACGGAAGAAGAAAGCAGGAAAGGATCGGTTAGATTACCAGCCGACCATATCATCGTAAACCGCGAAAGGTCTCGAAGCAAAAACTCACAAGCAACGACACCGAGGAATGCCCATGCAGCAAACATACCGCAAGATGCGATAAACGAGACAGAAACCTATGTCTCAACCAAGTACCAGAATCGCCTATCGCGAACAGGCAGAGCTAGAGCCTATGGCGCAACGAAATGAACTATTGGTCGCGTACTTACAGTCGTCGGTTGGGTTACCGGGTTCCCGTTTTCACCCTTCAACTCGTTCTATATCTTGAACAAATAGAAGAAGTTGAGGGTGATTAGCTTATTTCCTGCCGTTTCCATGTCGCAGAGCGCGAAGAAACGCGGTGAGGATTGGTTAGTTTAGAGCAAAGATACGTGAAGGATATGGGAGAACGTACGAAAAGACTGCACGGAATACATCCCTGAGATACGGATGACTCCGTCCTACTTTCTTCCGCCTCTACTTTATGGAGCCTCCATAAAGTGGAGGCGGAAAACGTACGACGGAGCGGAGTATAACGCGATGATATCAATGGCATGGCTCACGACGGTAACGGAAGTTCGGACGTCGGAGGCGCGGCGGCGGCGGCGAAGGGATTAGATTTATTTTTCTGTGCGAGATTGGACAAGTGTACAGCGTACAACGTTGGGAAACCACAGGTTTATAACCAGTGGTAGATAATACGAGAAGTACACCCTTGTGTGAGGTCGACGTGTACCTACGTTCCTTTTTGAACGAAAGCACGTGATTTAAACTCAAATATATTCTCCGTTCTGAGCAACACGTCGATATTGACTGTCGCTCGACCTCCTTCTCCCTTCGGACTCCCTTCCCTTGCAGTCTTTGTCGTCGTTTCTCGTTCATTTCTTCTTCCCATGGTCTACTACTGTACACATAAGAAGCGTGGGTGCCCCTTCGTTACTCGCCGAGGAGTCTTATCTCTTCAACAGCATTCAACCATTGGCCCGTTTCGTCTGAAAGCAGCGCTGGAAGACGACAATAAGCCGCGCCCATCGGAGAGAAGCAAGCGTCTCAGCTTTCCGCGGCCCCCGCGACCCGCTCATCTTCGAAACGGTTTCACTGGCCCCTTGTCGCCTTCCCGAGCCTCCAGTGTCCGAGGACATCGTCGACCCCACTCCGTGCGCCCCTCCATTCCGGACACTTCGCATTGTGTTTCTCCTTCCCCGGGTCCCGTGGCATTAGAGCGAGAACACGGAAGCAGTTCCCGCCCAGTGCCTTCTGAGGAGGCCCTTGGTGATTTGCATATGGATTATCTCACGGTTTGTCTGGCTTCAGTAGCTTCCCAACCTTGGTCATCGTGAAGCGGACGAGCTAATTGGGCTACTTCGGGACCCGCGATTCTCGCAAAAGCGATTCAACGAGACCATAACCAGTTCCAAGCGCTGTACAGAACTGAAGAACGCCATTTTCGAACGATACGCCCTCAAAGGACGGTTTCAATCGCAGAACTGTCTCGCCAGAAGGATGTAAGTTCCAGCGCCACTCTCTACACGAGAGACCCCGTTCAGACACTTGTGAAACAGCTCCAGTTGGCTAACAACGAAAACACATTCTTCCACCCTATACCTCAGACCCACTCCACGAAAATATCTCACCCCATGTCCGGCTCTCTCGCAAGAGACGCCACCTCAAAACTTAAGGAAATGGTCATGGGCTCTTTGGATAGTAGAATAGTGTGGTACTCCCAAGAAATAAGTTACAGTGAATCTTTCGTAGGTCTTCTGCAGGTATACACCGATAAGTCTTCAACAACTCTAAGCAAACATCGGTTACCGCCTATCCTCTTCACCTCATATTTCCCAACTTCTCCGACGAGCTTCGCCGTAAGTGTATCCGTGATGACCTCACAGTAGTGGCATACTTCCCTACCACACTGATCAAGGTTTCCGCATCTGAAGCAGGCGCAATGCCATTTGTTTCTAGCAAGTCTCTAGGCGAGTCCAGGATGCAAATCCTTCAAGAATCTCTCGTCAAGTCCTGGAGCCCATTCTAAATCTCACGCAGAAAGGTTTTCAGTTCATCGGGGAAGACAAACTAAGTCGAGTGTGCCATCCTCTGCTCGCAAGTTATTGTGCGGACATTCCTGAGGCTAAGGACATTCTGTCCATTCTTCATGGGACCAAAACGGAAAGCCCGTGTCATAGATGCAAAGCCCCTCGCTCATCTTTATGCAGTCCTATTCCCACCTCATTCAACGGACGTTCTCAAAAGCAAACGAAAGGTATCCGAAAGGCACACACAGCTATCCTACAACATGCACAAAAAGACGAGGCGGAAAGACGTCCCCGTCGTGCGAAAGGATATCTCAGGCGGATACTCTCAAGCGTTCTGATTACATATCTCATATTCTGTCGTTCATCGAAACCCTCTCTCGAAACCCTCTTGACCGTAGGATTGATCCAGAGGTTGTTTTTATGCAGTCTGTTGGAAACAATTAGACCTCTATTCGAAAAGTTACGCAACTTGCATCTCGGCATATTGAAGCTGATTAATACTCCAGTAATCGAGAACCTGTAGTCAGAGCCTCTAATCCCTGCAATAGAATCATCCGCGTCACGTTCATCTCAAACGATACGTACTCAAATCCGCAACTTTACAAACGCTAATCTGTCCCCCATGCATTGCAACTTTTCTCCCAGAGGTTTACATATAGAATTTTCCACGCCGAAGAAAGGCAGGTCACTGAATGAAACCATCACCGAGGCAGATCGCCTTTGAATGATGGAGACCAAAGCATACAAAGACCTTGACATGGTTTTCCTTTCATGAAGGAATTCTTTGAAATCTGACGGGGAGCGCACGACAGGGCCCAATCAGAACAATTTTCTCTCAGTACTCGGACGTCGCTTTGACTAATTATAGGTGCAATCGTGGCGCATGATGTAATAAAAGTTCTATTTCGTCTCTTCGGTGGCAGATTGGAGCCTTTAAACGCTCCTCGACAAAGTCGTGGGCAGCAATTCATAGCTCTGGAAGTGGGACTCTGAAGTTTTATCACGGCTCTTAACGGAAGAAAAACGAACACCATTGGCAGCATTTTACGGTATCTCCACAACACGTCGATTAATATCTTCTTGTGTATTGTTGGTGACAGGCCTTGTTAACGGGAGTAGAGCGATACGATTTCAACATTGGAACTATTGTCATGTGGTACCAGCTCAAGCACGCCGGGCTGAAGGATTTTCATGCCTACCATCTGTTTTGCTTTCCGCTACGACTCTCGTCGCCCCCTTGTTTCATACACTTTTGTAATGAATGAATGTAGCACATACGAGCTGCTACAGCCCCCGTTCTCTAATCCTGTGAGACTCATGTAGTAGTTAGCCTATCAGAACTCCATATAGTTATTTATAGTATTCCGTAGAGAGCTCTCTTACCCCTATAAATACGGTATTCTATGGTCGTTGCCGGCCTCCATCGTTGTTTGCCAGACCGTCACAACGAACGAATTAAATTCAGATATATACATTGAACGCCAGAGCGAGAGCGCTCATGCTATTAGGTAATACCTTACCTTCATCATCAAAACCGATGATCGATAGAATTTGTATCTTCACCGGAAAAAATGGTGGCCAGTATTTACGTAGCTACATACTGCCGTCACTCTGTGTCTCTGTATTTCAACCCGGCGCATTACCGCTTTCGTGCGTGCGGGTGTTGACGGGCTTCCATGGTACGTCTCTTCGCCGCTTTCAGCAGTTTAAACAGTGTAGTCTGTCAATAACTACACAAATTGTACCAAGGTCGCGTATTGTGTTAATAGTTGAGGATCAATTGGATGCAAAAATTAGTTGATTCTTCTCTGATAGATTTATACTGAGCTCGCAACAAATTATTTGCTAGAAATGCAGCCGATTGTGTTTCGGGAGGTGTGGGAACGCTACAACCTGCCTGAAAATGTTTCTGTTGGAGAGGGGTTTTAGTGGACGTAGACTTATGCGAGCAATCGTAGCGCTCTCCAGTCGTGCGTTTTGAAGCGCTCCTAATACTCAAGATACACCCTGATGAACGTACAGCTTTCTGCCCTCCTGCCAATCCACGTGGACAGCGGCGCAACGTGTTGGCGGGCGGGGCATCGTACTGAGTGCGGGAAGTGTCGAAGAAGGTGTTCTGGGAGGTCTCGGCATGGTGCCAAAATGTGACCACAACGTGCCCACGGGCGCGGGGGGGGGTCGGTTGTGTTAGGGTGGCTACCCTAACACAACCGGACCCCCCTGTCCGCAGCCACGTTTTGGCCGGTTTTTTAAAAAATGTGCTTGTTTATGCCCGCGGACGGGGGGGTCAGGTTGTGTTAGGGTAGCTACCCTAACACGACCGGACCCCCCCACCCGCGGGCACATTTCGGCCGATTTTTTGAAAAATGTGCGATTTTATGCCCGCGGGCGGGGGGGTCCGGTCGTGTTAGGGTAGCTACCCTAACACAACCGGACCCCCCCGCCCGCGGGCACGTTTTTGCCTCGTTCTGGTAGCGTCAACAGACCTCCCAAAACACGCAACGCAGGCAACGCCAGCCAAAACGTAACGTGCCCGCGGGCAGGGTAGTCAAGTTGTGTTAAGGTAGCGACCGTAACACAACTTGTCCTCGCCCGCTGCCAGTACGACAGAATGACATTATGACATGTCTGACGATGTCCTTCTGCAACAACCTGTCCGGCCATCTTCGATGCAAGTGGATCTGCAACACGTGCTCTGGATGGGTGAAGCAGTACGGCCGTCTTCTTTTCCAAAAACGGAAAGAACCGTTGCAAATCCAGATTAGGCGTGTAAGTCTTCAACATCTTTTGACCATTCAGGTGAACTATTCACACGTATCGGCAACACTCAGGATTTCCTTGACTGTAGATCTTTGAAAGAAGATAGACTGCAGGCGAATGTCTGCCGTGACTAAATGCGGCGTTGTTGCGAACTGCAGAGCTTTATGCCAGTCTCTTGGTCTTCAACTCGCGGTCGACGGCATGGCTGACGCAAACTATGCGGGGTAAGGGTTCACCCATGTATGAAATACCCTTCATACACCCCCCCCGCTCTGCGGAGCAAGGAGCACATTGATATTAATGACTTCGCCAATATAATGAGACGTCTCGAACTTTTCGAGCTGGAAGACCGCTCATCGTCAGCAACAGAGTGAATCCATCGCGCCAGTCAGCTCCCCTGCCTACTCTCACTCTATCTCGCTGTATCAATACCTGTTATGCATCTTCCATTCACAAGTTCTATCATAAACATCCAAGTTTACTATCCACGAAAATATTCACACAAGTCTTTGAAACCTCGGCTCCGAAACGCCACAAACGCAAATCGCTGGTGTGCAATCCCCCTGCACACATCTATCCTTACAATATAAAATAGTCAGCTATACAAATCCTATCCTTATACACCGTCCCATATACGCGTTCACAGTTCTTTGCTTCCCTAAGTCTGTTGTCTGTCCGAACACGTTCAGGATTGCGAACAAATGCCCCCTACCCCAAGCGCACTTGTCGTACTCCCAGTCTTCAAGCCTTCGGGTGTATGCTCATCATCTGACCCCCACAACGGACCGCCATAAAAGCCTGTGCATGAGAGCGATTTCATTATTGACCTCCACGAACCTGACACAGATTATCGACCGCTGCACCTGACCGCAGCTATTCTCTTATGCTTGAAAAGCTTCAACTATTACTGGTTCGGAAGGGATTTCGCAAAGGGTTTCAGCAATGGAGGTTTCACCACTTCGCAGTTATGCCTTATATGTCAAGATTCATATGCAGCGCCAGTAAGTGAAGCCTCGATGTAGTACTCCTGTTCTCACATGCAAACTTCTGACGGATCATAGAAGCGTAGAATGCCACCCAGTCGCACCGCGCCAAATCAGAGCTATCCGGTGGTCATCATATGATCGCAATGCTCCTTCCAGAGAAGCGCAATCCATTCAGAACCCGGTACGCTCAGACCCCAGAACGAGTTTAGACAGAAAGAACATCTCGTGACACAATTAGAACTTTCGGTCGCGACAATACTCTTCATCCCCTCAAGTCGTGGCCCTGAATACCTTCCAATCTCGAATACTACATCTCTCACATCATAGGAAACATAGCGGTCAAGTCGGTGAATTGATTCCAGGTTGGAATCAAGCTCTCCGTTGTTCCCAGATTCTGCAATACCACCCGGTAGCACATACTGTTGTTGCAATCTTGATGCAGGTACCTGCGACATCAGCGATAGGTCAACGTTGTCCCACTCATTCGTGAGCTATAAAACGGCAACTCACAAGCAGTCGTACGCCGCAACAGTGTGCAATTCCCAGATCGACTGTGTACTTCCATTGTACCAAAAGAACTCATACTGGCGGCTGCGAAGCTCCAGTGCAGTTGGATACAATCGACTTCCATGCTACCGGTAATCCTTTGCCAAGATTCGAAAGAACACATATGGGATCGAGTTCAACGCCATCAGCAGGCACTTCATTTTCCCCGGACATGTGCTTCTTTTCCCCCTTCTTCTCCTTCTCCTTCCTGTCTTCGATTGTAAGCACTTCTTCGAGGACCGCTGTCAAACGACGTCGGGTTTAGAAGATTTGCCAAACTTGCAACTGCCTCAACGCGATGTCGCCCTCCTCCTCCTGTGGTCGAGTTATCTTCATAACTCTCCTGATGAATTTCTGCCTTCCTATTCCGCATTACTCCTTTATCGCATCCAATCGGAACACTATGGCCATTTCTCATGGAAGCTTGTAACTTGCATTCAGTAGCGCCTTGACTCTCGATGACCATTTTCTCCTGTCTCTGTGTGGATGATTTGATTCTCATCACCTTAAAGCTATTCGCTGAATGTACAAGAGGGATCATCTCTCTTGAGCTGTCACTGCTGGACGTGTTCACTGGATCGTTTTGCCCTTCAAATGATGCCCGATTGGGCATGTCCAACGTGGGATCCTCCTCGTTGCCACTGTGTGCTCTCGAAACAGCACTGGAGGGTTGTAATATCGGTGAACCTCTTCTCACCCCGTCCCTGCCATTCACAATAGTTCCAGTTTCGAGCATTCCCCGAGTAGCCTTTCCTTGATGCGCTTCGCTTCCGTTCTCGTCGTTCTCCTCTTTGAAATCGCCCTTTCGCGTAATCTCGCTTTCATTTGAGTGCATACCGCCTGCAGACATTTCGTTAATCTCTCCTACAATACTTCGCACACGACTATTTGAGTCAAGCTGTTGAACATCAGAATCTTTCTCATATAGACCAGTAAGCACCCGGCGTTCCGGGTGTCCACTGTCATCGTCACGACCGCCATAAACCGCACCATGCCCTGTGCTATTTTCAGGACTCTGATGCTCAGTGAAGTTTTCTACTGACCTTTTCAAATTGGTGGTATGTTGATTCTCTTCCTTCGTGCGTTGCATACCACTAGGTGCCCCACGGTCTCTACTCGCACCCAGTAAATGTCCCCCGCTCTCGCTTTCTATAATATCGCCAAGCTGACCGCTCTTAATCTTTTCATCGCGCGTAGAAAAGGTACTGAAATGCTGTCCTTGATGCTGATGTTCCTGATCCGTTGAGGGTGATCGGGGGCGCTCCGGCGCGTAACAATCCTGTGATTCTTCCTCCAGTCGAACTTGCAACTCAATTCCCTGCTGAGGCTCTGAAAGTGCCAACGTATGACTATCGTCACGTGCTTCGCCATCGTCCGAATGACCAACATCGGGATTGACCAGGCCGAAAGGATGATGTGAAGCCAACTGATCATCGTCAACATCATTTCCATGATACAAATTTGACGGGTTGGGGTCAGTGTGGGGATGACTGATATGTTCGTCATCCGCGTCATCTCCATCATTGTCCAACACCTCACGAGGCACTTCTACTTGGTGCATTGAGTCTTCATTATGGATGCACTCCCCTGTGTGAACAAGGGCCGATTGTTGATCTCCCATGCCAATGTGACTGCGTTCCACACTGTTGCGATTCATATCCTCTACTTCTGCATCTTCTTCTTCTTCCTGGCTAAAACGGCTATGCGGAGGAGAACTGGTGCGCTGATGCACATCACTATCGCCCTGTCTTGAACTAAATTGCCCATCATGTCCAGGTGCGCGCAAATAATGATCCTGGTCATCCTCAGTCTGGTGATGGGTAAAACGGTTTTCTGAGTTTGACGACCGCAGATTCATTTCGTCATCAAGAGATTGACCCATACCATTTCGCGGGTTCCCGCGAGAGCCTAATTCATTCTCTCGCAAATTGCGTTGTTCGGACTGCTGTGGATGATTGGCGTTACCTCTGTGGTTTCGAACCACCTCTTCCAGTGAATGACGATTAGGCCTCGGGACATGAACTTCTCGCTGGCTCTCTGAACCGCTTTCCCTTGAGACAAAGCGAGAGTAGCGAGAATTCATATCCTGTGCAGCGCTTTCCTCATTTGGAACAGGATACACCTCATTTGTAGGTTCACTGACACTGCGCTCCTTCAAGCCATGGAGAGAACGAAAATGGTTGGAATCGGTGACAACATGTTGTGCCACAGGCTGATGACGGTACGCATGTGCCGGATGAATCGGCGCTCCAAGAATCCTTACTGGCGGTGGTCTTTCTTCACGATGCATAGCGTAGGAGCGATGACCTCCTGCCGTTGTAACCGGTGGTTCGCGAGATATATGCAGTGCGGAGGATGAGTATGCCTGAGAAACGGTATCGAAATGCTGCGGGCTTGACATTGGTACAGGATGTACCGCGCTTCCATGATGCATGACTTCTGAAGCCCGATGATCCGCTCGAGGGCCTAGGGTGTGGTGGACATGAGGTAAAGTCCTTTCTTCGAGAGATCTGGCAAACGCGGTGTCTTGTGGTGCAGCACCATTGCCAACAAGCAACGAAGCATTGCTAGGAGTGACCAAAGATCTATGTTCCAACCGAAGTGGCAGAGACATAGGTCTTGATTCCGAAGGGGTGTGCTTGGTCATTACGGGAGACGGGTGCAAATAAAAGCCGGACAGGTTTGAACCGCGGATAGCTTCGCTCGGCTCTTGAACAGGCCTAGATCGAAGCATCTGGTGATAGCCAAACACTGAGAGATTGTCGGAAGGGGTGAGTTTGTGGAAGGCTATGGTTCCTCCTTACGTCACCCATTGGGGACACAAGCTCAGGGGTAACTCGCTTCGGATTCAACAGAGACCTGTGCACCTGAGGGCGGTGAACATGAAGGGCCGGCAAACTGGGAAAAGCGAGTTTCTCAGAAACACGAGGGGTATTACGCAAGGCGATTGGATGAGGTGGTTGTGAACGGACGCGCGGAGGTGAGGCTAAAGGAGTGGAAGGCGTCGGAGTAGATTGCAATGCAGGCGAAGAAGGAACACGGTTGTCCGGCTTGTCTGAAGTCTTGTGTGATTTGGACAGATTGCGCCATTTATCCTTGAGGTCTACGCTGATTCGTACCGGGTTGAAAAGGTTGGCATTCTCTCGCAGTATGACGGCCCAGCGGCCCTCACCAAATTTCTGCACGCCACAGCGAAGCGCCTCGACTTCCTGCGGGGTCCACTTGATGCGCTTCTGACGCTTGGCTTTGTTCTGACTGACATTGCCGACGCGGCGAGCAAGAGCGGCGCGGCGTCGGCAGATCATGAAGGACTGCGGAGATCAGCACCTGAGTCGGCAGCGGCGATCACCGCCAATAGTCAGCCAGAGGAGGCGTGGCGAGACGCCTCCGCGGTATGCGGTCCAAATGCCAGCATTTGCTAGGATTGGAAGAATGGTTGACCAACTGCAATTCGAATGTTTTGCCATTCGTAGTACATCTTACAGTATATTCAAATGCGTTTAAAATAAAAAAATGCTTACGCCGGTCCAAGCAGTGGATGCATTCCAATGGAAATGGTGCTTCACCATTCATACTTGCGAAACCATTTGAATAAACATATTGGATTATCAGTCAAACCATTCAAAGCATTCAAATAGAAACCATTTTTTTGGCAGCGGCTTGTGGCTGCGTTGATAGCACTGCCATCACCGCAGCCACAAGCCGGCAGTGGTCGCGCCGGACGCGGTGCGCCATTGAGGCGGCCCGTATGTGTAGCGAAGGCGAGACGTGCTGCCTTACGGGGTGGCCCCTATGTAGTGCACGGCACTGAATTGAAGCAAGTATGCGCTCGTGCGCTCCGTTCAATCCCTCCACGGAGCAGCGCACGCAGCTTAAAGGTGAGCGCCCCACCGCCGTGCCGTGTGCGCCGCGCCCCGCGAATTGTGGTTATTCTGATGACGCGCGACGGCGGTATTATTAGTATGGGCATTCGAGGCATTGAAATGATTTTGCATTATAAGGATATATCATTCAGATGAAGAATGCACTCAAATAGTTTGCGGGCCACACTATTCAATGTAAGGAATCCAGTCGATTGTATTGTAGCGCTCATCCCTTGTTCAGTATGGACCATTCCAATGGTTCTGAAAGAGCGTTATTCAAATGGAGAAGACCATTTTAATGATGTGCTGTTCATAGTATTCGTTGTTTGAATGCAGTCAAGGAATCATTCTTCCAATGCTAGAAATGCTGGGGCCGCTACTGCTGTATATGCCTGCGCAAATACAGACGTCACGTCCCACTTCGCGGCGGCGTCTTCGTTGAGTCTTCCATAGCATGTAATCCATACCGCGTGCGCTTCTGCGCAGTCTTTTCGCCGAGTTAGGCGGCACGCGATGCGGGCAGATGGCGCCGATGCAGGCGGGGCGCGCACTCTCAAGCGCGCTTGTGCAGCTTTTCTCGCAAGAGGCTTTCTCAGTAAATGTTGTGTTTGACATGCTGCTGAGTTCCACGCCGAAGCTACTCTCGGAATTGCTCAAACACTTTCTGAGCAAGAACGCGCCGTTGCTGAATGCATTCTTTCTGTGCTCTCCGCGCAAGCCGGTGAGCGAGAGCTTGGGACAACATTATGGCTACTGTTAAAAAGCATGACGCTACTAAGGATATACTTTTTTGAATACATACAAGAAAGAAGCAGTAAATGTCAAGAGTACTCCAGGTCGAGGCAACGTAGTTAAAAACACTATTTAATGATAATAAGGAGGATAATTAGTGAGAACAAACTAGTAAAAGATGGGAAGTTTCACGGAAGAGCGTCCCAGGAGAACTAGAATAAGAGCAAGAGGATGACCGTAGGTGAACAAAAGCGCGTGCGACAAGATTAGAAGTTCGAACAGCTCAGCACTCTTTGCTTGCAGTGTATCGTATTGACTTCTTCGATCTAGTGAGAGCATCATATTTCAATTACGCCCAGCGAACACAGAAGGGAATATATAGCAAGTGCCGGAAGATTTGTGGCACAGAAGAGGCCATGTTTGACAACGAAGGCGATATGTGGTAGGTTTAGGGACTAGAAGAGTCTTTTGGAGAAAAAGCGCAAGGAGAAAAGGAAGGTGCTGGAAAAGGTGTTGCAGGATGCAATCGAGGCTCCAGTATTGACTGGATTTCGGAGTAGGGCATGGCAATGCGAATGGCGGCCCAGATTTCAAAGTGCGAGAGGAGAGAAGGATGGGGAGGGATTTGAAGCCGTTTTGGGGCGAGACGGGTATACGAGAAGTGGAAGGGTTGCCTACCTGACTTCTAAAAAATGACGTTTGCGGAGACGGAGAGAGAGGATGCGAACGCGTGATGGGCGAGAAATGGGTAAATAGCGGGGGTGGTGTGGACTGGGAAGAAGTGATGGGATGATTGAGGTGGGATGAATTGCGATTGGCATTGCAACATGGGAGAAAATGGAAAGGCAAACTAGCACGAGTGCAGTTTTGGGAGAGGGTCG
Source organism: Gracilaria domingensis (assembly GCA_022539475.1). Lineage (NCBI taxonomy): Eukaryota > Rhodophyta > Florideophyceae > Gracilariales > Gracilariaceae > Gracilaria > Gracilaria domingensis. The sequence continues at coordinate 142,144 of VCMS01000116.1, read as the reverse complement.
CCGAAAAGAGTGAATGGGGTGGTGCGGCGAAGTAGAACCTCTACAAAAACTAGGGGACCCAAGAACTAAACTGCTCGAAATGGAATTTAATATTCCAAAATTTCTTAATTTTTTGAGTGCCAGCCTCTGCTACCCGCTCGCGCGCCCCAAATAGCCCCAAAACTAGCTTAGTTTCCAAAGCGAACAGACTATATTCCACTTTGCAGAACACAGACGTGAGCACCTTGGCGCCTGAGGCTGAGAAGCCACGCTCCCCAGTCACAATCCTTTCGAGGAAGATCGCCACTACAGACGTGGACTCTGAGCACCTTGGTGTCTTGGGTCGCCCGTGGATACGGTCTAAGATCAGCCCGTTCCCGGATAGAGTCCTGGTCATGGCGAAACGAAACTATAAAGCTTACGCCGACCTAGAGGTTTCCGACAAGTATATGGTTCAGCAGTTGTTCGTGCTCGATACAGGAGCTGGGCCAAACCTTTTGATTGAATCTATGATTCCGCCGCACTTGCGGTCTCGTGTTGATGCGGCACTGCATATTGATGTCGCGGATGCGAATAATCGGCCACTTTCGACAGTGGGAGTGATAGACCTGCTAGTCAGACTTAGTCGCTACGTGGTGAATCTCGCTTTCTTGGTTTGCGAGCAGCTCGCTGCGCCGGTTATACTCGGATGTGAATTTTGTGACCGCTTCGTCGAATAAATTCGACCGCTGCGAAAAATCATAAAAATGGAAGACGGGACTACTGTACCCATCCGTTCGGCGTCCCCTTTGACGGGCTTTGAAGAAGCAGGTTGTCTTCCCTGCTGCGCAGGAGCCTGCCTCTGATGAACGGAAGTCTACGAAGCTCCGAGTTGCTCGGTCTATTCGCATTCCGCCTGAATCGCAGGTCTCGGTTACTGTAATATCTCCACAATGTGGCTTACAAACGGTGTAACTGTTGTCTGCGTCACAGGAGAAGCATCAGCTCGGCCTGGCTAATGAGATTGTTTTTGTTGAACCCGAGAAGCCTTTCCAGGTGTTGGTCGCAAACTTCAGCCGTTTTCTTCAACGGTTGGTCAGGAGCCAAGTTATTGGATCATTGCTTCGGCACCCTACGGCTATAGTGCCCACTCAGGTTTTTATTTCGGAAGTTCTCGGAATCGTCGAATCTGAGGAGAGGGAGGCGGAACAGAACAATTCCGAACCGAATACTGGACCGAACAGGTCGTCGGGAGATGCTACGCCGACCTCGTCGGGTGCGAATGACCGCAGCCTGTCGAAGGAAGTACTGCCGACCTAGTCGGACAATAATAATAAGCACCTGAGTGCTGTTGACACGAAGGATAAGGCAGTACAGGAACTGGAGTCTCTGGATCTTGAACATGTTCCAGAGACTCACCGCGATAAGTTGCGGCACATGCTCGAAGAGTTCACGCCCATATGGGTTGTTACACTCGGTTAGATTGGAATAACCGAACATCGGATCGATCTAATGCCGAACACACGGCCAATCTCACAGCACTCTTACAGGGCAGGACCGACAGCTCAGCAGGAGGAGAAAGCTCAAGTTGAGAAAATGCTTCGCGCTGGAGATATCGAGCCGGCTTAGTCACCTTAGGCATCGCCGGTGGTGCTCGCGGCCAAAGCTGGTGGGTCTTGGCGTTTCTGTATCGACTACCGCAAGTTGAATGCCGCCATAGTCAAGGATGTATATCCTATCTCACGAATGGATGAGTGCATCGGTTCGTTGGGCGACGCGAAAGTTTTCACAACCCTAGACGCGAATTGAGGCTATTGGAAAGTTCCCGTGAAGGCCAAAGATCGTGACAAGAAAGCCTTCGTCTGTCACGAAGGATTGTACCGACTCAATCGGATGCCCTTTGGGTTAACGAACGCGCCAGCCACATTTCAGAGAACTGTGGATATTTTGCTCGCTCGCTTCAAGTAAAAGACTTGCCTGGTTTACCCGGATGACATCATTGTCTACTCCAGCAACCTGGACGAGCACTTGACTCACGTACGGGATGTGATGCGAGTCCTACGAGATGCTGTAATTACATTCAACCTGAAGAAGTGCGAGTTCTTAACCGAAACCGTCAGGTATATCGGCCACTTTATCCGCCTTGGGCGGCTATCGATGAACGAAACTCGCCGGAAATCCCTCACAGAGGCTAAGCATTCGCGGATGCAGACTGAACTTCGATCTTTTCTGGGCTTGTGTAATGCTTATCGCCGCTTCACACCGAACTTTGCGGACATTGCGGCCCCGTTGAATGAGCTCCTCCACAAAGGACAGCCAGTCAACCTGGAAGAACTCGAAGACCGCCAGACTGCGCCTTTCTATTCGCTGGTCGAAGCGGTGACCTCGCAGCCAGTTTTATCCCTACCCAGGGCTGGTTTACGGTATGCAATAAATAGGGATTCGAGCGACTACCAAGTTGGCTGCGCACTGTTCCAGACCACCGAAGATGACGAACGATTGCCAATTGGGTATTGGTCAAGAATCCTTAACGTTCACGATAAAAATTACTCGGTATCCGAGAAGGAGTGCTTGGCAGTGGTCTGGGCCTTACAGACACCGCGCCTCTACCTAATGGGGAATCGTTTCATAGTTCATATCGATTATTCGGCCTTGCGCTGGCTACTCTCTATTGCAGAGCCATCTGGCCGCTTGATGCGGTCAAGACTCCGGTTAGCCGAGTTCGATTTCGAGATTCGGTACAAGAAAGGACTCCTGAACACTCAGGCTGATGCACTGTCCCACTTGGAAACAGCGGCTGCAGCCGCACCAGTCAATGATCTGGAGATACCGTGCTTCCCCGTGGAAGAAGGCTCGAGCGATGCCGATGAAGATTCGGAAGGATGGGACATCTACGATGCTGTTTTAGCCGTTGCAAACACCCGCCCAGAACCGGGTTTTTTCGTACCGATCAAGCCTGAAGAACTCATCCGTGAGCAGCACACGGACCGTTTTTGTACGGAGATTCGTAGCGGTCTGAACGGCGGAGCACGACTGCCTTTCGTCGAGAACGACCAAGGGTTCCTCACCCGGACTGTCGGGCGCAGGCCACAGATTGTGGTTCCTCACTCACTTCAGTCATGAGAACTGCATCCGTCGCACTATGCGAAGCTCTCAGCCCACTCTGGTGGCAGGAAGTTGTACTACACCTCGAGGAAGGACTTCTACTGGCCAGCGATGGCTTTCGATGCGTATGCCACTGTTCGTGGATGTTCTAATTGCGCAAAGAACCGCCTCAAACTGCGAAAGCACTCCAAAAAATTGGTACTCTTCCCTGCTAGGGCTCCATTCGAATTCGTGGCTATTGACTTGCTCGGTGAGTTTATTCGCACTCGCCAGGGAAACCAGTTTCTACTTGTGATCACCGACTACTTTTCCAAGCTGGTACAGACTGTGCCTTTGAAAAAGGTTACCGCCAGTGCGATCGCCCAAGCGTTCGTTACACACTGGGTTTTTGTCTACGGAGCGCCGATTGATTTGTTATCAAATAGTGGACCGCATTTTGCGGCTAAGTTCATTCAGGACGTCTGCCGCATCTTGCGAATCCAAAACTAGTTTACGACAACAGATCATCCCCAGAGTAATGGGCAGGTTGAACGCTTTAACCGCACAATGCTCAATGCATTACGGACGTTCGTTGCCGAGCATGCGTCGGAATGGGATCAATACACCGCTGCCGTGACATATGCCTACAATATGCAGGTTCATCGCACTACTCAGATCTCGCCGTTCGAGCTTGTGCTATTACGCGTTCCACCTTCGGTGGCTATCTAGCCACAGCCAAGTTTGGATAAGTTTCCGTCACTCCGTCTACACAGGAACGCCTGGAAGGACTGGCTCAAGAACATCATTCCTACAGTTAGGCAGAACATTTATAAGGCACAGGCCGCCTACAAGCGGGATTTCAACGCCAGAGTGCGCGAACATGCCCTTCACCACCGAAGTGGTGCGTTCCTCCTCAGGCTTCCGCGATAACAGCACGTTGTTCGCCTCTTTCCGATTGTTCAGCTGTGCGTCGGGCGTCCTCGCGCGTTCACCACGACTTGCGTGCGACATTGATGCCTGACACGGCGATTCCGTCGACGACGGCAACAACGACAGCAAGCGATTTGCCTCTTCTTCCCCCTCCTCAGCTGGAGCGTCAGAGGCGGTGGTAAGTATCCGAGGAGGGGCCAGTATCCGCGTGCGTACGTGAGCGGCAGCAGATACTGACTGGTTAGATTCCGGCTCAGCCGGCAAATCAGCAAGTCCGCGGTTGGGATGCGCCAATACGGACAACGAAGTGCGCACTCCCGCTTCGGCGGCCGGTTCCACAGGAGGCGTAGCGGTGTCCGGCCTTTCCAGTTGCGTTTCCTGAGAAGCAGGCATTGGTGCAGGCGTTAAGCGATCCCGCGAGAAACGCTCGTCCTCTCCCCTGATGTCAAGGACAACCGTAGTGTCGGTAACTGAAATGACCCGGTAGGGACCATCTGCGATAGGAGAAAGCTTGTGGCGCTTCTCCTTTTCGGGATTGTAGTATTCCTTGCGTATGAAGGCATAGCTACCTTCCCTGATCGGAGGGAAATGTTTGCGCACTCTGGCGTCAAAATTCCGCTTGTAGGCGGCTTGTGCCTCAGCGATATTCTGCCTAACCGTAGGAATAATCTTCGTGAGCCATCCCTTCCACGCGTCTCGGGAATTTTTCCAGTACTGGCTGTGGCTCGATGACCACCGACGGTGGAACGCGTGATAGCACAAGCTCGAACGGCGAGATCTGAGTAGTACGATGGACCTGCGTATTGTAGGCATACGTCACCGCATCGGTATACTGATCCCATTCCGACGGATGCTCGGCAACGAATGTCCGTAATGCATTGAGCATTGAGCGGTTAAAGCGTTCAACCTGCCCAGCGTAAGTCCGAATGATCGGTTTGAACAATGAAGCGAGTTCCCATAAGATAGGGCCACAGTGTCTGTAATGCCCATACAACTGCCAAGCTCTCCTTCTCGGATACCGAGTACTTCCTCTCGTGAACGTTGAGGCTTCTTCACCAATACCCAATTGGCAATCGTTCGCCATCTTTTGTGGTCTGGAAAAGAGCGCAGCCAACTTGTTATTCGCTCGCATCCGTATCGATGGCATACGGCAAACCAGCCCTGGGTAGGTATAGAATAGGTGGCGATGTCACCGCATCAACGAGCGATGAAAAAGCCGCAGTCTGGCAGTCGTCGAACGCTTCCAGTTGTACTGACTGTCCCTTGCGAAGAAGCTCGTTTAGAGGTGTAGCGATATCCGCGAAGCTCGGAATGAAACGGCGGTAAACATTGCACAAGCCGAGGAAAGATCGGAGTTCAGTCTGCGTCCGCGGATGCTTAGCCTCTTTGAGGCACTTTGCACGTGCTTCGTCGATAAATAGTCCGTCCAGGACGGATAACATGGCCCAGATACCTGACTGTTTCGGTAAAGAACTCGCACTTCTTCAGGTTGATTGTAATTACTGCATCTCGTAGGACTCGCATCACATCCCGTACGTGGGTCAAGTGCTCTTCCAGGTTGCTGGAGTAGACAATGATGTCATCCAGGAAAACCAGGCAAGTCTTTCACTAGAAGCCGGCAAGCAAAATGTCCACAGCACGTTGGAATGTGGCTGGTGCGTTCGTTAACCCAAAGGGCATCCGATTGAATCGGTACAATCTTTCATGACAGACGAAGGCTGTCTTGTCACGATCTTCGGCCCTCACGGGAACTTGCCAATAGCCTTAATTTGCATCTAGGGTTGTGAACACTTTCGCGTCGCCCAACTAATCGATGCATCCATCCATTCGTGGGATAGGATATACATCCCTGACCGTGGCCGCGTTCAGTTTGCGGTAATCGATGCAAAATCACCAAGACCCATCAGCTTTGGGCGCGAGCACCACCGGCGATGCTCAAGGTGATTGAGCCGGCTCGATAACTCCAGCGCGGAGCATTTTCTGAACTTGAGCTTTCTTCTCCTGCCGAGCTGTCGGTCCTGCCCTGTAAGGGTGCTGTGAAATGGGCCGAGTATTCCGTAGCAAATCAATCCGATGTTCGGTAATACCAATCTTCCCGAGGAAACCATCCCACATGGGCATGAACTCTTCGAGCATGTGCCGCAATTTATTGCGGTGAGTCTCTGGGACATGTTCAAGATCCAGAGACTCCAGTTTCTGTACTGCCTTATCCTTCGTGTCAGCAGCACTCAGGTCCTTATCATTACTGTCCGACGAGGTCGGTATTGCTTTCTTCGACCGGCTGCGGTCCTTCGCATCCGATGAAATCGGCGTAGCGTCTCCCGACGAACTGTTTGGACCAGTATTCGTTCGGAATTGTTCTGTTCCGCCTCCCCCTCCTCAGCTTCGAGGATTCCGAGAACTTCGGCCATAGAAACCTGAATAGGCACTATAGCCACAGGCTGCGGGAGCAATGGTCCAATAACTTGGCTCCTGACCAACCTTTGAGGAAAACGGCTGAAGTTCGCAACCAACACCTGAAAAGGCTTCTCGTGTTCAAGAAAAACAATCCCATTATCCAGGGCTAGCTGATACTTTTCCTGTAATGCAGGCAACGGTTGCACCGTTTGTAACCCACATTGTGGAGATGTTACACTAACCCAGACCTGCGATTCGGGCGGGATGCAAATAGACGGAGCAACTCGGAGTTTCATAGACTTCCGTTCATCAGTGGCAGGCTCCTGCGCAGCAGGCAAAGGAACTTGCTTCTTCAAAGCCCGTCGAAGGGAACGCCGCACGTTCGGTACAATGGTCCCATCCTCCATTTCGATGGTTCTTCGCCGCGGTCGAATTGATTCGACGAAGCGGTCACAGAAGTCACATCCGAGTAAAACCAGCGCAGCGAGCTGCTTGTAGGCCAAGAAATCGAGCTTCACCACGTAGTGGCCAAGCCCGACAAGCAGGTCTATCACTCCCACTGTAGAGAGTGGCCGATTATTCGCATCCACGATATCAATATGCGGCGCCACACGAACGCGAGACCGCAAGTGCAGCGGAATCATAGACTCAACCAAAACGTTTGGCCCAGCTCCTGTATCGAGCACGGACAACTGCCGAACCATATACTGGTCGGAAACCTCTAGGTCGACGTAAACTTTGTAGTTTCGTTTCGCCATGACCGGGACTCTATCCGGGAACGGGCTGATTTTAGACAGTAACCACGGGCGACGCAAGACACCAAGGTGCTCAGAGTTGACGTCTGTAGTGGCCATCTTCCTCGAAAGGATTCTGACCGGAGAGCGAGGCTTCTCAGCCTCAGGCGCGCTAGACCCCGTCGCTGGGGGCGCCTCTCTATTGCTGGAGGCTCCCATGCTCAGTTTCTCTGAGCTTCGCCGCCAATCTGCCGAGGTTTTGATTCCGCAGGAGCGGCTACAGTGCCACCATTCGATGGCACCGTTTCCTGGTTTCCAGGCTGAGTCTCCGCCTTCGCACGAAGGTACGATTTGTCGGGAACGCGTTTCCGTTCGGCGGGCGTCAAAGACTCGTATTGAGGCACGATCTTCGCTATATCCCGTATGGTCATTAAACAATTCGGAGCGATTTGTCCATGCCTGTAACAGGTGTGGCAAATAAGGTGCCGGAGGAGATCCGGATTCGGCTGACGGCGCTTCTGTCGTGGAGGATAGGGGTCCCTCCAACCAGTGCGTTCTCTGCGATATCCACCAGAATGGGGCACGTGCAAAGCCGGAACGTGTTGACCGGTGTACAGAGCGGGGTCTACGTCAACAGTAGACGGCTCCGTCGTTGACGGCAACTCCGTAGTCGGCATTGAACCATCAGCCTATAACTTATAGGCTGTGTTCTGCAAAGTGGAATATAGTCTGTTCGCTTTGGAAACTAAGCTAGTTTTTGGGCTTTTTGGGGCGCGCGAGGGGGTGGCAGTGGCTGGCACTCAAAAAATTAAAAAATTTTGGAATATTAAATTCCATCTCGCGCAGTTTAATTCTTGGGTCTCCTAGTTTTTGTAAAGGTTCTATTTCGCCGCACCGCCCCATCCACTCTTTTCCGCGACCCTCTCTCTAATCTGCGCTTGTGCTAGTTTGCGTTTCCATTTTTCCCCGAGTTGCGATGCAAATCGCAACGCATCTCACCTCAATTATCCCACCATTCCTTCCCATTCCGCACCGTCCCCACTCTTCACCTATATCTCGCCCATCACGCGTTCGGATCCTCCCTCTCCGTCTCCCGGAAAGTTATTCTGTAGAGGTACGTGTGAGAAGCGTCCCCAATCTCGTGCACCCGCCTCGCCCCAAAACGGCCGCATGCCGCGGAGGCGTCTCGCGAGGCTTCCTCCAGCTGAATATTGGCGATGAGCTGATCGCATATGACTGCATCGTGGCTGCAGTGCGCCTGCAGCTCATTTCTTTTTTGTAAACATTTTCACAACACACTTTATCAATTTCCCGCGCTCGCTTAATGTCGACGACATTCTTCCTCATCCGACTCACGTTATGAGCTCCCAAATGGAGGCCGTTTCCCCATCACTGCCGCTTCAGCCGCGCGCTCGTCCGCCATTGTGTTCCAGCGTGCGTCTGTGCGCCGTGCGCATGAACAAGGCAAACGCTACTGTCTCACCACCACCGCTCCGACTGTCGCAGGATGTCGCGCCGCCGTGCGTCGCTATTGTGGTCGCCTGGCGGCTGGTCTGTCTTGTGCCAAGTATCTGGCCGATGCTGGCTGCGACCATGTGGTGTATGAGGCACGCGATGTGCTTGGCAGCAAGGTTGCAACCTGTAAGGATCAAGACGGCAATTGGTATGATACAGCCTTGCATATCTTCTTTGGCGCTCATCCGAATATACTGCGACTGTTTGAAGAACTGGCAATTGAGGATCGCTTGCAGTGGAAGGAGCACTCCATGATTTTTAATATGAAGCGGATGCCGAGCGTTGAACAAGATGGCTTGATTCGTATACCGTCTCTTTACTTACGCTTCGACTTTTCTGCCTGGTTCCAGCACCCTTGAATGGTGTGCTGGTCATCTTGAGAAATAATGATATGCTTACCTGGCCCTAGAAGATTCTCTTCGCGAAGGGCTTACTTCCCGCCATTGTGTTTGGCCAACAGTATGGTGAAAAGATGGACGTACAATCCTGGACGCGGATCGCATGACGCGACGCCGGCAGCAAAGCCCCGTGCCGCCGCAGAGCGCTCAAACGGGGCACCGTGCGCGCGCGCGGCGCCGCCCGGCGCGCACCGCCAACGGGCATGCTATGCGTCTCACTCCGCTGCTGCCGTCGCCATGGCCAACTCACGTGCCATGAGCGCGCCGTACCGCGTTCCTTCTCCGGGTCCTTGCCCTCCCTGTAGCGCTGCTGCTGTACTGCAAACGCGCGTGAGCCCAGCCGGCCACGCCCGACTCGCTGCCAGAAGCCTCGGCGGCGCCGGCCGTGGCCGGCGGTGGTGCCGGTAAACGCCACGCTGCTGGGGCTGCCAGAGGCGCCGGTTTTGGCTGCACGCGCGCTGGCGCGCTCGGTAGTGGCGTTGCTGGCCCAGCTGCCGCCTCTGGAGGCGCGGCTGCGATCAGCGCTGCTGGTAGACGAGCGCGCTGCCATGCCCACGTGTGATCAGCGCGCCGCCAACCCCCTGGCCTTGGCACGGCGTGCAGCGGCGCTACGTTGCGGTGCGCGTCTGGGCTGTGCCCGACCCTAGTTTAGTCTCCGACGCGCTAGCGGCTTCCGCCGCGCGCCAGCTGCACGCAGGCGCGTTGTGTGGCAGCGTCGCCGACTTCACCGCCGCGCTGGCTCGCGCCGTGCCGCGCTTCGTCAGGCTAAGCGCGGCGACGTTGCCGCCGCCGCTGGCCGTGCTGTCGGCACTGCCACGCCACCGCGCCGGGCGTCTCTTTCTCGCGGCGGCCGCCCTGGGCGGGCAGCACTGCGTGCGCGACTTGGCGTTGTTCGCCAAGCGCGGCGGCGCGTGGTACGTGGCGACTGCCGCCACCAATGCCAACCCGGGCCTCGGCATGCCGCCACGCGTGCGCACGTTCGTGAGCGCCTAACTGGACCCGTGGCTGCGCGCGCCGCCTATGATGCTGCGACGCAGGTGGCGACGACGGTGGCGGAGCGCCGCAACTGGACAGCACCCAGCTACGTTCCAGCGCGGGCGTTCGTGGCACTGCCAGGCAGTGCGGCGCTCGGCAGTGAGCTGCTGTCGCCGTCGGCGCGCGATTATACGCCAATGCGGCTGGCCCTGCTGCTGTGCGCGCGCGCGCTGCAGCGCGACAACGACGCGCCCACAGTGAGCAGCGTGGCCATCTTCAAGCTGCCGTTGCTGTTCAACCTCATGCTGGTGGAACTCATCGCAGACGTTGACACGCTAAGCATGTTGCTGTACAAGATGCTCACTGACGTGCTCTCTGCCTTGACGCTTCTGATCAAGGGCTTCGAGGTGCTGCTGGTGGGCGCGCAGCCTTCGTAGGCCGCCATCACGCGCGTCATCGGCGCCGACGTGCACACCCGCACTGCGCGCGCCGACAAGGCCGCCGTGATGCTTGTGACGATGTGCGAGCCGCAGCGCTCGTTTCTCATCGCCGCCGTTTGCCGTCGCGCTCGCGTTCGTGGCCGGCGGCGTGCTCGCCGAGTTTGGCGCCATGCGCTGACGAGCGCGAAACAGCGGCCGCGCAACGCGCAGCGCTGCCTGATGCGTATCGCGGTGAGGGGCGCGCACTTCGCAGCCGGGCGTGCGTGCGCCAAGGGCGAGCGATGCGCGTGCAGCTGTTGCATGAGTTAATACACCATATTGAGCGCGTAAACGAGCTTCGCCGTTTTCGCCGCAGTTGTTGCTTGAGTCTGATCTCACTTTGTCACCTTCTACTACGGGCCACGTCCGCGCAATTTCTGCGCGCGCCTCGCTCTCAGCCGCCACGAGGCGCGCGGTGGCTCAGCCTCGTCACCGAAAGGCGCGCCTTCGTCACTACTTCGCGCCTCCAAAGCGAACCAGCTCCGCTACCGCGCCTTTGAGCGCGGTAATATAACGCATCGCCGCCGCGCGGAATGAGCTCGTCGCCATGACGCGCGCGCTGCACACAAGCGCGGTCGCCGCCGCGCTACTCCTCGCACTGTGCGCGGCGCCCGAATCGTGAGGTTTCCGGTCTCCACTCCATGATAGCGAAGGGCGCTTGGTCACGCGCGGTGCACATAAACTGGTGCTGATTCACGTAGCATGATGACGCGCTCACAGCAGCCAAGTCTCGCACGCATGGGCCATCCAGGATGAGCTGGCACGGAAACGTCGTTGAACGACGCACCGCCTGCAGGAATGGCGCCGCGCGCTCCGTGGGCGGCGAGGAGGTTTGCTGGCGATGGGTTGTTGCAGACGAGTGTCATCAGACATGTCGTAATGTCATTCTGTCGTATTGGCAGCGCGCGAGATCAAGTTGTGTTAGGGTCGTTACCCTAACACAACTCAACCACCCTGCCCGCGGGCACGTTACGTTTTGGCTGGATATGCGTGCGGTGTGTGTTTTGGGAGGTCTGTGGACGCTACCAGAATGAGGCGAAAACGAGCCCGCGGGCGGGGGGGGGGTCGGTCGTGTTAGGGTAGGTACCCTAACACGACCGGACCCCCCCGCCCGCGGGCATGAAATCGCACATTTTTGAAAAAATCGGCCAAAACGTGCCCGCGGGCGGGGGGGTCCGTTCGTGTTAGGGTAGGTACCCTAACACGAACGGACCCCCCCGCCCGAGGGCATAAAAAAGCACATTTTTTAAAAAACCGGCCAAAACGTGCCCGCGGGCGGGGGGGTCCGTTCGTGTTAGGGTAGGTACCCTAACACGAACGGATCCCCCCGCCCGAGGGCATAAAAAAACACATTTTTTAAAAAACAGGCCAAAACGTGCCCGCGGACGGGGGGGTGCGGTTGTGTTAGGGTAGCCACCCTAACACAACCGATCCCCCCCACGCCGGTGGGCACGTTCTGGTCACATTTTAGAACCATGCCGAGACCTCCCAAAACCCCTTCCTCAACACTTCTTGCACTCATTACCATGCACCCGCCCGCGAACACGTTGGCACCGCTGTCTACGTGGATTGGCGGGATGGCAAAAAGCTGTACATTAATTAGAGTATATCTTGAGTATTAGGAGCGCTTCAAAACGCATGAATGGAGAGCGCTACCATTGTTCGCATAAATCTACGTCCACCAAAACCCTTCGCTAGAAGGAACTTTTTGAGGCCATTCTGTAGCGTTTTGATACCTCCCAAAACACAATCGGTTGCATTCCTTACAACGATTTTGTTGCGAGCTCAGTACAGATCTTTTAGAGATAAATCAACTAGTTTTTTCATCCAATTGATGCTCAACCAGTAACATAATACGCGACCTTGTTACAATTTGTGTAGTGTCTGACACACTACACTATTTAAACTGATCAAAGTGGCGAAGAGACGTACCACCGAAGCGCGCCAACACCCTCACGCACAAAAGTGGTAATGCGCAGGGATGAGATGCATAAAAAAACAGAGTGACGACAGTATGTAGCTACTTAAATACTCGCCACCACTTTTTCCCGTGAAGATACAAATTCTACCGAGGATGAAGATAAGGTATTATCTAATAGCATGAGCGCTTCCGCTCTAGCGTTCAATTTATATATCTGAATCTAATTTGTTCGTTGTGACGGTCTGACAAACAGCGATGAAGGCCTCCAACGACCATATAATACCGGATTTATAGGGGTAATAGAGCGAGCTCTCTGCGAAACACCATAAATAACTAAATGGAGTCCTGATAGGCTAACTACTACATGATTTTCAGAGGTTTAGAGAACGGGGTTTGTAGCAGCTCTTATATGCTAAATTCATTCAGTATAAAACTCTATGAAACAGAATGGCGACGAGAGTCGTCGCAGAAAGCAAAAAAGATGGTAGGCATGAAAACCGTTCAGCCCTGTGTGCTTGAGCTGGTAGCACATGATTATCGTTCCAATTTTGAAATCGTATCGCTTCACCTTCCGTTAACAAAGCCTGTCACCAACAATACAAGAGAAGACATTAATCGACGTGTTGCGGAGATGCCGTAAAAGGCTGCCAATGGTGTTAGTTTTTCTTCTGTTGAGAGTCGAGATAGAACCTCAGACTCCCAGGTCTAGAGCTATGAATTCCTGCCCACGACTTTGTCGAGGAGCGTTAAAGGCTTCAATCTGCCACCGAAGGGACGAAATAGAGTTTTCATTACATCATGCGCCACGATTGCACCTATAACTAGTCCAAGCGACGCCTGAGTACTGAGAGAAAACTGTTTTGATTGAAGCCCTGTCCTGTGCTCCCTATCAGATTTCAAAGAATTCCTTTACGAAAGGAAAACCATGTCAAGGTTTTTGTATGCTTTGGCCTCCATCATTCAAAGGAGATCTGCCTTTGTGAAGGTTCCATTCAGTGACCTGCCTTTCTTCGACGTGGACAAATCTATATGTAAACCTTTGGCAAAAAAGTTGCATTGCATTGGGGATAGATTTGTGTTTGTAAAGTTGCTGATTTGAGTACGTATCGTTCGAAATAAACGTGACGTGGATGATTCTATTGCAGTGAGTAGCGTCTCTGACTAGAGGTTTTCGATTTCTGGAGTATTAATCAGCTTCAATTTGTCTGGATGCAAGTTGCGTAACTGTTCGAAGAGAGCTCTCCTTGTTCCCAACAGACTGCATAGAAACAAACTCTGGATCAATCCTACCGTCAAGGGGGTTTCGATGAACGACGGAATAAGAGATATGTAATCAGAACGCTTGAGAGTACCGCCTGAGATATACTCTCCCTCGCAAGACATATACTTCTTCCTGCCTCGTCTTTCTTTGCATATTCTAGAATAACTGAGTATGTATCTCTAACGCTTTTGGTTTGGTCTTGAGAGGGTCCAGTGATTGAAGTAAGAATACTACTTCATAAAGATGAGGGAGGGGCCTCGAATCTATCACAGGAGCTCCCCGTTTTGGTCCCGTGAAGAGTTAACAGAATGTCTTTAGCCTCAAAAGTATCCGCACGACAACTTGCAGAGGATGGCACACTCGACTTAGTTTGTCTTCGTTGATGAACTGAAAACTTTCTGCGTGAGATTTAGAATGGGCTCCAGGACTTGACGAAGAGATTCTTGAAGGATTTGCATCCTGGACTCGCGTAGAGACTTGCTAGAAACGAATGGCATTGCGTCTGCTTCAGATACGGAAACCTCGATCAGTGTGGTAGGGAAGTATGCCACTACTGTGAGGTCATCACGGATGCACTTACGGCGTAGCTCGTCGGAGAAGTTGGGAAATATGAGCTGAAGAGGATAGGCGGTAAATGATGTTTGCTTTAGAGTTGTTGAAGACTTATCGGTGTATACCTGCAGAAGACCTACGAAAGATTCACTGCAACTTATTTCTTGGGAGTACCACACTATTCTACTATCCAACGAGCCGATGACCATTTCCTTAAGTTTTGAGGTGGCGTCTCTTGCGAGAGAGCCGGACATGGGGTGAGATATTTTCGTGGAGTGGGTCTGAGGTATAGGGTGGAAGAATGTGTTTTCGTTGTTAGCCAACTGGAGCTGTTTCAAAAGTGTCTGAACGGGGTGTCTCGTGTAGAGGGTGGCGCAGAACGTACATCCTTCTGGAGAGACAGTTCTTCGATTGAAACCGTCCTTTGAGGCGTATCGTTCGAAAATGGCGTTCTTCAGTTCTGTACAGCGCTTGGAACTTGTTATGGTCTTGTTGAATCGCTTTTGCGAGAATCGCGGGTCCCGAAGTAGCCCAATTAGCTCGTCTGCCTCACGATGACCAAGGTTGGAAGCTACTGAAGCCAGACAAACCGTGAGATAATCCATATGCAAATCACCGAGGGCCTCCTCAGAAGGCACTGGGCGGGAACTGCTTCCGTGTTCTTGCTCTAATGACGCGGGACCCGGGGAAGGAGAAACACAATGCGAAGTGTCCGGAATGGGAGGGGCGCACGGAGTGTGGTCAACGATGTCCTCGGACACCGGAGGCTCGGGAAGGCGACAAGGGGCAGTGACCGTTTCGGAAGATGCGGCCGCGTGCGCGGAAAGCTTGAGACGTTTGCTTCTCCGAATGGGCCGCCTATTGTCGTCTTCCAGCGCTGCTTTCAGACGAAACGGGCAATGGTTGACATGCTGTTGAAGAGATAGGACTTCTCGGCGAGTAACGAAGGGGCACCCACGCTTCTTATGTGTACAGTAGTAGACCATGGGAAGAAGAAATGAACGAAAAACGACGACAAAGACTTCAAGGGAAGGTCGTCCGAAGGGAGAAGGAGGTCGAGCGACAGTCAAGATCGACGTCATGCTGAGAACGGAGAATATATTTTGAGTTTAAACCGCGTGCTTTCGTTCAAAAACGAACGTAGGTACACGTCGACCTCAACACAAGGGTGTACTTCTCGTATTATCTACCACTGGTTATAAACCTGTGGTTCTCCAACGTTGTAGGCTGTACACCTGTCCAATCTCGCACAGAAAAATAAATCTCTTCCCTCCGCCGCCGCCGCCGCGCCCCCGACGTCCGACCTTCCGTTACCGTCGTGATCCGTGCCATCCACATCCTCGCATTATACTCCGCTCCGTCCCTCTTTTTCCTCCCTCTACTTTATGGAGGCTCCTTAAAGTAGAGGGCGGAAAAAGGTAGGACGGAGTCATCCGTATCTAACGGATGTATTCCGTGCAGTCTATTCGTACGTTCTTCCATATCCTTCCACGTATCTTTGCTCTAAACTAACCAATCCTCACCACGTTTCTTCGCGCTCTGCGACATGCAAACGGCAGTAAATAAGCTAATCACCCCCAACTTCTTCTATTTGCTCAAGATATAGAACGAGTTGAAGGGTGAAAACGGGAACCTGGTAACCCAAAGCGACGACTGTAAGTACGCGACGAATGGTTCATTTCGTTGCGCCATAGGCTCTAGTTTTGCCTCTTGCGCTACTTTTCAAAAGTAGCGCAAGACGCGAGAAGCTAGAGCCTAAAGCGCAACAAAACAAGTTGGTTCCTTTGCGATCTTGGATCTCTGACTGTTCGGGATAGACAATTCTGGTACTTGGTTGGGACATAGGCTGCTCTTTCGTTTATCGCATCTTGCGGTATGTTTGCTGCATGGGCATTCTTGGTGCCCTTGCTTGTGAGTTCTCGCTTCGACACCTTTTGCGCTTTACGATGATGGTAGGCTGGTAATCTAACCGATCCCTTTCCTTCTTCTTCTTCCTTTTGCGAGTTACTAGGTCCCTCGACTTTTCTAGCGCAATGTTTCTGTTTTGTTTTATCAATGGTACGTTCCATCGCATTTCAAATGTATCCAACGGATCTTTGACTAACTTATGGATACTTTCTGCTTGCGTATAGAGGTAAACGAATTTTGATGCGGACGTAGCTCACGAGTTTCAGGTGCAGGTTCCTCAAGTAGGGAACCATGCATCTGGACATGGTTCCCTACATGAGGAACGGAGAGGATGAGGCGCTTCGCGCCTCATCCTCTCGGAGTGCGTATGTGTTCTACCGATACTGCACTTCGGTGGAGGTGCCCTCTGCGGCATCTGCCGCAGATTGCGCCTACATCCGCTTCATCATGGGGAAATGGTATATGTAATATAGCAAAGTAGTGGTTAGCAAAAACGGTCGATAGAAGAATAGATACGAATAAAACGGTATGATTTCATAATGGACATCATCTGTACTAGCAACAGTATTCCATGCGTTGCAGGGTATTATTCCGCAGAAGGTATCGTGTAATGTGCACCTTAATGGAAACTGAACCTAGACTTCGCGAAATACCGTTCAGGTAGCCCTCGACCAAAGAACTAGCACGAGTGGAAAACCCACCAGTATTTACTGCACAGCGGCTTCTGTGCCCGGTTCGTCCGGCTTGCCGGCAAGTCTTCTCGGCTGCCGAAGGACACCTTCGAGGTCCCCGGTACTGGCGCTTCGAAACCGGCTTCCCGGGGTCTCCGTTCTGATAACGGGACCCCACCCACTCGTGAGCCAACTGAAACCGCACCTGCGGCTGATTCCGCCACAGCGGTTGACGTTATGTCGTCGCGGTCTGACGAGTACATTCCCCGCGAATTAGAGGCTCAGGTTCCCATCCTGCAGAACTCCCAAGTGGGTTTCATCCGGGATATTACGAAACTCCGGCAACGGCTCGATGAAGCCGGTATCCGGAATGTTTCGAACGACGACCGTGTTTTACGGTCTGATATCAACCAGATTATGGAACACCGACAGGTGTCGGCTGCCCTGCACGAGCACGCTTCTGCACGCCTGGACCGCCTGGTTACCCGTCTGGAGACGGTCGAGCAAATCATCGTACCCGATGCTGTTGCGCCCGGAACCACGGTTTCTGACGGTGCTCAGCACTCGCGCCGTCCGTGGGATCGTCCGGCAAGGAAGAAGGTCAAGGTTGAGTCTGACTCGTCTTCTTCGTTTTCTTTAGAAGAGGAAGCCCAACATGTGGGATATTCATCCGACTCGTCGGACAGCAGCGAGAACGATCGCTCTCGCCAGCGTGCTTCCGTTCGCGGGCTACTGAAGCCACTTCTGGTGTTGCACGAGGCCGTACGAAAGGACGGAGACACCTTGGATTGAAGGGATTGAAGCCGACTAATCTACTGTATCAGAAGTTACTGTCCTACCGATACTATCGGCTTGAAGACACGACGCCACAGAGAACCCCACGTGGGACTGGCAAAGTGCGAAATCATCTCCGACAAATAGAGCTCACGCTAAAGCCCCACAAGGTCTCTGGGGAAGATCCAATTCTTGTCTTGGATTTTCTTGGCCGTTTCGTGGCGGAAGCCGATGTACTTCGGATGAGTGAGGCACAGGCCTACATTGCGCTGCAGTACTTTTCGACGGGCGTAGCCGAATATCAATTCAATTCGGT
The DNA here is from genome assembly GCA_022539475.1 of Gracilaria domingensis. Classification (NCBI taxonomy): domain Eukaryota; phylum Rhodophyta; class Florideophyceae; order Gracilariales; family Gracilariaceae; genus Gracilaria; species Gracilaria domingensis. The sequence continues at coordinate 124,271 of VCMS01000116.1, read as the reverse complement.
TCGTGGGTCATCTCGCGCCTCCAAAGGAGGAGTTACGTGTTTGCCGGAAGCGGTACAATATCTTCTGCGCTCTTACGCGACAGGCAATGCGATACAGGGTGCTATACTCGCGCTGCGAGACATGAAGCAAGGAGCCGAAGAGTCGGAAACCGTTTATTCTACACGCCTCAACAAGGCTTTCCACAGATGTGGCAACGTGTTCTCCGCAGCTGAGTGGTGTAAGATGCTTGTTGATGGACTGGACCGATCAATTCGGACGTTGGTAACCCGTTATCGGGAGAACAAACGTCGGACTACCTATCTGGAACTCGTACAATTTGCCCAAGCTGAGGGAGATGCAGCTCGCTCACGCGCTGGTGTCAAGACGCGCACGCGCTGCCTCTTTCATGAAGAAGGCCGGGAATCTTTGCCTCTATCGCGAGGTTCAGTTCAAGGGGAATATGACAACCTACACCTGTTATAGGCTGATGGTTCAATGCCGACTACGGAATTGCCGTCAACAACGGAGCCGTCTACTGTTGACGTAGACCCCGCTCTGTACACCGGTCAACACGTTCCGGCTTTGCACGTGCCTCATTCTGGTGGATATCGCAGAGAACGCACTGGTTGGAGGGACCCCTATCCTCCACGACAGAAGCGCCGTCAGCCGAATCCGGATCTCCTCCGGCACCTTATTTGCCACACCTGTTACAGGCATGGACAAATCGCTCCGAATTGTTTAATGACCATACGGGATATAGCGAAGATCGTGCCTCAATACGAGTCTTTGACGCCCGCCGAACGGAAACGCGTTCCCGACAAATCGTACCTTCGTGCGAAGGCGGAGACTCAGCCTGGAAACCAGGAAACGGTGCCATCGAATGGTGGCACTGTAGCCGCTCCTGCGGAATCAAAACCTCGGCAGATTGGCGGCGAAGCTCAGAGAAACTGAGCATGGGAGCCTCCAGCAATAGAGAGGCGCCCCCAGCGACGGGGTCTAGCGCGCCTGAGGCTGAGAAGCCTCGCTCTCCGGTCAGAATCCTTTCGAGGAAGATGGCCACTACAGACGTCAACTCTGAGCACCTTGGTGTCTTGCGTCGCCCGTGGTTACTGTCTAAAATCAGCCCGTTCCCGGATAGAGTCCCGGTCATGGCGAAACGAAACTACAAAGTTTACGTCGACCTAGGGGTTTCCGACCAGTATATGGTTCGGCAGTTGTCCGTGCTCGATACAGGAGCTGGGCCAAACGTTTTGGTTGAGTCTATGATTCCGCTGCACTTGCGGTCTCGCGTTCGTGTGGCGCCGCATATTGATATCGTGGATGCGAATAATCAGCCACTCTCTACAGTGAGAGTGATAGACCTGCTTGTCGGGCTTGGCCACTACGTGGTGAAGCTCGATTTCTTGGCTTACAAGCAGCTCGCTGCGCTGGTTTTACTCGGATGTGACTTCTGTGACCGCTTCGTCGAATCAATTCGACCGCGGCGAAGAACCATCGAAATGGAGGATGGCACCATTGTACCGATCGTTCGGCGTCCCCTTCGACGGGCTTTGAAGAAGCAAATGCCCTTGCCTGCTGCACAGGAGCCTGCCATTGATGAACGGAAGTCTACGAAGCTCCGAGTTGCTCCGTCTATTTGCATCCCACCCGAATCGCAGGTCTGGGTTACTGTAACATCTCCACAATGTGGGTTACAAACGGTGCAACCGTTGCCTGCATTACAGGAAAAGTATCATCTAGCCCTGGCTAATGGGATTGTTTTTGTTGAACACGAGAAGCCTTTTCAGGTGTTGGTTGCGAACTTCAGCCGTTTTCCTCAAAGATTGGTCAGGAGCCAAGTTATTGGACCATTGCTCCCGCAGCCTGCGGCTATAGTGCCTATTCAGGTTTCTATAGCCGAAGTTCTCGGAATCCTCGAAGCTGAGGAGGGGGAGGCGGAACGGAACAATACCGAACCGAATACTGGACCGGATAGTCCGTCGGTAAAAGCTACGCAGACTTCGTCGGATGCGAATAACCGCAGCCTGTCGAAGGAGGCAATGCCGACCTTGTCGGACAGTAATGATAAGGACCTGAGTGCTGCTGAAACGAAGGATAAGGTAGTACAGGAGCTGGAGTCTCTGGATCTTGAATATGTCCCAGAGACTCACAGCGATAAATTGCGGCACATGCTCGAAGAGTTCACGCCCATGTGGGATGGCACACTGGGTAAGATTGGTATTACCGAACATCGGATTGATTTGCTACCGAATACTCGGCCCATTTCACAGCACCCTTACAGGGCAGGACCGAAAGCTCGGCAGGAGGAGAAAGCTCAAGTTGCGAAAATGCTCCGTGCTGAAGTTATCGAGCCGGCTCAGTCACCTTGGGCATCGCCGGTGGTGCTCGCGCCCAAAGCTGATGGGTCTTGGTGATTTTGCATCGATTATCGCAAGTTTAACGCGGCTACAGTCAAGGATGTGTATCCTATCCTACGAATGGATGAATGCATCGATTGATTGGGGAACGCGAAAGTTTTTACGACCCTAGACGCGAATTGGGGCTATTGGAAAGTTTCCGTGAGGGCTGAAGATCGTGACAAGACAGCCTTCGTCTGTCATGAAGCATTATACCGATTCAATCGGATGCCCTTTGGGTCAACAAACGCGACAGCCAGATTTCAACGTACCGTGGATATTTGCTCGCCCGCTTCAAGTGGAAGACTTGCCTGGTTTACCTGGAAGACATCATTGTCTACTCCAGCAACCTGGACGAGCACTTGACCCACGCACGAGATTTGATGCGAGTCCTACGAGATGCAGGCATTACACTCAAGCTGAAGAAGTGCGAGTTTTTTGCCGAAACCGTCAGGTATCTCGGCCACGTTATCCGTCCTGGACGGCTGTCGATAGACGAAGCTCGCGTGAAATCCCTCAAAGAGGCTAAGCATCCGCGGACGCAGACTGAACTCCGATCTTTTCTCGGCTTGTGCAATGTGTATTGCCGCTTCATTCCGAACTTCGCGGATATCACTGCACCTCTGAACGAGCTTCTTCGCAAATGACAGCCAGTCAATCTGGAAGAATTCAACGACCGTAAGGCTGCGGCTTTCTCGTCGCTCGTGGACGCGGTGACATCGCCACCTATTTTATCTCTACCTAGGGCTGGTTTGCCGTATGCAATAGATACGGACGCGAGCGACTACCATGTTGGCTGCGCTCTTTTCCAGACCACAGAGGATGGCGAGCGATTGCCAATTGGGTATTGGTCAAGGAGTCTCAACGTTCACGAGAGGAATTACTCGGTATCCGAGAAGGAGTGCTTGGCAGTTGTCTGGGCACTACAGACACTGCGGCCTTATCTTACGAGAACTTGCTTCATTGTTCATATCGATCATTCGGCCTTACGCTGGCTACTCTCTATAGCAGAGCCATCTGGCCACTTGATGCGGTCGAGACTCCGGTTAGCCGAGTTCGATTTCGAGATTCGGTACAAGAAAGGACTCCTGAACACTCAGGCTGATGCACTGTCCCACTTGGAAACAGCGGCTGAAGCTGCGCCAGTCGATGACCTGGAAATACCCTGCTTCCTGGCGGAAGACGGCTCGAGCGATGCCGATGAAGATTCGGAAGGATGGACATCTACGATGCTGTTTTAGCCGTTGCAAACACCCGCCCAGAACCGGGTTTTTTCGTACCGATCAAGCCTGAAGAACTCATCCGTGAGCAGCACACGGACCGTTTTTGTACGGAGATTCGTAGCGGTCTGAACGGCGGAGCACGACTGCCTTTCGTCGAGAACGACCAAGGGTTCCTCACCCGGACTGTCGGGCGCAGGCCACAGATTGTGGTTCCTCACTCACTTCAGTAACTAGTAATGCATCTGTCGCACTATGCGAAGCTCTCAGCCCACCTTGGTGACAGGAAGTTGTATTACACCTTGAGGAAGGACTTCTACTGGCCAGCGATGGCTTTCGATGCGTATGAAACTGTTCGTGGATGTTCTGATTGCGCCAAGAACCACGTCAAACAGCGGAAGTATTCCAAGAAACTGGTACTCTTCCCTGCTAGGGCTCCACTAGAGTTCGTGGCTATTTACTTGTTCGGTGAGTTTATTCGCACCAGTCAGGGAAGCCAGTTTCTACTGGTGATCACCGACCGCTTTTCTAAGCTGGTACAGACTGTGCCTTTGAAAAAGATTACCGCCAGTGCGGTCGCCCCAGATTTCGTTACACACTCAGTGTCTAAACCCAGGCTGGGTTTTTGTCTACGGACCGCCGATTGATTTGTTATCCGATAATTGGCCGCAGTTTGCGGCTAAGTTCTTTCAAGACGTCTGTCGCATCTTTCAGATCCAAAACTGGTTCACAACAACAGCATATCATCCCCAGAGTAATGGGCAGGTTGAACGCTTTAACCGCACAATGCTCAATGCATTACGGACATTCATTGCCGAGCATCCATCGGAATGGGATCAGTATACCGATGCGGTGACGTATGCCTACAATACGCAGGTCCATCGTACTACTCAGATCTCGCCGTTCGAGCTTGTGCTATCGCGCGTTCCACCGTCGGTGATCATCGAGCCACACCCAATTCTGGAAAAGTTCCCCTCGCCCCGCCTCCATAGGGACGCGTGGAAGGGATGGCTCACGAAGATTATTACTATGATGAGGCAGAATATCGCTAAGGCATAAGCCGCCTACAAGCGGAATTTCGACGCAAGAGTGCGCGAACATGCCCCTCCGATCAGGGAAGGTAGCTATGCCTTCATACGCAAGGAATACTACAATCCCGAAAAGGAGAAGCGCCACAAGCTTTCTCCTATCGCAGATGGTCCCTACCGGTTCATTTCAGTTACCGACACTACGGTTGTCCTTGACATCAAGGGAGCGCACGAGCGTTCTTCGAGGGATCGCGTAACGCCTGCACCAACGCCTGCTTCTCAGTAAACGCAACCGGAAACGGCGGACACCGCTACGCCTCCTGTAGAACCAGCCGCTGAAGCGGAAGCGCGCACTTCATTGTCAGTATTGTCGCATCCCAACCGCCGACGTGCTGATTTGCCGGATAAGCCGGAATCTTACCAGTTAGTCTCTGCTGCCGCCCACGTACGCACGCGGATACTGGCCCCTCCGGGGATACTAACCATCGCCCCCGACGCTCCAACTGAGGAGGGGGAGGAGTCAGATCGTTCTTTGTCACCGTCGTCGACGAAATTGCCTTCCCAGGCCTCTGTCCCGCCGCAGCACGCGCTGACGCAGGAGAAGCAGCCGGAGATCCGGAGCGAAGAGACTGACCCGCAATTATCGCGGAAGCCTGAGGAGGAACGCAACACTTCGGTGGAGCACGAAGCCGGAAAACCGGAAGAACACCAGGATGTTGCTGCTGCAGAAGCCGACGCTTCGCACGCGGATAGCACTGTACGGCCGTCGCGGACGGAAGGACAAGAACCTGCCCCACCTGTGCAGAGTGAGACCAGTACGCCGGAAAAGAGTGTGGTAAACACCGCAACAGCCGCGCCACATGCGGATGGTACACGCTTGCCGGAGTCGGAGCCTGCGAGCGGGAACACAAATGCGTTAAGGAAAGCCGGAAGTCCGGAAGAAAAGTTAGTCAAAAGAGACCGTGCTGTTACGGCAGACCCGACTTCAGGAGATCTCAGTGAAGCATCGAGTGATGAAGCCATTGAAAAGACGGAGGAAACCGCCGATATGGCGAGCCGATACGCCACAGTAAATGGAAAGCAGCACAACGCTGCACACGGGCGCACATTGCGCCAAGTGTCTGGCTTCGCCAGCGATCCGCCTCCAGTGGAGGACAACAGCACACGAGCCAGGCACGTGGCTGCTGTAAGGCTTGCGGCCGCCGAAAACGAAAATTCCGAATTCGAATCGGCATCGCAAAGCTGTGCAACGGCGCAGGCCTCATCACCAGCAGTGAGCGGCGAAACGCCGCCACGGCGCGCACAACAGCACCACTCGCTGGCGCACCGCAAGGCGGACCGTTCACCCTCACGACGAGAGATCCCGCCGGAACGCCGGAAGCTCGCTGTTCGAGAAGACCAAAGTAAGGTCACAGCCCGGCAACACGGGAAGGAAAGCCAGAACTCTGGAACCCTGAATGTCAGGAACGCACAATCCTTACCAGGACCACCTGGCGTGCAGAATGCACTGCCGTCAGGACGGAAGCCGTTTGGCAGCGACACCCACGACGGGAAAGCAATCAACGACACCCAAGAAGAGGGCACGATAACCGAACCGCACACTGAGCGGCGTTTCCTCGACAGGTAGTACGTTATGGACTGTCTGATTAGTCACGGCTATGCCTCTGATGGAGAGCTATTGTATCGAGTCCGTTGGGACGGCTGTCCTTCTTCGAAGGATACACATGAGCCTATCGAGCATCTTCCTCTCTCTAAGGTCCTACAGTACCACCGTCGCACACGGACACCGATACCGGCTACGCTGGACAGAGCCCAAGTGGGTTGACCACCCACAACTTGTGAGGTATGCCGTCTCGGACGGAATATGCCGTTTCAAGCGGATGCAACGGTGTTGATACTAACAAGCCGCCCTAGGTGGACGCTCCTGAAAAGCAGCAACATGCGGCTCTATGCGGACAGTCTCTGCCTGAACAGACAAGCCGCAAAACGCGGAAGCCACTTACAGTGGAGAAGAAAATGAAGAAGAAAGAAGCCTAAGAAGAAGGAGAAGAAGCCAGGACAAATTTCTCTACGTTTTACGTAAATTTCTTTACGTTTTACGTAAATTTCTTTACGTTTTACGTAAATTCTTTTACGTTTTTTCTTCGAAATAAGGCAGCAAAATGGAAGTTGCCTCCCTTATTTATTTATTTTTAGTGTAAGGGAAAATAAATAAATAGGGATTTTAACAGCTATTTCAACGATTTTTAACGGTTAAGAAAGAAAAACAAAAAATACACAACAAAGTATATCGAGTACTTTGGCATGTATAAAAAAACTAAATAGGAAATAATAATCAAATATGAATAACAAGAGTATTCTAACATTATTAAGGAAGACTAAGAAGTTTTATCACTACAGCCGCTTGTGCGGAAAGTCCCCCCTCTCCTGTGGGCCATTCGCAACAGCCTCGAACGAGGTATTGCCCACTGAGAAGGGGGAGAACAAAAAGAAAGTTCGAGCCAAGCCAGCAAGGCTCGAGCAGTTTACCTCTAACTATTGAGTCGCCCCTCATCATCGGGGTCTATTACGGACTACCGTAGCCCGTCAGGGATCGCGAGCCGGAGAATTACGCGCCAGAGAGCCCAGCACCTCGGGTGCCCCCACTACCGGGTGTGGAGCAATCCCAGAAAGGGAAAAGCCACCGAGGCAGTTCGAGTCTCCGCTCTCAAGAGAGGTTCGCACAGCGACAACGCACCCCGTATCCTCCGGTGTGGGTGTAAATCCACGAGGACTTCAGGCTATACCACAGGGTTGAGAAAGAACGCCCGAACAGGAAAAAGGCCAGGAAAAGCGGACACAGTAGTGTAGATCGTAGCTCACCAATGACGATATCTGTAGCCAAATGTAGACATCCAAAGGTGGAACAACCAAATAGAAATAGGCGGTAGTGAACCAAACCAATGGTAAAAACAAAAGAAAGAACAGAAACAAACCCAAGTACTGGGGCAAAGAGAAAGTACCGGTCGGTAAACAGATATGTGTGCACTCTACGAGTCACAAGAAAAACAAAAGAAAAACAAGACCTATGATGGTATGCACTGCGTGCACTCTCCTGGTTGGAGCCCGGGGATAACTAGACCGTGCTGCGGTAACTCGCTCCGCGAGGAGTTGGAGTTGTCGCGCAGGCGAAATAGTTAGAGCCGCACACCGGGTTACCTTTACTAGGTGGTGATGGCCGTGAGCCATCACCTAAGGAGTAGAATTAGCGGCCCTTTAGAGGCTTATCAAAAATATCTAAATAATAGATTAATCTAAGCCCCTCATGTGCACCTCCCGTCCCGGGCAGTCCTGACAGTGGCGGACCAAAACCCACGGGGTATTTCTAAAAAATTATGAAAAGATTCACTCCATCCAAACAACCAAATAGTGGTATACATGTACACATTCTGGGTCCGGATCCACGTCATCGTGCTACTCATAACCTCGAGTTCCCCATCGATGGGCGTCTCCATAAGTTATGATTGCCACTACCGAAACGGTATCCCTGAGGAGGGTTTGCTCTACACCGGGAGCCCCGGAGAAGCGCTGTGCCGCTATCGATTGCAATTCCCATTAGTTGGTCACTGTATCGGGAACGGCCACTCCCACGCCTCGAAGGAAGTCGCGAATGACCGCCGCTCGCGGAGTGAGAGAGGAATTGCCGCCCCCGGCGGATTCTACGTCCTGAGCCCACGGGCCGGTCGGAGCGGGAGGCGCTACAGCGGGTGGGACCACACCCACGACGTCGTCGTCGTCGCCCATAGCTTCGGGCTCTGGTTCGTCCTCCACGCCCTCTGGGCTTCCCTCATCCATGGGGCTAACTTCCTCGGCAGGGTCATCACCGTCATCGTCAACGTATACGAACCCACGCGGGTGCCCTTCCTGGATATGACACTCCTCTCGGCGGCGACCAGGCGCCTCAGCGGGACCAATTATCTCCCAAATCCATGGGTCAAAGTATACGAAGTCGCCGGCATTGACGTTCCGTCCCGGAGAACGGTCCGACTGCCGACGAACCCCGTCGGAAACCTGACTAGCAGGCACCCCATTCCAGTCAATCTGGTCAATGACGTCCACCAACGCAGTGGCTTCGCGCGCATTGCGGACCGAACCGAGCACCTCGGAGAGATCCAACGCTCGGATCGCTTGCCAGATGAGCTCCGGGATGAACCAAACTCGGTAGGAATCATATGCCTCGATGAGGAGGAAAGCCCAACGCGGACGCTCTATTCTGTTGCCAGGATGCCCCACAGGTCACGAGGCGGATCGCTCATGAAGTACGAGCCTATGTAAGTTAGACAGGGCGGTAGCTCTACGTGATAGCCTCGTGGGACTTCGACCGCAGGCCAGAATGACGGCAGCGGCAGGTATCGCCCAGTATGGGACTGACGCGCGATGCGCTCGACCTCCGTGCACTGGTACGGCACCAGTACCCCGAAGCGGGAACGCCATTTCCTCTCGAATCGGAGGCCTTCATGAAACTGAGACCGTGCAGGACGGCGAATGAACCGGAACTCCCGACCTCGCCAAAAGTTCGGTAACATGCCACGTCGTACTGGTACTGTGGCGGCACCGGATGTTCGTTCGGAGCTCGGAAGTGTCGCGCGTACCCAACGCGGAGCATCTCATTGCGAGCGAATTGTCTCGTCTCGTTTCGACCTACAAACAGGCAACTCGGTGTGACCGCAACGCGGGCGATCCAGTCCCATGAACGGGTAACGTCAGCAGGAAGTCCACCAGGGAGTTGACCGTCGACAGCGTACGAGTAGACGAGCTCGGTATCCCGAACGGCCTCGGCGTCAAGCCAGGGAGCCTGGGCAAAAAGGAAACTGTGTCGGTGCGGATCCCGGATGCGTAACGCGCCAGCGGTGGGCCATCCACCCAGCGAAGCTGGCATCTCGGCGTTGAACCAATCCCATACGGGCGCGGGACCAGCTTGAGCTGGAGCCTGATGTTGTCCGGAGGAACCCGGTTGGGAGGCGGCCGCCGACTGCGGAAGTGGTACAGACCGGAACGGCGGGTTGGAAACTTGCATGCGTGCCGTCGAAGACGGATGGGAATTCGATGTATTGGACATCGCGGCAGGGCTCGAGATAGCGAGGTTCGCTATTGAAACCGGAGGTGTTGGTGGCTCCGAACAGTTCTCGGCACACCCGTCTTGGGAGACTTCCTTACGTACCTCCATCGCGAGGCGTATCGAGCCGACGAAGTCAGTCTCTCAGCCTGAGAAGCGGGAGATGTAGAGCAAAACGCCCTTTGTGGGGATGCACCGAGGTGTTCTTCATAATTTGTTGATCCGTTACCGGCTTTCACACCTCAGGTTATGAGAGGTTAGTGAAGTGATGGGCCCGTTTTGGGGTATGCCTAGGAAGAGTAGTGTTTCTGCACACGTGTGCTAAGTTGGCCCGATGCCGAGTGCGTCGTGGCAAGCCTGCCACGGTTTCACACGTGTAGGGTGTTGGCCGGCAGCGCCGGATAGTTAGATATTTCTAGTTGATATTTTCAAGTGCCGTATATAGGTGGTGGCACTTGCCGCCACCTGACGGGAAGTAAACCTCAAGGAGGCTTCTGGCTCTGACTTTCTTGCCGCTTGTGAACGGTCTTCGTCCCTAATCGGGCAAGCCGCCGCAATTCCGGGCTAGTCATCCGACCTCTACCACTGAGGAGTTCTAGACCGTCGTTACGGCATCTTTTGTTGTTTCTTTGTTATTATTTCCGTCATACGGCTCTCGTTTCTCTGCCCTGTTATACAGGTTTTTGCCCACTGGTCTCGGGACTTATTTTCGTTTATCACGAGTCAGTGCTCCGCAGTGCGGCTCGTTTGTTGATCCCCTGTCACTTCCTACCGTTAGGCTGGATATCTCCACTCGCTGTGGCTCGCCGGAACAACCGGATACCTACGCCGATTCTTCTCCTTTACCTCTGACTGCACGATCAGATCGGGGCCACCCGGACTTACACCCGGCATCGCGCTGGCCCTATCAGAGGGTTCTGCTGCTGCATCTACCTCTATAGAGAGCAGGTTTCGAACACCCCGTCGGTCCGCTTTCCGCGACGCGGCTTTTGTTTGCCCACTCGTGGGATTGCACCACAAACTGGTCTCCCGACTTAGAATCGGCTTTATTGGCCAATAATCGTTGGAGTTGGTTCGTTTGTTTGGAGCCCAGATAGTTGGGAATACCCGTTCATACGGTTCTTTCATTGCCCGTTTTCGGAAGTTGTTTTGGTTGCCAATTGGCCGACTGTGTCCGTGAACGATGTCATCTCGTCGCAGGAGTGGGGCCCCACGTGCGGCTTCTGTGCCCGGTTCGTCCGGCTTGCCGGCAAGTCTTCTCGGCTGCCGAAGGACACCCTCGAGGTCCCCGGTACTGGCGCTTCGAAACCGGCTTCCCGGGGTCTCCGTTCTGATAACGGGACCCCACCCACTCGTGAGCCAACTGAAACCGCACCTGCGGCTGATTCCGCCACAGCGGTTGACGTTATGTCGTCGCGGTCTGACGAGTACATTCCCCGCGAATTAGAGGCTCAGGTTCCCATCCTGCAGAACTCCCAAGTGGGTTTCATCCGGGATATTACGAAACTCCGGCAACGGCTCGATGAAGCCGGTATCCGGAATGTTTCGAGCGACGACCGTGTTTTACGGTCTGATATCAACCAGATTATGGAACACCGACAGGTGTCGGCTGCCCTGCACGAGCACGCTTCTGCACGCCTGGACCGCCTGGTTACCCGTCTGGAGACGGTCGAGCAAATCATCGTACCCGATGCTGTTGCGCCCGGAACCACGGTTTCTGACGGTGCTCAGCACTCGCGCCGTCCGTGGGATCGTCCGGCAAGGAAGAAGGTCAAGGTTGAGTCTGACTCGTCTTCTTCGTTTTCTTTAGAAGAGGAAGCCCAACATGTGGGATATTTCATCCGACTCGTCGGACAGCAGCGAGAACGATCGCTCTCGCCAGCGTGCTTCCGTTCGCGGGCTACTGAAGCCACTTCTGGTGTTGCACGAGGCCGTACGAAAGGACGGAGACACCTTGGATTGAAGGGATTGAAGCCGACTAATCTACTGTATCAGAAGTTACTGTCCTACCGATACTATCGGCTTGAAGACACGACGCCACAGAGAACCCCACGTGGGACTGGCAAAGTGCGAAATCATCTCCGACAAATAGAGCTCACGCTAAAGCCCCACAAGGTCTCTGGGGAAGATCCAATTCTTGTCTTGGATTTTCTTGGCCGTTTCGTGGCGGAAGCCGATGTACTTCGGATGAGTGAGGCACAGGCCTACATTGCGCTGCAGTACTTTTCGACGGGCGTAGCCGAATATCAATTCAATTCGGTTCGTGGGTCATCTCGCGCCTCCAAAGGAGGAGTTACGTGTTTGCCGGAAGCGGTACAATATCTTCTGCGCTCTTACGCGACAGGCAATGCGATACAGGGTGCTATACTCGCGCTGCGAGACATGAAGCAAGGAGCCGAAGAGTCGGAAACCGTTTATTCTACACGCCTCAACAAGGCTTTCCACAGATGTGGCAACGTGTTCTCCGCAGCTGAGTGGTGTAAGATGCTTGTTGATGGACTGGACCGATCAATTCGGACGTTGGTAACCCGTTATCGGGAGAACAAACGTCGGACTACCTATCTGGAACTCGTACAATTTGCCCAAGCTGAGGGAGATGCAGCTCGCTCACGCGCTGGTGTCAAGACGCGCACGCGCTGCCTCTTTCATGTAGAAGGCCGGGAATCTTTGCCTCTATCGCGAGGTTCAGTTCAAGGGGGTTATGACAACCTACACCTGTTCAACAGGTGTAGGTTGTCATAACCCCCATTGAATGGAAACTCTAGAAGATTCACAACGCGGTCATTGAATTCTTGGCGCACAATCGAAATCAACGTACAGAAGAAAAACTCGCACCTGGAACTTTGAAGACCTATGTTGCTGGCATGCAAAGAGCTTTCTCTGCGGAGTGGAGTTATGAGCTGAACCTGTTCTCAGGTAAGGTCTTTAGTGACAAGAAAACTGGGGTCATTGCGGCTCTCGACAACAAATTCCAACAACGTTAAGCAGCCGAAGCAATCCGGAGAAATCAAAACAACGTTTCCAGTGAGGATGTTGCGAAGCTTTACAGATCTGAATTTCTGTCCAAGAGTACACCCCGTGGGTTTGTGGCTCGTCTTCTTCTCGACGTCCTGCGCATGAAAGCGTTATGCAAATCTGAGTTGTGTGGTTTTCGAACGAAAGATGTAACTGCAAAAGTACAAGAGGGTGTGAAAGCTTAGCGAATGGTGCGGCAGATCAGATATGAAGATGGAGTCTCTGAGACGCGTAATGGCGGTTTCGCGATGGTGAATGATGCTGCGAATGAGATTCGAGTTTTTGATATGTTCTTATATGATTGAGCTGTGAATTCATTTCAAGACATTGCGGAGAACGTAGACATTGTCGGGAGGTTTCGAGGTCCGGACGACATTTTCCTGGTGGCAGTGAACTAGGGCGCAAGTCGCCAAGAAAGTTTCTCCAAGAATGAAAATCTTGGCAAGAACACAATAAGGACATACCCCACTGAGCCTTCTGCCGCTCTAGGTATCAAGAAGGAGGGTGTATTTGACCGCATGACTATGGACCGCTTTTGAGCAACGATGAGAAGTCAGTTGAAATCCACTGGAATCGATGATTCAAGTGTTGCTTTTCGCAGAAGACATCAAGATTTCCGCTCACTATCGTCCTATTACAATCTAAGTGGCGCTGTTGAGCAATAGTGGAAATCTGCTTTTTTGAGAACAAAGCGTTCTACGCTATCGGGAACATGTCTGGCCAAATTACGATGAACATGAACTACTATTGCGGAAATAAAGAGTCTTCCCAGAAGAAGTAGTTGAGGACAAAGATCTGGAGAAAGAACAGCGTGCGCGGGGAACGTAGAAGGCCGACCGCAGTGAGCGATTGCAAATATGAGCACGGAATGTTGATAGATTGTGCGTACTTAAAAATAAAGTAACAATAAAAGCCCCGATCTGGTTATCGCTCTCAAAGAGTGCCATAACCACGGACTAGTTTGGTAATCAGCACTGGTCGAGTGCGATAACCAGGGACCGGTAGGTTATCAGAACCCAGACCAGTGAGATAAGTCGACTCATCAGTTTTTAGCCTTCTTGGCGATAGAAAACTATCTGTAGATATTTTTGCCTTAGTCCCGTAATTGAGGACTACTGTCCGCACTGAAGAAGTTCTTCGCTGTTGAAGATCAGTATCTAACTACTGTTGCGCGTGATTTTTTTCTTGCCTGCGTGAGCTCACTCTACAGAAGCGTGAAATTCACGCTGCTGTACAATTTGCGAAATCAGTATAGATCCAAAAATCTTTGTCTTCAGCCAAGCAAGATCAACGAAAATAATCAACACTATAGCGTCTGGATAGCATGAAATACTCGTATAGAACCGCATAACGCAATAAAGCCACAAAATAAAACAGAAACAAACCTCTTTACTGCACAATAAACAATACGAAATTACAATAAAGCCATGAACTTCTATATGAGCCACAACGTAGAACACACCGTTACTCCAATCTTAGTACTCTGTCGTTGCTCCTTTTCCTTCAATGACCGAGACCAAACGCCGCAAAATTGAATGATATAGCGTTTGCAGATAATTCTATTCGATTTCGTTCCAACATTTCAACACCTTCTTTGCTAGATCCGTTACGTTATCAAACTGCGTACCATTCGCGTACAAATTTCTAGCCAGCCTACCCCACACATGTGAAATGAGGTTTAAGTAGAGAGACTTAGCTGGTCAGTCCAAGACATCAATTGCCTTGTCAGAAAGCCATTTTTTTGTGTAGTTTGAGCGATGAATAGATGCACCGTCCTGCATCAGCGTCTATATTTCCCCACAAGAATCAGCAGCAAACTCCAGTACACTAGGTTCCAATGTTTCAGAGTACTTCTTCGAATCCTGCGTGCCCACGACGTGATCTAAGCCGCAACAAACGTCGTACGAAAGGGCTCCGTAGATCCTTAAAGACCCACCGTCCTGCTGACGTTTAGAGAAAGTTCCAGGGTGGTGCGTAGATCATGCTCATACAACGCATACTTGTCAAGGCCGTCTAAATGTAACTTCTTATCGTCGCAGAAGATGATTTGTTTCCATTTAAAAGCCCCAAAGTCGAGCTTGGCCTTCACTTAGGTCACTCTATTTTGGTTATGCATTTAGATCATATACGGTCCACGCGGCATAAATTGATAGAGCAAGTATGCTGTTTCCGACAATATCTGTTGAAACCGGCAGACAAAGACCGGTGACTGATATTGATTTTTTATTTTTCCCGCACAGGAACACGAAGCTGATGCCTGCATTAAAATGGCTGGAACAGCTGTTTTAGAGAGTTTGAAATGACGGGACTCCAATAGGCGTTGCTGATGAGGGTTAGGTCTGCTAAAAACTTTTGGTGACTCTCCCGGCTTCGATCAAGTTTTTTTGTAATATCTTGTTGAGACATGCCAAGTCTGTGGTGGGCTAGAATGAGATCTTTCTCGTTATTCGTCAAAAGACGACTTCGAGGCATTTTTGGCGGTTGTGGTGGCTGGAAGTTGGCGGGTTAGCCAAGCTAGTGCCTTAATATATGTATGCAAGATTTGAATTATGGCGCGCTTTTTGCTGCTGAGTTATGTATAAAAGGAACTTTTATAAAGTTCATGGCTTTATAGAACTTTCGATATGTGTTTTATCACTAAATGGGCAAAAGCCGGTTTTATTGTGTGGCTTTGATGCCTTTTTTAGCTGCTAATCGAAGGTTCCACCGGACTGCGCTGCCCAAGAAGACGTCTGCTGCGCGGTTTTGGCGTGGTGCGCTTTTCTGTTTGTGGATCTATAGGCGTTTCGGGGACTGTAGAGTGCTGCTGACGCAAGGGAGGGTGATTCACGCATTTTGGCGTAAAATCACGCTGCCCGGCATGCGCAATTTCGATGACGCAGCGGGCACGGGGTCTGTACCAATTTCTGAGGTGGTCAGTCAGTCACCCCTTCGGACTTGGTCCAAAGGTATTCGGGGAGGAAAGAAGGTGAGGGCTTCGAAAGCTTAAGGTATAGATGCGAACTACGAGCATTTTTCCGTTAATCGTACCCAGGATAAAGTCTTGTTCTCTCAGACGTTTTGCCATGACAGCCATTGAACAAAAGACAATTGCCACCCACGATGGAACCTTTCACTGTGACGAAGTTCTTGCCTGTCACATGCTCAAAAATCATACGGCACAGTTCAGCAAGGCTGCCATCATTCGCACTCGGGATCCAGCACGACTGGAAGAAGCACAGATTGTTGTCGACGTAGGTTCTGTTTACGATCCGGAAGCGCGAAGATTCGATCATCATCAGAGAGGCTTCTGCACAACATTTTCCGCAAGTGGGAAGCGATCGCGCACAAAACTCTCCAGTGCAGGCTTGATTTACAAGCATTTTGGAACGGAGGTAATTATTGACGTTGCACGAATAAATGGCATCGAAGTACAAGACGAGCAGACGGTATCAGTGTACCACAAGGTTTACGACTGTTTTATGGAAGCCATCGATGGTATTGATAATGGGATCATGATGTATGAATCCTCTGAACCGCCGAATTATGAATCTTCTACAGATCTTAGCTCACGTGTGGCAAAGCTGAATGCAGAATGGTACGAGCAAAATCCAGATCAAGATGCAAACTTCTTTGAGGCGATGAGGATGGCTGGAAAGGAAATGGATGATTGTATATTACATGTTTTGAAGAGCTGGTTACCAGCACGCTCGATAATATCACGTGCCATTAAGCAGCGATTTGCCCACCACAAAAGCGGTGCAATTATAGTATTGTTGGAATGGGCTCCGTGGAAGGATCACTTGTTTTCTATGGAGGAAGACGAGGGTGAAGATGCAAAAGGGAAGATTCTTTATGTCATCTACAAGGATATGACCGGTACTTCATGGCGCGTTCAATGCGTCCCAGTTGCAAAAGGTTCGTTTCAATCAAGGAAACCTCTTCCCGAAACTTGGCGCGGTTTGAGAGATGAAGAATTATCATCAATGACAGGAATTAGTAACTGTGTTTTTGCTCACGCCTCAGGATTCATTGGGGGAAACAAGAATTTCGAAGGTGCGTTAGAAATGGCGACGAAAGCTCTGGAAAGAGTATAGCTGAAGTAGCTATGCCGCAACGTCACGCCTCACCGTTATCTGGCAGATCTGCATATGTGCTCCTTGCAAACGACTCTACTAAGAACTGATTGCGCAAAGCTTCAAGCTTTTTGGCAAATTCTCTGTTGACTTCACGGCGATAATGAATCTCTCGAAACACTGGAACCTTTCTTTCCTCCTGAAAATCTAACTTCGTGGTGAAGAGGGCGATACTTGGTGCATTGTGGTCAAGAACCTTAGCTATGAACACATTTATGCTCAAGGTTTCGACAGCGAATGCCATCAACATCTGTAAAGCTCTTTGTGCCAGACCCTTTCTTCGCGCCAAGGATTCAGCTATCATAACTTCAATCTCCGCTTGTCGTTTCCCGTCCTCTGTATCTGAATGGAAGTACAAGTTCACATCACCTACCATGTAGTTTTCGCCGATTGAACGGTCCAGGATAATGAACGTCAGCTTCTTCTCATCTTCTCGCCATGATTTCATATTCTCGAATTCCTCTTCCAGTGTCAAAGGCTCGGACGCTGTTAACGCAAGGAGCTCGGGGGACTTCATCCATTCATGGTAGCGCCTCACATGAATCTCTTTGTACGGAACGAGAACTGCTGGTGATCCAGCTATGGATAACACCATGTCCGAGTTTAGCCTCATGTTCAAGTGCCCACTTTGGCGTAGGTGGCGAGGTGGGACACGCACACCTTCTCTCTCTCTCTGTTTATGAGTATCCTAGCCTAATTACGGCGTAGTATAGAGCGTTTCTGGCAAAAGTAGCGCTCTCTCACTAAGAAAGCCAGTACCCTCTACGACAGCCGGCAATGCTCTAAAAAGTTCATTTGTTTTGAACAGATGAATGAGTGTTTTCCCAGAAATCGTTCGTTCCTACTCTTAAAAGCGACTGCTCTTTGTCTGGTCTTCACTTTCCGCAGAACATCAAATCGTTTCGAAAACGGTGGTCTCCGGATCATTGGGATCGCCGATCGCCACTTAGGGATTCGCAATGCAAACTCGTACGTGCTGGTGTAAACTTCGTCCGTCATAAAGAGCTGTTTATAAACGCGTGATGCCAGCCAATATGTTCAGCGCAAAGCTACACAAGACGTTTGGACGCTCTGCCGTAGCCTTCTCGTTCTCTCGCTATTGTATCAGTGCGTTCCTGATCTTTCGCATGGGCTGTGGTTAGCATAGCTCTACATCTCACAGCTCTACCCGGTAGCAAGAGGTATCCTTATGACTCGTTCTGACCAAGGAGAAACCGCAGGAATGGGTAAAACTTAAGCTAAAGCAATCCAAGAAGAGATGACTCGAGAATCTTGAGAGATGAATTAGACTTTCGTAAAGCTAATGAAACAGGATTGTTGATGATTGCTCACGATAATGATGACGTCGATAGCTGCTGCTCTGGAGAGGAGGCTCGAAGAGTCTATCTCAGGTAATGACCTTATCGAGCTTGAGGGGCCTTGTGTTATACTTATTCAATACTTGTCCATGGACTTCAATATCCTCTCTTGTGATGAACTGAAGCAAACCTAACTCAACACAATAGGTTCTCATTCCCCAGAAAGGCAAAGAACTTCGTAATCAATTCGCCTCAAAGGCGTTTAATTTACCTACAAATAAGTTGGGTTATAGTTTAGCAGCATTGTGTTATTCATCTTACGTAAAGGTGCAGTAAACGTATTCACATGGACAAAGCTTCTGATTCATTAGCACATGTACAAAGTACGAAGTCATTCAGATTCCAGTGACACCAGTGCCTGGGAGGCAAGCTCTTTTCCATCTTTGGCGACGCTTTGCAAAAGATGGTGTCTGAAGAAAACAGCAAGCGATAGTCGGAAGGCTTTTGCTCCGCTCCAGCTCTCTGAAGACAGCTTCGTGAATGGGACGAGAACATCCGACGACTTTCCATGCTTCGTGAATAGAGTATCCAGGGCGCCTCGGACGAATACCTTTTCATGCTCTCCACAATCGTGTAGGTCTGGAAACCGTCGTAGAATACATAACGAAAGGGCCTTGGAGGCCCATAGATGTGCCAGCATCTGGTAGTAGTTCCGTGATTTTCGTTTAGACATTGGGGCTCCATTTTCCGCGCCTGGAAGCATCCTAAAGATATCGCAAAAAGCAAACTCGAAAGTAAAACGACATCTACGCGAACGTTGACACATCTTTTCTGCCAGATAGGCATAGAACGGATTAAATATCTTTTCTGCTCCACAGCAATGAAGAATAACGAGAGCAGTATCTCTATCATGATTCTTCTTCGTCTCGAATGCACCCATTCTTTCAAGCTTGTCATAAGAATCGGATACATTCAAACTGCTCATGATTGCCCCAAAGAGAGCTTTCCGATATTCTGTGTTTAGACGAAGAGAGTGCGCCAATGTCGCAAGATCTCTGTTCTCATCTTCATCTCCTACTGTCAGCTGCTGTTCTTCTACCTCGAGGTCGGCTGCTGACAAAATACCATTCCTCTCTGCAACCGAAAGATCATGCGACTGATTCCACCACCTTAAAGACGTGAATTCATCATCCAGAAGTTCTGCGATCGAAGCAGAGAATGGTGTGTCTGGTGCGGTCGCCCACGCAAACTTTGCATCTTGGTCTTTGCTAGCAGATTTCTTCAGCTTTTCGTTCTTCATATCTGATATTAAGTCCAACATTACTTGAAATTTGTTGGAAGAGACACCTGCCTCATTCTCAGATGCCTTGCTTTGAATAAACTCGATCATATCTTTCAGACTTGACGGGTCATCCTTTCGCAAAAGCGCTCCAATTCTTCTGAGAAGCACCAGAAGAAGTTCTACGCGTGTTTGTGTCAAAGGGTCGCCAATTACCCGGACTAAATCGTAGACCACTCTTGACGAAACTGCTTTACGTTCGTAAAGAGAACATACAACGGCTACGTACCCAAATACTTCGGTACCAGAACCATCCTGTTCAACGAGAAGTCGTACTTCAGTCTCGTCACGGCTTTCTTCTAGAGCAGCGATTATTCTACGAATCGCGGAAACAAGAAATGTAGCAAGTATAACGCCATCAACTTGTTTCCCCAGATGAGAAGCTATTGCAGCATGTGACTGCAGATATGGATTGACGTAGCCTACTCCGGAACCATCTCTTACGGAATCCAGTGCGGCGTTAGCGTATAAGTCAGCTAATTCCTGCCGGGAGATGTTGTGGTCCTTACTCTTGAATATTTGAGCAATGTCATGAGCAACACCACTGGCATTCGCATCGGCAACTCGGTTCAGAAGACCTCGCACACGCCGCTTGACTCCCTCCGAAGATACACCGGTTCGTTTTCTTGCGCTCGGAGGGACATACTTCAAGAGCTTCGTGGCTTGTTTTCCTTCCCTCGAGTCTTGATGGACACGAGAAATACTGCTCTTTGTGTTTATATCACCACCATGTTCTGAATTGGCTCCATGTTGACTGCCGTGCTGACTTTCATGATCCGATCCACTACGATGATGATATTTGGACCTCGTGTCACCATTCGGTTTTGTGTTTTGAATGGTCTCACTGGAACTGTAGCTGGATTGATTCTCTTCGCTTTCACTTTCAGAAAAAGATTCTGCTCCGTCGTTTCCAACAGCCTCCGAAGCAAAGCTAGCTCCAGGCTTCGTGCTAGCTGTTCGCCGAATCTTTCGTGAGAGCACGTCATCTACTTCAGAAGGAGCCTCATCACTGTCATCGTTGCCCAATTCTTGGATTTCTTCACGCTGTGCTCCGTTTCCTGAATGCTCACTGTGCCGATCTAGAGTCCTGTCACAGACTTTGATAAGATCTACCAAGTCATCTTCACCTTCATCAAACACACCCCCATATTCAAAGTCGTCACCACGGGCGTTCTTTCGTTTTCGCAGGCGATCGATTCCCAGTAGCTTTTCCAGTCGGTGAATTTCACGCGCATCTGAATCATCTACCGCTACCGCGACGCTTTTCACTTCTTGTACGCCATCCACATGTGTTGACGGATTAGGGTGGCTCCTTTCCGTTCGATTGGGAACAGAATCAGGATTCGGACTAAAGGAAACCCCTTCTTCTCCTGTTGAAGTATCCTTCTGGAGGCGTTTTGTGTTCTTCCCAGCGGTTCTGTGGACTGAACTGCCATCGCTGTGAGTACCGTGGGAGTCAGCGGACTCAGGGCGATGCTTCTTGGCAGGAGAAGAGTCGTTAACAGTGGAAAGTGACCGCTTCCGCTCCGAACCAGACCGCGATGATTGCTCAGAACTTCGACGCTGCTGTTTGCGAGTAGTGGCGTTACGCCTTTCTTTCCACTTGGTCCTAGCTTGGGTGGAGGCTTCCTTTTTCTCCTGGCGCTTTCGTTTTCTTTCCTCTCTCCGTGACACGTGCTTTTCCGCCGTGACCCTTGAGGGGCGCTTATTCTCAGGACCGCCCGAAATTTCGTCAAGCAGTTTTGATGGGAGTGAAGTCTGTGGATCGTGGGTGTCGCGAGTGCGCCTTTTCGACCTGCGGGCCGCCATTGTGATGATGGGCTGGGGACAAGAACGAGTAGATCTTGCTACCCCTCCTCGTTGGCGCTGCTGTCTGACAGGATGACGGCTGGCGGCTGGCGGCTGATGTGTCAAACCGTGACCGACCGAAAGTTGTCCGCGGACAAAAACGATGTGATGGTTGTGCGAGCTGTGGAACAGCGTTCACCTGGAAAACGGCGGCGTTAATAAGGAGCCTAACACGACTATTTGGAGATGTGAATCGACTCTGACAAGCGTCATGAGCTGACACATTGCCAATAATACTCGGCCCTGTTTAGAGAATGTTGACGTTGATGACCAATGAGAACACCACGGCGAACGTAGTGGCGCTTAATACCAGCGTAGCCCATGTGCTGCTCCAGCCACGATCATCGTGCATCTCTTCGCGTCCCCTTACGTGCACTTGGCTCTTGCAAGGCGCGCAGTGGTTAAATTTAATCAAAATTTATGACGCCATTGCGCCTCTGAAAATGGGCCGATTTCGATTCCCGCTCTTCGGCAATCCTGACACTTGTTCGATATCCGCACCTGATCTGACGGAAAACAATCTCGCCCCATCTCTCTGATCCAGAAGTCAACTCCGCGATTCCGTGACGAACCCCAAAGAATTGATCACTTCTGCTCACGGAAACACAAAGCCGTTTGCGAACGCTGAGAGTTCTGGCCTGTAACGTAGGAGGGCTAGTGGTTCAACATGAAAGACAAACGGAAGCCCCGCCGTGTAGCTGTACTTGGCGGAGGCCCAGCAGGCTTGTCTGCAGCGTATCGTCTCGCAAGTAATAGCACTCCGGTACAAGTTGATCTCTACGAGCAATCGGAAAGATTTGGCGGCGCTGTGCTCTCTGTTAAGGGGGGTGGCTTTATCTATGAAATGGGCCCCAATTCCATGAATGCAAAACACCAGCAAGTAGCAGATCTAATTTACGAAAAGTTACAACTCTCCCCACGCGTGCTGAAGCGTGATGCCGCTGCGAAGAACTTCTTCATCTTCAAAAATGGACAGATGATTCCCATGCCGAGGTCCCCAATTCAGTTCTGTACAACAAGAATGCTCTCTTGGCAAGCAAAGTTGAGAATTATGCTTGAACCTTTTATCCCAAGAACCACAGAGAGTAATGCACACCGCGAAAGTGTAAACGATTTCTTTCACAGGCGATTTGGAAAGGAATTTGTCGATTACGTCGTCGACCCAGCTCTAGCTGGAATCTACTCTACTCAGCCAACTGACCTGTCCATGAAGCATGCATTGAACAAGGTATGGGAGGTAGAAAGAAACAAGGGCTCCGTTGTTGGAGGTTTCCTGCGTGGTGGCATGAAGACGCAGGTGGACCCACGTTTTGAAGCCTACTCTGGTAAACAATTGCTTGAGAGCTTCAGTTACGATAGTGGTATGCAAGTTCTCACGTCAAAATTGGTCGAGAACATTCAAAAGCTGAATAGACGAGGGAAGCTTTACAGAAATGTTAGAGTTCGCAACATAGGCCAGGACTCGCATGGAGCTTGGTATATTAACGGACGCGGAAAGTATGATGCTGTTATTTCCACAATCCCGGTGCACGGGTTATGCACCATTGATTCTAACATCGACGCTGTTCGAAAGGGCTTTAAGAATCTTGCAAATCGCATCAATTACGCCCCGGTGTCTGTCACCGTACTTGGATTCGACCGGAGTCAAGTAAGCTCTCGATTAGATGGATTCGGAGTGCTCCTGCCTTCCAACGAGAAAAAGAAGGTGTTAGGCATCAACTTCACGTCATCTAACTACCCGTCCCGTGCAGAAGAACCGGACAAAGTATACCTAACGGTATATCTTGGAGGCAGCAGAACCCCTGATATTGTCACACGTCCTTCCAGCGAGATAATAGAAACGGCAACGAAAGAGGTGCAGCAAGTCCTTGGAGTGACAGGAAGACCGTTTCACTCGGAAGTAAAGAACTGGCCAAAAGGTATACCTCAGTATTATCCAGGATATGACTCTGCCCTTAACGCAATGGCCAAAATAGAAAGACGTGCTCCTGGTCTCGTCCTAGGCGGAAACTACCGGGATGGAGTAGGGTTGCCTGATGCAATGCTATCTGGTCTAAAGTCCGCTGAACGTGTTATCGAATATCTTCAAGTGACAATGCCCAAATGAAGCCCAGTTACAAACATATCGTTTTGAGACGTTCGCTTGTCAAGCATTTCTCGATGGGACCTATTCAGGGGTCAGCTGCGCGAAGCTAAATCATCCGTCCAACGGCTGATCAAGCATAACACAGAACTTTTTGGCCTTCCTGAAGAAAGTTTTCTCTGAAAGCTTTACTGCAGGTTTGCAATAAGAAACCACCGTCCAAAATAAAGAAGAAAAAGCCCAATTCAAGCAACATTGTGACGAGTATGCAATGCGTACTCGTCGCGATGCTAATTCCGATCCTTTGGCTGAAACCTACGGACAGTACGACGGTACTTCATGAACTCGGATAAAGAAAAAGCCAAGTGTTCCAGAAAGACATGGTTTACACATGATACACACACTAAAGAGTATCCTTTTACGCCTTGGTTGTCGTTAAAATGTACGGACTTCATGATTTTCTTGTACAGCAAAAGAAGTTACCCTTGGTAGTACGCTCACTGTTACAGTGAGCGTACTAACTTCTTTTGCTGTACTACAGCTGCAAGATTGTAGATGGTACCTACGTATAGGGAAGTTTTAGGGTGACTGGAGGTCTGTGACAAACCCCACGCGTAATTGACGTACCGTCGCTCATAAAAAAGAAAGAAGAAAGTACGGACTTTCATCATCTGAAGAGCAGCATGCTCTGTTTCTGTGTGTAGCATTTAAAACTTGGGAACTTGCAACTTGTTAAGCGGTATTGATATGTAGTACTAGCTAGGGGGAACCATGCACCCAGGAAAGCATTTGTCGCTTAGATAGCCTTAGCTTCCAGGCCGGAGTATTGAGTGAAAAAAAAAGTGTGCATTCAAGCTCGTCCCGAACCCCGTATAGCCATTGATTCTTCTCGTTGATCTTCTCCGCAACCTCCCCGTAAGTAAAGATTCGTACAGCTAGCGATGCCCAATAGGTCATCTCAGTTTTTGGCTTTCTTCGGGAGAGAAGGATAGCTTTCTACCTTTAGCCTAAGAGATAGCCTTACTTCTGCCTCGTAATTGGGGGCGGATGAGCATAAAAGAGAGAGAGTCTGACGAAAACCAAGCACTTACAATACGTCAAGTTGCATGCCGATGTGGAAGGGCAATACTGGCCTATATCGCCGTCCATATTTCCCTCTTCAGACGTTTTTAATAAGTGCCTTGAGCGCTGGTTGTGAGAACGAGTCTGATGGTATATCAAAAGGCAAACGATCCACAAACATTCTCCCGGTGAAACCAAACTTATGAAAGAAGTCTGTGTTCACACTAATTTCCAGCAAGTGGCGTTCATCCACAAGAGAAATGCTCACTTTGCTTCTTACCAAGTTCAAAAGAGATCGACGTGGCTGCGTCAAAAATTGCTGTTCGTCTTTCGGCAAATACATTCCTCGTCCGGTAACCGGTGATTTGGTAAGTATCATTCTTCTCTTCCGGTTCTTCAGCAGTTGCTTTCGTACGGAAATGTGGGATTCGAGAAGCTTGGATACGCGTTTAGTGTGATAGAGAGGGCGCTTGAGAATCAAAGCCAGCGCAGTAACCGAACGCTCTCTTTGCATCGTCTCGTCTGAGAACACAATCTTCAGTGAGGGTGAGTTTCGCTTCCCTTGGCGACGGAGAACTGGAAGCTCTCTGTCTCTGACTTTCCGTATGATACTTTCGGATGCATAGCGACGAAGGTTGAAGGTCGGCGTCGACGTGGTGCGTAACTTTACCAAGGGAATCACCCTTGACATATTCGGATGCAAAAGCCTTGGAAGCTGTGCCATCTTTGTCCCGAAGGCGACACCCATCAACTCGATGTCATCCGCTTCCCTCGGCAGTATCGTTTCCAATGCGAACGGCAATTCAACATGAGCAAGGTTGCAAAATGACTTTTCCCGTCCTTGCCTCGTTTGGTATTCGGCTGCGTCACTGGTCGAGAGCCCACTAGCAAGAAACCTGAATGAAATTAAAAAAGCCTACACCGCTACTTGCTCATATTGGCTCTTGGCAAGAAAAACTATCGCCCCATCCATCCCGCAGCGAGTCCGTTTAGTTCCGTAGAGCATGAACAGAACGAGATCAACAGCGTCAGAAAACTCTTCCAATAACTGGCCGAAGACCTTTCTCACACATTCATCCCATTACGATGGCTTTCTTACTGGCCGCCCCTGTTGGTCGACGGCTGCCCTGCAATAGGCGCTCTACCCTTTCCCTTCTTCAAACTTGACTCCCAGGCCTTTCGATATCGTTTGTACAGCGCGAGTGCGGCACGCGCATCTTCGCATGAATCATGTTCATTCTTTTGGAAAGTATCCACACCGAGCACCTCGGCAACGATAACACTCAACTTAGGACCGACTGCTGTGCGGCGCCCCTGCGTCCTCCAAAGCTTCTTGAAGAAGATGGATGTATCTCGCACATCCTGCCACGGATGAGATATTCTCATAACTTTTAAGTCATTCTTCAATGCGTGACCCACTATAGTTCTACCTCTTATTATGTCTCCAACTGCTTTCTGTGCCTCGTACGGTTCCACTGCCGTCGTAGAATCCAAAGCAACATCTTCCGGCTTCACCCCGGACCACTTTGTCCTATAATCAGTAACCCGTTCCTTCACCTTGACAAATTTGTCATACAAGACATCTCCAGAGTAATTCACGATTGAGACACGGGCTAGAGCACTCTGTTTCCCGCCAGCTCCAACACCAACCATTTCACAATCCAAAGCAACAACATCAGTCACTCTGTCGGTCTTGATGACAGGCCGTTTCATAAATGAGCTGACCTGCGAAGCATCTTGCAACATATCATTAGTCTTGCCCTCGACTTCTTTTGCAGTCCTCGTCCTCTTTGTGTTTCGCAACGCAGTCTTTGGCAGGGTTTTCTGAAGCTGCTTCCAGTTTGAGCTTACCCTTTTTCGCTTCTTTGTCGCTGTCTCTTTCGCGGTCGTTGAGGAAATGACTACTTCGGAGGCCTTGGCACCCGGATTACTACCCCCTGCTAAAGTTCTATCGATCTTTTCATCGTTCCGAAGGGATGCAAAAACTGCCTCCCGAACAAAATCTTGCATCCTGTCTTTCTCAGCGTTATGATTCACGCCCTTGACACCACAGCAATACACAAGCTATTCATAAGTTGCCGGTACACCAATGCACTCCACAACGACGTAGCAGCGTTGCCTTCGACGGCGATGGAGAGAGTTTCAAACTTTCAGGCTCCGGCTTTACGAAGCTGAACCAACATATTACCCCTGGTATGTTACATAGATTGGTCAAAATGTCTACATCTACATCATGTAACATGATGCTTCCCATTAGTAGAGCTGCGCCATCCAGGATGGTCAAGTTGAAAATTTCAACCTTTACTTGGTTTTCGTGTTTAATTTTCTGCAAATTGTACAATGTACATCAACGTGGATGACGTGTTCATTTCTAGGAATTTGTCCCGCCGGCGACTTTCCCTATCGGTTACCATCTCTAGTACATCGATACTGGGTTGGCAGAAAAGTCGCTGAGTACATCCGACTCTTTCAAGAGGCAAAACCACCCTCTGCAGCTCTCTATCTAAACTCAGTTAAGCGAATCCAAAGGCTGCTAGGCATTGCGGAAAGATGGCTGTTGTCATGGAAGGCGAGGATTTTCAGCACATTCTTCGTGTGTTGAATACTAACATCGACGGTCGCCAGAAGGTTATGTACGCGCTCACCTCGATCAAAGGTGTTGGTCGCCGCTTTTCGAATCTCGTTCTCAAGAAAGCTGATATAGATCTCACAAAGCGCGCTGGCTCCCTCACCAACGAAGAGATTGATCGCATCGTTACTATCATTCAAAGTCCGCGCCAGTTCAAGATCCCGGACTATTTCCTTAACAGGCAACGCGATTTTAAGGACGGGAAGACTACACAACTCATCGCTAATCAGCTGGATTTCAAGATGAGAGAAGATCTCGATCGGTTGAGAAAGATCCGTTCTCATCGCGGTATGCGACACTATTTCGGTCTTCGCGTTCGTGGTCAGCATACAAAGACCACTGGTCGCCGTGGACGTACTGTGGGTGTATCTAAGAAAAAGGCATAAAGCAACAACCTCTCGGATTATGGCTCGTATGCGGTTGTTACGATTTGCTAATCGGAGTTGTAGTAGTTTACAACTTGTGCCTAGAAGGCCGCATGATACAGGCTATCGCACTCTGGTCAATGCTCAAAGAGTAGTGGTATTGGGTCTTCCTTGTTGTCTTTAGTATCTTACCTCTCTTCACTTGAGAGAGGCGATCCATGTCTGAGTTTCCGTTAGCTGTTCGAACGTTGAATTGGGGTCGTAAAGAGCAAAACCGCAGCTTGTCATCCAAGATGCAATATGTGGATTCATTTCTTCAGTTTTATCTTGCGCTTCGAGCCACTCTCGAACTATTTTGATGTGTAGTTCTTTGCATCCGTCTATTTCACTCACTTTCCCATATACTGCGTTCAAATTTATGCTCGTCACGGCAAGTTCTCGTGCGTATGCAGTGAAATACCTCAACTTCTGTTTCGTATCCTTTTCAATTTTGTACGGCATCACCTCATTGCGCCAGTATGGAACCAAATTCTTTCCGCGCACCAGCACTCTGCTTGGAACAAGTGTTGGAGCTTCTGTTCCGAACCAGAGATATGCGAGGCTCCATTTGATGAATTGTATCCCCAGAAAAAGTGCTCTGGGAACACCACTCTTCTTATCTCTGCTGCCGAAATCATATACATAACAGTCTCTTCCACAGGCCAACGCAAAAAGTAGTTCATTGTCTACCTGTGCCAAAATCTTGTTATACGCTCCGCTTTCGCAGAGTGAGCTTTGGATCCTCGTAAATCGAACTTTTTCGTCCTCAGTCATGTTCCGAAGCTGTGGTAAGGCTTCGACTCCATTTGTAAGGTTTACGAAATGGAGAGGTGCTAGCTTAAACGGCTGGTGTCGACCCTGCGGATATCTGGCTTTGAGAGGACGCGATTCAATATTGTCTCTCCGCGATGGTCCCGAACTACCAACAGCAGCTATAGTCTTCCGGTGAAGGGTCCGTTGTTCCTCACAAAGACTTGATTGCAGCCCATGCTGCATTGGTGCATGGCTTCTTTCGCCAGTGATGTGTGTCTTTATCGGAAAAGTGAGAAAGGCAAATTTCGTGTAACAAACCATATCTTCGAAGCGTTCGAGAAGAGAAACCACGCTGGGAAGATGTGGAGAATCAGAAAAATGCCTTTGGATCTCACTCGTTCAGCTGGGGACATTCCCAACCCTTTCTTATTCGCTTCCGGGTTGTTGTCCGATGAGCAAGTCAGTAATTTCCATTAATCTATTTATTGGTGAAGTATCTTCGAGAACAATCAATCGATCTACATCCCTTTCTAGTAGAAAGTTTCTACTCTGCAGCTTTTAATGCAAAAGATATTCTGACTACGACGATCGGTGTACGCGACGCGGCCGTGGGGCCGGAACGCCGTACGCGAAAGCATCTCTGTCTCGGGCCGCCACATCGCTCGTTGACGCTCGCGGGAAGGCCGACTTCGCCCGTTGGCTCTCTAGTGAGAGAAACTTTCTTTCAACAGAAACGTCCTGCACCTAAGGTACTAAAGATACCCACAAATGGGAGAGAGAGAGAAAGCTTAGTCCAACGCCTGGACGATGAGCTGCGTTGACGCAGTTGCTTACTCCTCAACCGGACCAGAGCAGCTTTGGTGACGCACCTCCACCGTTTTGTTCACTAACTCCACGCAAGTCACCGTCATATTACGGCTATGGGGATCTGCTCTGTATGTGTGTGAGCATCTATATCTAATTCCGACTTGGAATTGAGCACCAGTGTTTTTCTTGAAAGAAGCATTCTTTCACTTGTCTTCCCAGGACATGGTCGATATTTCCGTCGCAATCATTGCTATATCTCCACAACGAGATGCAAGTATTGGATATCTTCGCAACTTGCCCTTGAATATCAGAACTAACGTCATACAGATTTCGGGAATAAGGTTCATCTTCTGGTCGTTCTTTGGCGGAAACTTCTGCGTTAAGGCCTAAGCAACAGTTTTGATGATATGCGACACTGTTTACCAGCATTGCGTCAGTTTAGCGCATGGAGCCTCTGCAGAGGGACACAGTCGAAACGTATTGGTCTTGAGCCAGCCAAGAGAGCCGTTGAGACAGGATGGCTTTGCCCCTTCATCAAGTTATGGGTCAGGCATTGCCAGGTGGCCCATTTCTTTAACTGAATTGCGACTAGTGGCGATACTCTGCCCTCCATAACATGTATGAATATGAGCTGCTACTAGTTGGGCAGTAAACAATCTTGGTCAAGGCTGACACGTAACCTATCAGCCTTGACGAGGATATATATATCTCCCAATGTTGTGCGCTAGGCCAGCCTAGGCCAACTTCATATCTTCCAAGCGCCCCTAATAATCACAGCTGTTCTTCTGCATATCGTAGCTGACGTCAGCTTCGTAAAGACATTCAGCAAAATGGAGCGCGACCCCATGCATCTGACAGTGGAACGCTTTCTCCTCGAAGTTTAGCGAGAAGGGTCCTTTGCCGCCCCGTATGTTGCATACGTTTTCTGGACATGTACTAGCCATCTATAATAGGGCACGATCAGAGGTCCAAATCCCCTTTCACAGTTTTGTTTGAGGACAAACTAGTGTATTGTGTAGGGTATCCGGAACTAAGACGTGCGTGCCGTCAACCCTAGAAGCTGTCTCGAAGGACGAACATTTTTTGAATTCAAACCACCACATTCTCGTAGTCACACTATGTGGCTTTTAAAATGTTAGCCTTCATGGCCCACGAAACTGAAGGTCTTCGGAATGAACGGGATTCGTAAGACAGCTCCCTCACAAGGAAGTCGTGTGCTTCTTACTAGTATGCTCGATTAATAGGGTCGCTCTTTAAACACAGTCGCATGGACCTCATGCTCCTTCCGTATACTGCAATGGAAGTACTTGCTGGTACTGCCAACTTGTCCCGCAATATCAACTGAATGAGCCGGTCCATGACTTCTCGTGTAAATGTGTTCAACTGCGTGGTGTGACTATTGCTCAGTATTTCCCTTGTTTGGTCTTCTAAATACATTGAATGCATGTAGTCGTCCCAACCATGTAGCATTCCTGCCATATGTGATCAATTTCCGTGATTACAGTCTGAAGCAGACCAGTAAAGAATTGGTATCGACTCCGAAGAGTATAAATGACCTTTCCGAGGTCTGTATCATTTGCATGACCCAACACATTTATCACACCCAGGGAGCGAGGGAAGGTCAAATTCAGTCGAATCAAGCAAGAAGCTGTCGCTGACTTCGAGAACAAAGGATGTCTGATTTCAACCTTAACAACCGCCGGGTTCGAAGCTGGGTTTATGGAG
This sequence comes from Gracilaria domingensis, assembly GCA_022539475.1. Taxonomy (NCBI): domain Eukaryota; phylum Rhodophyta; class Florideophyceae; order Gracilariales; family Gracilariaceae; genus Gracilaria; species Gracilaria domingensis. The sequence goes on along the minus strand of VCMS01000116.1, from coordinate 93,474 downwards.
TGATTACTCTCTGCTCTCTTGTGGTTTTTGGTAATGTTGCCGAAGTCTGTGACACATTCAACTCCTGCCCTGTCCGCCTAAGGGGTATCATTACCATAGGAGTTTTGGGAACGATTTTCAGTCTTGTTGTGTGCCTTGCTCTTCTCTGTGATATTGAGCCCATCATCAAACTCGAACTTATTTTTGTCGTTATCTTGTTCGTTTTGTATTCGATTTGCGTTGGAGTAGTGTCTTCTGTCAGAACCGGTACCGGTGTTGGAAGTATTGTCACCATAGGAGGCGTGGTAGACAATGGAGTCCCCATCGTCAATATTGGTGGCCTTGGCAACATTATTGCTGTCACGTTCGCGTGGATAGCAGAGGTGCTTGTTTGCGTCGCGCTGTTCATGGTGCTCACAAGCAGTGACGGTCCTTGTCCATTAGGAGCCAAATCCCAGACTACTCGAGAGAAAATGGAAGACATTGAGAAGGGAATAACCGATGTTGAAACTCCAGAAGAGGAATACATGAAACAGGTTGGATCCCCGAAAACCGATTCAGGGCCTGATTCAGACCAATCTCCGAATGGGATCGTGGAAGACTCGAAAGAAGTAGATGACAAGAACAATGGAAACGCGTAGGTTGCTGCGTTCTGACGGACTGACATACGAAATTATTCTTCTGGAAGGAACTACTCTGTATTTTCGGGAGATAATGACTTCCGTGATCAATGATTGAGAAGGTAACTCGAGCGATTCGTTTCATCCCGCTGTTCTACGAGCGATGGTTGGAATCTCTCCGACTGGTTTTTGGGACAGGCAAGAAACAAGAGTTTGCTACTACCTCGCTAAAGAGCAGAACCTTCTGATCTGGGAGGAAATAGTTAGGTGTTGATGATGATCATCGTCCTCTTCGGATGGTGACCAATCATGAAAGCTAGACTACAAGCGAATGATGAATACCAGAGGGGTAGCACCTAACAAGAATTACCTTCACCAACTCCAAATGTTATTGAGGGTGTAGACAGTCGTGTAAACGATACCTACATCCGTCTATTTTTGTTCTCTCATGTTTGCTGACGAATAAAACTGAAGATATTCGGGGCTGAACTTTCGTAACCTCGATTCGTTAGTGTCATAAAGGTGCTCGCTTCAAACGTTTGGTTTATCATCTACATGTATGTATGTAAGATCGATATCCTCGCCCTCTTTGTACCATTTATACGCGATGTTCAAATCCTTTTGCACCCCGAGGCCTTCGAAGTACATGTTACCGATCGACAAACTTGCCTCTTTTGAGTCGTTCTCAGCAGCTACTTTGTAATGCTGAAGTGCTTGTTCATAACTTTGAGGGACGCCTTTTCCTAGGAAATAGCACATCCCCAAATCTAGATTAGCTTCCGGACTCCCCATATCAATAGCTTGACGAAACAATCTAACTGCTTCTTCGATGTTCTCATCAACTCCGTTTCCATCGTAATGCGCTATTCCAAGCCAACGAAGAGCTTCAGGAACTGAGGAAGCTTCCCGGTACATGGAGAGTGCTTTAACATAATCAACCGGAACTCCTAAACCAAGATAATAGAGTGTAGCCATTTCTGTTCGGGCGACAAGGTTGCCCTTCTCGGAGGACTCATTGTACAATTCCAATGCCGTGGAGAAATCCTTGGGAACTCCTTGGCCATACATGTAGCAATCCCCAAGATTACATTGTGCTTCAAGACTGCCGTACTTGATAGCCTCCCTGAAGTAGCGGACAGCTAGAGCGAAGTCTCGTTTGGAACCCTGATTATAAAGAACCCCTAGATTATTTAATGCAACTTCATCGTCCTCTGCCGCAGCTTTCTTGTAGTACGATATGGCAGTGCGTTTATTTCGTCGCACTCCAACTCCCTTATCGTAGCATATTGCAACATTCGTGTTTGCAGTGGGCTCACCCAACTGAGCTGCTTTCTTGTACAGACGAAGTGCTTCAGCGCCGTTCACAGGCACTCCATGACCTTCTTCGTGACAAACTCCTAGTAAGCGGATGGCTTCTGAATCATTCCAAGCTGCTGCTTTTCGGAGGTATTTCACTGCTTCTTCGTGGTTCTGTTCCGTACCCCAGCCGTTAAGCAAGTACTGACCGCAGTAGCGATACGCATCAACACACTCCCATTCGGCAGCTTTCTTGAACAGCCGAAAGGCTTTCGCTACATCTCCATTCGAGTCGTCAATAATATTCAATGCCTCATTGAATTCAGACGAACCCTTTTCGTAAAGATTACTAACTTCTTCAAGACCCCTAACCTCCTTAAGAAAAATCGGTTCTGGTTGTAGAGGGGGTGGAGTTGGCATCTTCTGCTTGTCTTCTTCTTCGTCGGACTCATCATCATCTACACGAATAAGACGAGGACGTCGCCGACGCGGCGGAGAACTAGAAGACGGTTCTCTTCCCCGCTTCTTCCCAATGAACGTTACTTCGTCACTGTCTTCATCTGGATCTACGACAATGGGATTGGCAGTGTCACCACTGGAGTCCAGGACGACATCGTCAACATCCTCGTAAGGAATTTGACTAAGACGTCCTTTCTCTGGCTCTTCAGGCAGCCTATCAACGGCAGCCTGTATAAGGTCAGACAATGTCTGAGAGTCAATTCTGCAAACGGGATCTTCAGAAAGGCATCGGGAAACAAGTTCGCGCAAGCCAGCGTCAGAAATGCAAGCGCACCATTTCTTCACGCTGTCAGACAACTTCTTGTTCACAATAAGTTGTAGAATAGCTTCTTCTGAGGGATTGTGCAAAAGATGAGGTCCATCTATCAACAAATAACACGCAACCATGCCGAAGCTCCATATGTCCCCAGTGTAATATTGGTGACCGTTGCTTAGTTGTTCTGGTGAGAAGTACAACAGATTCTTCGTACATCTTGTCTTTTGCTGTGTGGACAAAACAGCGCGGCTGAGAAGTGTCGTCACGTCAAGCTTTGCATTGCCATACAGGCAATCCCCGTGAATGCGTACCATAACATTTTGCGGCATAATACGACCGTGGTACACTTTTGCTCGGTGCAGGTAGCAGATTGCGTTGGCGACGTCTCTGAGGATCTTGATACGAATGGAAAGAGGTCGTAAACAAGCTTCTTGTCGTGCATGGTGTAGATCGTGGGTCATTAGTTCTGTAGCAATTAAGGCAACTGGCGCTGTAGCCATGTTGAGCATGTGGTGGAGCTTTGTATGAGACCCCTTGACCGAAAAGGGCCAGTTGACACCGTAGAATGTAGGAAGACAGGGATGAGAAAAAGATTGGAGGCGGAGGGATTCTTGAACGAAGTGAAGATAGCGTAACCTCGAACAAAATGAAAGATGTAGCGCCTTGAGCGCTACGGTGGTGCTCCACAGTGGGGCTGGTCCGTTGCGCATAGAGAAAGCAGCTTTGTATACTGTGGTATGTGGAGACCTTCCTATTTCGTGAGGCAACGAAAAGGATTGTTTGGGAAATGTTGTGATGCGAATTCGGTCAGCGGTGAGCTTATCTGTCTGCAAGACGGTTTGCAAGCAGTCACGTATAATGTCCTTCTCGTTTTCAGAAAGAGAAGATTCATCAATACGGTCTTTATACGTTTGTACGTTGTCAAGAATTGTTTCTAAGCGCCGCGTCGTTGGCAAAGTGTACATTTGACTTGTTGACGGCACACTGGATAAGGTGGCGGTGGCATCGATGGCGGAACGCAGCGCAATGCCTAAGCTGGAGATTGAGAGCGGGAGTTTAACGAGATATTCCAAAGTCTCGTACAGCGCTGGCAGCGAAAGCAGCACGCGCTTGAGATCGGACAAGGAGGCGTTATCGCACGAAATGTCTATAAGACATTCCATGACGTTGTTGATTCTGGCGGCGACCATGTGCGAGGGCTGAAAGGCGGTGGTGAACCCCCTGGCGTCTAGCTCTCGCTGAAGCGACAGAGCGGAGGCGTGCAGCTCTAGGAGGCGCTTGTGAACCTCCAGACGGTCGGTGTGGTTGCGCAGCAAAGCGTGCACATCTTCGGCAAAATCGGTGATGCTGCGCATCTCAGTGGCGTGCTGGTGCTCGGCAAAGGTGGTGATGTGCTGCAAGTGCGTAAGCGGGTTGAGAATGGATCGCAGCGCGGCCGCAAGCACCGCGTGGTCGGGAACGGTGGCAATGGCTTTGTTCAACGCGCGAACGACACGCTGGCGCGGCGGGGGCAGGGAGTTGGCGGCCGGCATGGGAACGGAGGCGGCGGAGGAGGGCGGAAGAAGGGCGGGCGACGCCGGGCGCGGGGCGTCGCACGAGGCGACTCGCGCTCGTCGCCGAGCAAAGGGGACATGGACGGGGCGCTGGGCGGCATGGAGCGCTCGCGCCTGCATGGCGTCCGGCTGCGCGCGCTATGATAGGCGCAGGCGTGTGGCTGCACGAATCATTCGCCGCGGTGCCGCGGCGAAGGAGCTGCTGTGCGGGCCGTGCGCGCAGGCGGCCGGCGTGGGGGTGCGTATTGGTGGTCAATCTCGCCGCTTCTCGCCCTGCCGCCGCCCATCCGCACTGGCGCAAAAAATCGCGCCAAGAATTGCTCGACCGCCCTCGCCCATTCCGCCTCGCCGCGCTCAGCAGCTTTGCCGCCAAAACCACCCCCCTCCTCTTCCTCATAGACTATGAAATGCGCTCACCCCGGCCTCGAAGGCCCGCGTCAACGTTACAGTAACAACAAGGGCAACCCTAGCAGCGTGTTTAAAACGGTAACGGCAGCCTTCCCTTGGCATCCTTTGGTACGTCATCAATCATCATCCAGCGCAGCGCATGCGCTTTCCGATCTGGACGACATCCAGAGCGCGTCTACGTGTCTGAGGTCGACGTCCTCCTTGCCGGAGATAGCTCTGTACTTCGCTGTCCAAACAGCTCGACGTCCCGAGTCAAACTTTCTACCAATGTCATTCAGATCATGGGCGCAACGCAATCCCACTATTCTTGCTACGTATCTACCGGCTTGCCTATTTCCACCCGTCGACACGTGCATGTATCCTAATCCAAGGTCCACTGGCAATATTACTTGATGTAGACCCAACTCTATCGCTATGATCTTGTCGCGTGTGGTCTACAAGATGAACAAAACTTGTAAGCCTATCGAGGCTCTTCCAAGCCTCCGACTGGCAAACGTCAAGAAAGGTCAGCGCAGGTTCCACATGCTCCCGGTGGAGAACCAATTCTCGAAGGTGTTCCGACTCTAGTCCGTAATGTAGCACTCGAACCTCGCACATCAGGTCGATAGCGGAGAAGAAGTCGTTTCCACTATCCACTAACATGCGAGTACACTAACCGTACAAAGGTAGTTCTACCAGGGTAAGAAACGGTAAAGCGGGATAGATGATGAAACTTGTCCGGGAAGGCCGGTTACACTATGCGACGAAGGGATCAAGAAAACTTGATTCTGATCGATCCCACAGCTGCTGGATATGTGGCCACGTGGCCATTTGTCCTACGCGCATAATTGTCAGTGACAATTTGTCACGCCACGGTCACGCACATCTTTCTGATCCTGTCACTGACTATCCGGCCGACGTGTTTAGGTGTTCACCACCGAAAGCACTTCAAACTTCCTACAATATCTAGAGCCATTATAGTTTGGTGCCCGTTTCGGCCACAGGAGAGCGTGTGTCTTTACCGCGAAACATGGAGGCGGGTTCTGTGCCTGAGCAAAAGGCACATCGCGCTTCCCGGACAAAGGCCAAAAAAAAGAAGTCCAAGTCACCGGGAACTGGTGGAAAGAAGCAAGCTGTTGCAAAACCGGGAGCGCTTGCGAGACGCATTCGACTTGCTGCTGACCGTTCTGAGAAGCGCGCTTTCAATCCAGCTCTGCCTGTTGATCGCACCGGCGGAGATGCAGCACCACGCGTCATAACCGTAGTTGGTCCTCAAGGCGTTGGGAAAAGCACTATCATTCGAAATCTTGTCAAGCATTATACCAAACGAAATATACCTTCGATAACAGGGCCCATCACCATTGTCGCGGGACATCGTAAGCGCATCACTTTCCTAGAAGTTGGAGCTGATCTCAGTTCTATGATTGATGCTGCCAAGGTTGCAGACCTTGTCTTACTGGTCATTGATGCAAGTTTTGGATTTGAGATGGAGACCTTCGAGTTTCTCAACATCGCAGCCACCCATGGAATGCCCAAGATGATGGCCGTGCTAACACATTTGGATAAACTTAGGGATGGAAAACAAGTACGAAATGCAAAAAAGTCCTTTAAAGACCGCATCTGGGCGGAGCTTTATGATGGCGCCAAAGTATTCTATCTGTCCGGTATTACGACAACTGGCGACTACCTGAAGCGAGAAATCCTAAATCTTGCGCGGTTCATATCTGTAACAAAATATCCTAACATCAGGTGGCGTTCAGATCACCCTTACGTACTAGCCGACCGTGTTGAAGATATTTCACCTAAGAGCTTACCTGATTCGGCAAATCGCACTGTGGCGGCCTATGGTTACGTTCGGGGAACACCCTTAAGGGCGGCTGCTGGAACATGGCGCTTGCACCTCGCTGGCGTAGGCGATTTGTCAGCTGAGAATGTTGAGCTCCTTCCAGATCCGTGCCCTGCAGCGAATTTGAAAACGGACCAAAACTCAACAGATAACACATCTAACGATCGAAAGCAAAGGCGAAAGATTTCCCAGAAAGAAAGGATGTTGTACGCACCAATGGCACCTGAAGTCGACGGCATTGCATTTGATAGGGATGCCGTATACATTAATATAGCTCCGGATGATGTTCGGTTTTCTGATAAGGCTGCATTGGTCACGGAAGAGGGGAACTTAGTTGGTGCAGATGCGGAAGGGGAAGAGTCTTCTGATGGTGAAGGTGAGAAAATGGTCAAGCAACTGCAAAAAGCCGATGTGGCTGCTGTTGATGAGAAACTAAAGCAGTCTACTCTCCAACTGGTAAAGGGTGGAAAACAGTTTATATCCGGAGAGGTTCAGGATGTTCGAATGAGACGGCCTGCCACCTTCTCTGCCGAGCCCGAAACTCTGAAGGGGAGAGGTGATACGTCTGTGAAGGAAAAGAATGGCATGGCTCGTACTGGAAGCGGAAGCGATAGCGACAGCGGTAGCGATAGCGATAGCGGTAGCGATAGCGATAGCGATAGCGATAGCGACAGTGGGGAAGGAAGCGATTGCGAGAGTGGCAGTGACACTGGCAAGACCGAAGATCAGAACAATGTATATTTTGCTGGGAAACTCGTGAAACGGGCGGAGTTTGTAGATTCTCGAAGCGATGATGGTTCACACACATCGTCCGTCTCCAGTGTTTCAACTAGTGAAGAACAACATACCGAGAAGACAAGTGACAATCTTCGTAGCAATGAGGAAGTTTACGCTCGGCGCTGGAAGGATTTAACTCTAAAAAACGCAGAGCATAAGCTTCAGAACACCATTTCTCCGTCAAAGGCGCTGGAGAAATATATTTATGGTGTTAATCAAGGAAAGGAAAGCGTTAGTTCTGACGGGAAAAACGATGTTGAAAGTGAAGGAGAAGAAGAGGATTTCTTTAGACCTCGTAACCGACAAGAGAGCGAAGAATATGACGTGATGTTTTCTAACGCTGTCTTGGACGATATCACCCGGCTCTTGCCTCAAGCCACAAGAGACTGGGTATCAGATGAAGTTGCATGTGCAAAGCTTCGTCGAAGAAGATTTGGAACTGGGCAGCGTCGGGTTGATACCTCGGAAATGCAAAACGACGAGGATGGTGACGATGACGATATGGTTGATGGAGATTTTGAAGACCTTGAAACTGGAGAGAAATATATCGGGAAAAGTCTTGATGCGAAGAATTCGGACACAGAAGAAGGTCAGAAGAGCTACATGGAGAGTGTAAAGGAAAAGAAAATCCGAAAGAAACAGCAGTTTGACACAGATTGGGATACTAGAGATACAAGGGAGAATGACTCAGATTCCGAAGAGCCGGTGCATCCCACACAAGAAGGGCATCCAAACGTTAAGTCTCGTAAAGCTGCACGAGATGCCGTGATGCGTGCTCCGGATCCAAGGAAGCAGGAAAGAGAGAGATTTGAAAAGTTAAGGGTTCAAGAATTTGGTGAACTCGACGCTGAGTCACGTATTGCGCTTGAAGGTATCTCTCCAGGACAATATGTGAGAATGGAGCTCCAGGATGTCCCTGTTGAGTTTGTCAAGTTCTTCGATCCCAACTTTCCAGTTGTGTTGGGTGGGTTAAAGTCCTCTGATGACGAAGGGAAAACTTTTCTGAGAGCTAGGATCCGGCGTCATCGCTTTAAACGGGGTGTACTGAAGTCTACAGACCCAGTTGTCATGAGTGTTGGGTGGCGTCGATTTCAAACAATTCCTGTATACGATATTGAAGATCAAGGGGGTAGGCGACGATATCTAAAGTATACGCCCGAATATTTGCACTGCAATGCCACATTCTGGGCTCCTAGTGTGGCCCCAGGAGCTGGTGCAATCATGTGTCAAACCCTTGGAAGAGAGCGGACAAGTTTCCGCATAGCTGCAACCGGTGTTGTTACCGAACTCGATACGGTTTGCAAAGTGGTGAAGAAATTGAAGTTAGTTGGAGAACCAGTGAAAGTGCACAAGAACACAGCTTTTATCAAGGGCATGTTCAACTCAGAACTTGAAGTTTCCAAATATCTTGGTGCCAGTGTGCGAACCGTAAGCGGTATTCGAGGTACTATTAAGAAAGGCATAACGTCTAGTTCCCAAGGCAATATGCTTGATCGTGACCTTGCCAAGAGCCCAGCTGGTACTTTTCGCGCTGGCTTTGAAGATAAGATCCTGCTGAGTGACATTGTGTTCTTGAGAGCTTGGGTTCGTGTGGAAGCTCCAAGGTTTTGCTCAATTGCCACAACCTTGCTTGACAGGCAGAGAGATGGTTCCGGATCATGGAGAATGCGCACGATTCGCGAAGTGCGTGAGGCGAAACAACTTCCAATTCCGTTATCCAAAGACTCACTCTATCAACCAATTGACAGAGCAAGGCCAGTGTTCGCGCCATTGCGAATCTCGAAGAAGCTAGAAGGGTCACTACCGTACGCATCAAAGCCTAAGAACTTCGTATCGAAGAGCAAGCCAAAGAACCTTCCCTTGCGCAAGGCTGCCGTTGCTGAAGAAAGAGTAATGGTTCTGGATGAGAAAGAAAGGAGAGAGCGAAAGTTTTTGCAGGCTGTATATAGTATTCGAAATGATAAAGTGAAGAAAAGAAAAGAATCCAAGGGTCAGGCTTTGGTGCGTCACAAGAAACAAGTGCAAAAGGAAGAAGCTAAGCATTTGAGCTCACAAAGAGAACGAAGAAAAAGGAAGTTCGCAATCGAAGGCGCTCGAGAAGCTCGTGAGTTGAAAAGGGCCCGCAGTTCAGACGTGTAAGCGACCTTGGCGAGATTACCCACGGTAAATGAATTCCTGTTTATAAAGTAATATATTGATTAGGTAACCTGCGAAGTTGCGTCTTGATAAAAAGCTTCTTCAGTGCACCATAATCCCAACGATGGCTATGATGGTCAAAGCCTGATCCCCACATCACCGATAGGCAAAGCACAAAACTTTCTCAAAAACATTCATGGATCCTTAGCAAGAACAGCGATAATGTTTGGATCCCAAAACGAAGTAGTAACCAAAGTTTGAGCTACACGTCCTGGATACTTTTAAGTGGAAAAGCTCAAGCTCTTTGTTTCATTTAGAACTAGCTCGGAACCATCTTACTCAGGACGGCAAAGCCCCGTCATCGCCCATCGGTTTTGATAGGCCAGGTACAGCGGATTCAAGGGCAGCAAGCTGCAAAGCTGCTTTTCTGTCCTTTTCTTCTATCTGTGTCGCACATGCAGCACGAAGCAGCAAGGTTGTTATTCCAACGTGGCACGGCTTGTTAGTCGCGATCTATCACGGAAATCTCTAGGCTGTAGAAGGCCGAGGCATAACTTTCATTCCTGAAAATAATAACAGTCATAAACGAAAAAACATACCTGAACTCGGATCGAATCAATCTTTCGCATCATTGCTTCGTTGACGTTTCTAACATCTTTGTGCAACCAATAGAAGCAATTAGCACTCCCAACAGCGAGCCCGACCATGAACGCCCCTATCTTGGACGGAAGGGCCATTGCAGTGGACTTCAGTTCGAAATATGTGACCTAGAAAGGAAGTCAGAGTCCCGAAGCAATCCCACTTCACCGTGAAGAGAGAAAAATGGTCGTCACCACGTTGGCGACGAAGACATGCGAGGGTGTGCCTCTGTGCCTTCTGCAGCTGCGCACCGGGTGAGCAGTTTACTCATTTCAGACTGCTGAAATGAGTAAACTGCTCTCTCTGAAATTCAGAGTTTCTGTGAATTTACAGTTTTCGATCAAATTCTCCGGTGAATCGAAGCATAGACTGGCTTTCGCCTGCACCGTGTCGTCCCTGCGAGGGAAGCCCAATCGTAGCTTCGATAAAAACCCCGGCAAGCTTCACAGAAGTGTAGTGGGCTTTCACGGAAGACAGCTTCAACTGCGTCAGTTACGGGTCGATTCTATCTTTTAACTGCTGTCATATGCAGTCAGTGTCTCGAACTGGACTTTTGCATCAATACCGGTGATGTGAAACGTTTGAAGGCAGCATGATTAAACTGCACATAAACAAGTTGGGAGTCCGCTGTGACGTCTGCAGCAACCGAGCTAGTAGTTCTTTTGGGAGCATTCTCTTGTCTAAAAGGAGGGAAATCACTGCACTGGAAAGCCTTTTAACACTTCAATGGAATCTCCTGTGATCTGCCTGTTCAAATATGAGTTTTCTCTTGTCTAATGCTATGAAACCATCTTTTTCATTTCTACCATGTGCCACACTTGAAAATTTGAGGACGCTCAGCGTTTGGCTCTCACGGCGAGCCTATCTACGACCATAGTGAGACGTAACATGTTTGCAAGGTGTTTTAAGGGTGCGACGTGATTTGGTCGGTGATTAATTCGAACATCCAAGGGATACAAAAATTAGGTATGTGTTGAACGCTCGCAAGTCCAGTTTGGTCACCGGCTGATGAAATACGCAGGGTGAAGGTCGAAGTAGATAGCTTTCGCAGAGATTCACTCCACAAGTAGTGGAACTGCTCAGGAAGTCATACTGACTCCCCAGGCACTCTTTTTTGTTCGTCATACATAGAGCGTTCTGTATCACTGTGTATGTTCCAACTGAAACGCGGCAATCTACATTTCGTTTCTGGCTGAACAAGAAACACCTTTCACCAATGTGTGACGTCTGCAATTCGGATTGTGATACTAAGCTCACAAAAAAGAGGAGTAGCGTATCGATCAAACTGAACAATGCGTGTTTAGTGCTCTTTGGAATTCTCTTTGGACTTTCTTCGGTTTTATCTGTGGCCGCTGATGAGCGCAGTTTCACCACTACTGCAGGGGTGAATTCTAAAATCGTTGGAGCATCTGAATCTGAGAGCGAACTCGACGACTGGTCCATTCTATATCCTTCCAAAGTAAGGATAGTACCGGGGTCATGGAATCGATTTAACTACCCATGGTATACGCCCGACCGAGTACGGTTTTTGACGTTAGAAGAATCGAGATATCGGGTGTTATATTCTCCTGTTCGTCCGGCTGCTAGTGATGGGCTTGGTCACAATTCGGCAGTCATGAATGCAGAAATCGGTGTCGCATTGCGACTTGGTTTGTCGTATTCTCATCGTGTATCATCCCATGGTAGCTTGACCAGAAAGAATCCCAATGCCGTTGAAGAATTTTTTGGTTGGGGTCATGGTCAGATTCCTAGGGAGTTCATACGCGATTCGTTCTGCAAATCGTCTCTGAATATGTCCCACGGAACTTGTCATGTTTGTGAAGGCCTTAAGAGAAATGAAACATTTTCAGGCTTGCAGTTCGACAATCTCGTCGAGCTTCCTTACAATTTAACGTACGGAAGGATGAAGTGTGTAAGATCCGGAAGTCCTTCGCTGAGAGGCGAATGCAAAAAGCAGCAAGATTCATTTCTGAAACAGAATAACAAGTCGCATACCATTTTCCAAATGCCCCTCGTCACCTGTGCGACAAATCCAGCAGATTCATACTTTGATCCAAAAACGAGGGCCTTCATGTTTCACAGTTACTGGGATCGACATGGTGTTCTGAATCATAACAGCAGTGCGGATAGAACAGGAAAGAGTACCATCATTCAAAAATACAACATTCCAATCCTTCGGCTTGCCGGCAGACGAAGGCCGCTAGAATATCCGGAACATGCTTTGAACATTGCAATTCATGCTCGGAGGGGAGATTTCTTCAAGGAGACGAGACGCAACATGGTTTCCACAGCAACATTTGGACGTGTCGTGAGAGAGTTTTTGGCCATTGTTCAAGAACATGGTGGTATCTTCGCCCGCATGCCAGTCATTGTTCACCTATACTCTGAAGGTGCTCCGAAGGAGAAGAATCGTTTTCAAGGGCATGATATATCACACATGACACATCTTTACATGGATTCGGATGGAGCGGTGCGTGATGCGGGGTGGGTGACTCAGACAATTAGAGCATTCGGTTCGGCCGAAGTTGAGAGCCATAGATCTGGTAACTTTTCGGAGAAGGGTGGCCCCAGAAAACCACGCCGTTTACTTCTATTTCCAGGTGGGCTTAAAGTTAAGTTCCACATCGCTGCTGATACACTTCAATCGATGCATGAGATGATCTCTGCTGATGTATTCATCGGAAGCGAATCTGGAATGAGCACGCACATCGTATCCACCATGGCCCGGGGACTCTATCTTCTACCTACTCGCCTGGTTTCACATGAATCCGAATGCTGTCAAGTTACTTTCAGCCCGCGAAGTGGACTTCTGGCTAACCCGGAACACGTAAAGGTGTTCTGGGGCGCATTCGCAGGAGCGAATGAGGCATCTGCTACTCGAGCCTATCTCGCAAACAAGGTCCAAAGTATGCATCATTAGAGAACATATTCTCTTGGAAACGCTCCTCCAGTTCCACAATACCGTGTACCGTGGGCGTCAGACCCAACCAATCAAACCCGCACGAATTGTCAAATGTCGTCGATGGGGAATCCATTGCACTTTGATCTTCGTAGCAGATAATGCATTTCACTCTCCAAAAGACGAACACCATCCTCTTGTTGGCAAACATAAAACAACTAATAATCGTGAGGTATCATACCACGTATCTTCGTAGCAAGGGAAGGCTACCCTTAACCACTAAATGAGTCCTTTCACACATGTCTTTCTATCGTCTAAGGAAATTGGGAGCAATACCGCGATAACGATACCGAAGTGGAGTCCCCGAGGACCAATATTCGAAACTTTCACGTTGGGCACGAGGGACGAGTGCCAACGATCGAGGTATGCGCTGGGTGCGGTGGATACACCATTTCCGCCAACATGCGCTTTCGTTTGCAATCACAAACATAGACGCTACGTGTAGTTGCTTTTACAAGAAGGGCGGTGCTGATGCCTATTTGTGTTAGTGAAATCTAGGAAAACAATTCAGGGGGTGCGTAAGCGAAAGAGATATACATAGTATAAACACAGGGAAACGAACAAAGCGCAGATAGCGCGAATGGTTGTGTATGGTCGCTGATGTGTAAGTATGCAATGCTGAAAGCGAGAGCAAGCGACTGTGCTAGTTCTTCACAATCTTAGTATGTGCAAACCATTCTTCCAACACCTCCGGACAATCACATTCAACATGTCGTTCCAGCTCATGCAAATGTTCAAATGTAGCGCTGCATTTGGGACATACGGCTGCGACAATTCGGGCGCGACCATAGTCGTCAGTGCCTTCCACAAGAGAACCAGTGCGCTTCAGAGGAGGTTGTTGATCGGCATCGCAACTGTGAGGCGTGCGCAGAGGGCCATAGTTTGACTCACACCGTGAGCAGTATTGATGCATTGTGATGGCAGAACGTGCCAGCTGTCTTGCAATATGAATGCCATCAGAATCATTGTTTCGGATTACGTGCAGAACGGCTCCTCGAACCTTAAACGCATCAGCAGTGACTTGAATCGCTCTCCATAAAGCCATGTTTTCCGAGGACGTCAAATGCTCAACCTGTGAATCATCAGGCTGTGTTGCAGATAGCTGTGTATCCATTACATATGTATCAAACAAATCAACAAGCACATCGTCGTCACAGACGACATGTACGTGCTGCAGACACAAGCAGTTGCCTAGTTGTAGCGCGCATAGTAAGGCCTTCAAGCTAGCGGTGCGATAGTCCTGAAACGAGGCCGCGAGAGGTTGGGCCACACGCACTTGGTTCTCGGCACTGTGAAGGTACACAGCATAGGATGCGGCGGGAACAGTCTGAGGTTCCGGTTCGAGTTGAGGTGAGCCTGGGATATACAAGGCGGTGACATACGACTGAACTGGTAGAAAGTTTGGATCTTCGCCGCAGTTCTCCAGGGGACAAGGCACGGAAACGCTGCTAGCCAGCTCTCTATTGTCGTGGACGGTGCGCATAATGAGGTGGACGCACGGTGTAAAACTGAGCGAAAACGGACGAAAAAGAATCGGTTGGCTCACGTCGGTGTGCCAGGAGCGAAAGTGGGTTGAGGTGCAGTGAAGGGGTGGGGTCTGGTAGGAAGAGGAAGAGCACGCAGGTATCGGACCGTGGGGCAGAAAGCCTCGGGCGTTTATGGGTTCCAAGCATCCGGCGCGCTGGGTCGAAGGAGGCGCGTACGGGGGGGGCATGTAAGCTTCCACAGGAGCGATATCTGCATTTGATCCCACCTGATGCACGCGTTGTGCAACGCGCAAGCAGTTCTGACTTGGGTTTGACACGTCCAGCGCACTGGTGACGGCAACCCTATGTACCGGTGCTGCACCGGTACGTAAGAGTTACAGTAGCGACTGGTGCTTTGGTACAGTATGTACGACCTGCAGTGCATTGCAAGCCGTTACCACAGTTACGCCATGCCGCGCTGGCTCAGTGGCTCTTTTCCGACGATTATTCATTTGCTCATGATCCGCGCAAGCGCAAGCGCAAGCGCCAGCTGAAGCAATGACCTCGCGGTGATGCTGCACCACTGCCTTCTTAAAGATGGTGCAGAGGAGCAACTTGAAGCTTCCTAGGCTCTTCTCATGGCAGCAACGAACGCGGGAGACGTCTGGGTTTGAAAGACGCACCTTTTCTGAATCTATGCTCTGCCATTATTTGTGCCCATGTCCTCTCTCACAGCAACCCGAACACCGTTACAGCTTTTGTCCTGTGCCTTTCAAGTGACACCCTTCTCCGGATTTTGTCTAGCGACAAGGAGTGAACAGTCCTCGATCTCAAGCAACTGCAACGTTTCGTTCCGCAGGTTCGTTTACCCCACTTCACGAACGGCAAGCCCCCGCTCCTCTGCAACGTTTCCGACAATCTCCTCTATGGCTCCCTCGTCGAAGCGACGGAAGAAGGACACTCGCTGTGAATGGAGTTTATCGGCCCCTGACTATATCCAGTATCATGACGAAGAATGGGGAGTTCCAGTATACGATGACAAGAAGATGTTTGAATTCCTATTGCTGGAGACTTTCCAGGCGGGTCTCAGCTGGCTCACTATTCTTCGAAAGCGGGATGCTTTCGCAAATGCGTTCCACGATTTTGATGTTGATCGAATCGCTACCATGACGGAGGAGGACGTTGCCCGCCTGCAACAGGACGCGTCCATTATTCGGAATAAGTTAAAGATTCGGGCCGCCATAAGCAACGCGAAGGCTGTGATCGCCATGAGAGAGGAAGGCATTGGTTTTGCGCACTACTTTTGGGACTGGGTTGATTATGTTCCTCAACGCAACTGTTGCAGTGGTAACGCAGTATCGAAGAATGAACTGTCGGATGAAATCGCAAAGGATTTGAAGAAAAAGGGTTTCAAGTTTGTTGGTAGTACAATCATATACGCTCATTTGCAGGCTACGGGCGTCATCAACGATCATACTCCCAAGTGCCCGAGATATAAACAGGTTCAGAAGTTGCTCAAGAAGAAACCAAAGCAATAAGCTTTTGCAATACGAAGTGAAGGATATGATCAGCTACTTCAGGGTTGGTTTCAATCTGCGTCTTCCATGATCATGGATTTCGGCTACATAGGTACTCATATGCTGCATCACATATCAATCTTTAGGTAACCTTAGCCTGAGTGTGGGGGGCTGATCGAGTACTCCCTGATGCAGACCACTGTCTTTTTTTCTTTCTCGGCCCATGAATTGATAGAAGGAAAAAGGGCTCGTAAACCAGCTGTTTCTCGTCCACTGCATGGTGCGTGGACGATTTTTGAAACTGATGTGATATCACGCTGATGCTGCCAAAGTCAAACTGTGTTACTCGCTCATTGACCTTTCTTCTCGGCAATCCTCATCTACGAAAACGCTTCGAGCAATATTCATCTCCGTATTTCAACGTTTGCATCAACGTGCTCAGATGTCTTCATGAAGTCCTATCGTTCTCTGGCTACCATCGTAATATGGGTATGGGTGCTGCATGCTTTGTTGCGCCTCGGCAGTTCTTCTCATACCGTGAGCAAGAGTTCCCCGCCGATAAACGTTTGTACGGCTGAACCGCGTATTAAGGTACTTCGTCCCCAAACTCTTCCAACTTGTCAGAACGTTTCTGTTCCTCGCAATGCAGTTCTCCTCGACGTTCCAGATATGCACTGGAACCCCTACCATGCCTTTTTTGATGTTGGGTGGGTGGTAGCCTATTTCTTACAACGTTGCCTAATCCCTCCGTATGTTGCTTACAACATGTCGAGCATCTATCTTCACTTGCTAGCTCAAACAGATACAGAACTTGAACTATGTTCCCAAGAATCCATGAACTATTCGCGTTGGACTCAGCCATCATGGGGAGTGTGCATGCTATATGCTTCGGCTCGTGCAGCGGGCATACCATCTTCCAACATCCGCACATCATCGAAGAATGACACAAAATGTTATACTCGCCGTCTGCTGTTCAAGCCTGGTTTCATATTTCGCAAGTTTGCTCTTCGCACACGGCCACACGACCCGGGTGTAGGTATCTTCGAAAGAATCTCTCATCTGCTGTCATCGAGGATAACGAATGCTAACCTCCTACCCAGGAAGGAAATCAATGCAGCTTTACGACAGTTTGTAGAGGCGCCGTTCAAAGTCTTTGGTCAGGCACCAAAGCGAACAGAAGGTCTGGTAAACGTGCTCATTTATGACAGACGGGATAGAAAACCACGACAGGTGAAACGCAGATGGAAAACTGCTGGTCCTGTTGTGGATTACTTAAAACGAGACAAGCGGGTTTCTTTACGTTATTACGATGAGCTACCGAAACCGCTCATAGCACAAGCCCATCTTTTTCGGTGGGCTGACATTTTGATCGCTCCTCACGGAGCTGCAATGGCAAACACCATATTCATGTTGCCAGGCTCCCAGATATTTGAGATATGGAAATGTTGCAAACAGGAGGTGAGAACTTCACCAACTTCACCGCGCGACTGGACAGGTTGGCACGCTGAAAGATTTGGTTTGAAAGTCTACTATTTTCAATGCTTCCCTCTCAATGCGTCATTATCTATCGAAGAGCTTAGAGAAGTCAACAGACGAGAAGGTATTGACTCTGATCAATGGTGCAAGCTTGACTGGTTTGACGTCAACCACAGCCATATCAAGAAGAAGGTTGACGCAGCCATTTCAGCACAGCGGTATAGGGTTCGTGCGTTGCGAGCTTCGAAACCAACTGAACCATTTCATCAATTTCCAGGGCGATGGCTGTTTTTTGGAGGACTGCCTGTTACAATCGTAATGTTCATGAGATTGAAAGGTTTATAGTGTGGGTCAAGAGTACGTAGAATGAACGGAGAATATGGGTTTTTCAAAATGATGAAGATTGTTATACCCTGTCGGTAGTTCATTTCCAAACACTCGCTTGCGATCTCGAAGGGTAGGCACCTGCCTCTGTGGCCCGTGTCGTTCGTAGAGTGATGGATTATGCTATTATTACAAGAGTTCATTTTGCAGAGCTACCGCTCTTGTCTACATTGCGCTTCGCGATGCGGTGGAGGGAACGGCTCCACTGGCTGCCGTGATTCTGCTAAACAGTCTAGAACGAACTCTGAATTCTCTGCATACTATATGTCGAGCGGACAGAAGTTCATCAAGCTGAAGCTAACGTTCGATTCTCAGAACAGGATCGTGTAGTAAGTCCTGCTTCCGGGATCGTTCGATGAAATGAGGGTTGGACCAGTGATCGGGGGGTTTTTATATCAAACTTGGTCTGTCTTTTATCAGAACCAAATGGTCGCCATGATGTGCTTCGAGGTCTGCCGAATAACGCAGGTATACCTCGCTCCCGTGGAGCAGATGCTGCACTCGAAACTCTTTGCCACACCGCCAGGGAGAGCGAAAACGATAGAAATCCTCTTTTGTACGCCGCTTTGAGGCTGCGTTGATACAATATTTGCTGGATTATCTAGAGTTCTTTAACCTCTCGCATCTTAAGCGAATATCGACACTTACGGAGTTTCTGCGTCGTGCGGCTACTCGAATAAAGCATCAGAGCAGCCTGAACGAAGCGTAGAAGGCACCGTTTTCGAACCCCAGTATGGACTTCATTCAATGGAAGGGTCAAAGCTGGCAACTTCCTAAGATCTTGTCACGCGAACAGCCCACGCATGCTGAGCAGCACCATAAAAGAAGAGGGTAACTGAATCCTGTACCTACCCTATGGTATAGACTTTTGATCCTCAACTTTAGGGAGTACTTGTAGTGCATAAGACCTTGTCTTTACGGGCATCAATTGCAGCACTATTCTCTTTGCTCTGACGCCAACAGTCCTTTCCTTACATAATGTCTCCTGGTAAACGACAACCTCATTAAACACTGAGAACTACAAGGAGAGTCAATGATCCCCTTCTCTCCGTTTCAAGCTTTTATGCAGTATTATATCGTAGGTACATTACTACAAAGAACTTCGATGTCCTCTTCTACTTGTATGAAAGGCACAGTCAGTGGATGTAGGGCAGAAGAAAAACCTAAAACGGCCGTACCGCTATTTCTCATGGTGCCGCCCATGAATGGAACACAATTTTCAATGTCTTCCTCGGTTTGGCTTGGCGGCGATCGCTCTGTAGAGAGAGTAACAAAAGGTCACCATCTAGAAAAATCGCAAGGATGCTGATAAAACTGTGCTCCCAATACAATGCCAGAATGAAGCAAGAACATCAGTAGACAGCCCTACACGAGCGTAGCACATGAAGTCAAATGTTTGCGTTGACAAAGAAAGAAGAAAAGGCACGGATGAAAGCGAAAAATGATTGAAAGAAGTTTAGTTTACAACATGTCCATTATAGTTTTGCACTATCTAAGCCGATCGAGCATTCGCCGCGAGTCGACTACCTGCCAAGCTCAGGATCAACTACACCTACTTCCTGTGCAAAGGTTATCAGCTAGTGAACGCGGGCCGGGCGAGGAACAAGAGCTGGAGGTCAATTGCGCGACCGCAACCGCGGCTTTTATACTGCTCGAATGATGAGATGCGCCGTGGATGGATCTCAATTGGAGAGGAGTTGTGTCTGCATTCGAATGTCGTGGACGAATTCTGTTGGGAGCAGAGTTCTGAGTCTTCTGAAAGAACTCTGTCAGCATTCGAAGGTTCCTAGTCGAATGCAGAGAGACAGCCAAATCTCCCTCTACCAGGGGTAATAGAGCTAGTCCATGCATTCGAATTAGTCGAATGCAGACAAAACTCGGCTCCCACGATGTTCGAATTCAGGTAGACATTCGAATCTCCTCTGCAATGGAGCCAGTCCACGACATTTGAATGCTGACAGAGTTCTGTCAGAAGACTCAGTTGCGTCAAAGTGAAATGAACTTGAGCTCGAGCCCAGCAGCGACCGAAGGCCTCAGTGAGATCCCGAAGGCGAGAGCTGAGACTGGTACGGTGAGATTCCGGGCGCGAAAGGTTGGCACGGTCAACCCTTCCCCTCAGAAACCCCCTATGCTCTGCTTGAGTGACTTGTTCAAATACGACAATCACATTACAAAGATTATGTTTGAAAGTTTCAAAAAATTTCTGTAATGTGATTTTCGTATCTACTGAAAGTGTCAATCAGCATTACAGTAGCGAATAGCCAGCACAAAAGACCGGAATCGTAGAGATCACGAGTAAAGAAGACGAACCAGAGTTCTCCCTCTCACAGGTTATGGGCCACACGCGATAGCAAGGAATCTGCTCATTCACCATCTACCACCCTTTTCCCTCTAAACCACACGACGAAAGCCTATTCACGTCTAACTCATGGCTTGCGACGACAAAATACGCAGCTCTCCAACGCAACTACACACTACCTTTACGACCAAGCCCTCCTTACCGTTAACAACCATCACAAACGGCAAAACACAACAAAGCACCAAAATACAATTATTCAACAACAACCTCATTTTACATCAGCCACTCTTTTAAAGTTCATCTCTTCCAACTACTTGTACATGCAGTTCTTCATACGCTACATTGCCGAGAAACTAGATGCTACAAAACAGTTTAACGGCAATTTACCTATTAAAATCGACCAAGCCATACATAAGTCCTTCATATACAAAACATTACACTTATTGACGCCATAATGAAAAGCGTACCTGTTCAAATCTTACGTCAAATCATTAAAGCAGACAAAGACCCCACCATATTTAAAGTACTTAAACGTGTAATCACAGAGGTAAACAGAACCAGAGAAGAAGATCACGCCTTCCTTAAAACAGAGGCTGAGAGCATCTACTTTGAAAAAGACAAAACATAGACAACTATATTAAACACTACTACGAAGTACGGGAAAAAATGCTAGCAGCAAAATATCCTAAAGACTGTCGTGTAAACGCAAGCGAAGCACGGGAACTACTTTGTACAATCAAAGTAGACGCGGTAGAACAAGAGTGTAGTCTGGTAGGGTGCGTCTCTTTGCGCCCAAGTGGCTTCTTTACTTTTGAATAAAGAAACTATACCAAACTATTGTTCTCTGCTTCTCTTCCTTCGCGCGCGAGCGTCTTCCTGTCATAAGCTCTACGGAGCTCACAGACCGCGGGGTCTGTGAGCTCCCTGTTGATCTCTGGTGAGCTCGATCGCTGCTGTCGTCCAACGAGAAGAACGACAGCTTTGATTGGGCTCACAGCGCTCACAGCGCTGACACTCCTTCCATCAACAGGAGTAGAGCTAGGACGAAGGGAGCAAGCGACGTTGCGATGAGGCGAGCGCTACGGCGGCGTAAAGTGCGACTAGTAAATATGTGTTCGAGGTAGAATAGTAGGCTGCTTGAGAAGGTAGAGCGTTACGAAGGAAAACAAGAAGCGGGCAGTGCAGCATGATGTTTGTGTGCGACAAATATAGGGCTGCATGGCGACAGGGATGGAGCGGGAACGAAAAGAAGGCACAGCTCGAAGCGAACCGTTACAAAACACCACGGCTAGAGCTTAGGAGCCAAAGCATAAATAGGTGCATGGGGCATCACTTCACTAGGTCTCGCGGAGTGGGCAGCGCTCTGAACCGAAAACTGTAGGCTCCAGCGACCAAAAGACGAGCGGCACGATTTTCGCAGCGGTTCGACTGACCGCACGAAGGGCGACTTCCGCAGTGTTTTTGGCTAGCAACGCCAGGCACCGGCTAGACTCTATCAGATAACGCCGCGTCCCGCTAGTGCAGAGCGAAACCGATCACTTGCAGAGTCTACTTCCTGTGGGAAATGTCGGACCGTAGCGGGGGCGGGGCACGACGGCTTGCGACGAAGGCACCGAGGGGTGCCCAGGTTTCAAGGAAGGGACCAAAGAGGGCGGCGAATACGAGTCGGGTCAGAAAGGCTGCGGGTGCGGGAGAGGGAGGCATTGCGGCGGAAGAGCGATGGGGCATCGAGAAATTCATGGCCTGGGATGGAACGAAGACGAAAAAGAAGGTCAGCAAGGGTCATTTCGTGGCAATTTCATCGTCAAAAAATGGGACGGAGTCAATGTTTCCCGTCGATATTGACACTCTGCAAAGCCGTGGTTGGCAAAACGTGGGATTCACAGTGACTGCAGAAACCGGCCTGGCAAGATCAAAAAGCATGCCGCTGCCGCCCAAACCACGGATTCATCGTGGTTATCGTCGGCGTGCAGGTGTTGTGATAAGAAATAAGGTGATTGACTGGTGTGTGAAGAATCCAGGTTTTTCTCCAACGAAAGTGGGTCCAGGAGCGAGGGGTTCAAGCGCGACGGCAAAACATTTCTTGAAGGCGGATGCGGGGCCGATGATTCGAAGCGTGAGGAAGGGGTTGTGTTTGTTCCAGTCGGTGGCGAATGCGGTAGTGAGGTTGCGTGGTTTATATGTTGGGAAGAAGGTGCAGGCGGTGCTGGCGAGAGACGGCGGATGTTATCGGTCGATCGGGAGTTTGCAGCGGGTTCTTCACAGAATTGCAGGTGGAATCAACATGAGGAAGATTACGTGTCCAGCGTTCGATAAGAACCGATTTGCTTGGATTGGTTCACGTACGGGATATATCTTGTACGGGTTCGAGTGCGCAACCTCGTGGATCACTGTATCATGGTGGACGGTGTCCACCGTGAAATTATTGATAGCGAGGAACGGCACGCATTGCACTTATCAGAAGGAGCTCTGCGGGCATGTTGTGGAGATGAAGATTCCAAGAAAGCGTATGTAGCGGAAGTGCGCGAAGTGTATGATTCGAAAAAACAGTAAAGACAGACCTTTCATTCACGAATTATCCATTGCTCCGGAGTAATCGACAGTAATCCAGATAGGAGAAGGTTGCGCAAACTGGCCTGTTGCATTCTCTTGGTTAAACCATCAGCAATATTTAGGGAGCTGCGCACAAACCCAATGTCAGAAATAACCTTTGATTTAAAACCTTCTCGAGCTGCAGCGATGTCCAGCATCATCCGCTTCTCCGATGTGCGCGAACCTTTTGAGATTACATCTAACAAGGACTTACTGTCCGTAAGTAGGTGCACGGGAACATTGCGGTGAAGAATCATTTGCAGTTTTTCGGCAAGAGTTGCAGCAATGTCAAAGAGATCCGAAAATGCAATAACTTCGCCAGCCATTGCCGATCGGGTTACGCGTCTAGACTTATAAGATTTGAAGCTGATTGGAATTACCTTTCCAGTTCGATCACCAGTCAGACAGATGTGTTCTAGCTGAGACGACAAGTCAGCGTTGTTAGCGAATGAGGAATCAGAATATCGGATGACTCGAATAGAAGTTGGGTCCAAAGGCGGGAACTGGATTGCAACCGGGTTTGACTTAGCATATCGGACGGTTCGGTTAAGCTGCGTTATGAGTACCGCAGGATTCCTGTTGAACATCTCATCTGTAACTTGCGCAAGTTGCGATATCTCAAAAAGACAGTCGGGTCGTGAATTAGCAAGCCAAGCGAGCTTCATTCGCATGGAACGAAAAGATGTAAAGCTTGCGGTAAGATCAAGTTCTTCTAACTTTCGGAGATATCCATGTTGGTCCATACTAATTGTGCCGTCAGGATTGCGTGACAAATTGAAGCCGGTGAAGGGACTCGGTAGATATTGCTCTTCTTTCATTTGGAATTTCTTCTTGCTGATGTCGCACAAGGTCTTGAACTCTTCGTCGCCAGATCGTATTCAGTCGTCGACGTAGCAGCCTGATAAGCCTTTCAATAAGCGTTCTCTCATCATGACGTAAAGAGCAGGATCGGAGCTCAAGGAAGTCATACGAAGATCATTTCGGTGGTGATCGTCAAGGGTCTTGTACCACAGCTCGCCAGACTCACAGAGGCCATACAGTGGTTTGAGGAGCTGAAGGCATTGGTTGGGGCTTAGCTCGAACTCGGGAACGGGTTTGGTAATGAACACGTCACGTGAAAGGGCTTCCGCAGATTGTAAATATGCTTGTCGGATGTCTGAGGTCCACACGTTGAAGCCATGAAGGGCGGCGAGAGCAAGGAGTAGACGAATAGACTGCGGCTGAAAGGTTGCAGAGTTGTGGACCATCATGTTCTTCAACTTATCACGGTGTCCACCTATGACATATCTGGCTCTATACTTGACCTTCCCGTCTTCGGTTGACTTGATAGTGAATACAAATCTCCCTGGAAGGATGTCGGCATTCTTTGGGACTTCTTCGCGGAGAATTATCTTGAATGTGCCTCGTTGCAAGAGTCCCTGAATTTCAGCCCGTTTGGCGGCATCCATCTCCTTTGACAAAACTCGTTCGTCGTTCTTATCTAGTATCTCAGTTAGATGGCAGTACACTTCGTCAGGTGATTGGAAGGAGAATAGGGAACCGTGCAGATCAGTGAAGAAGGAGTTTGCAAGCGTTTCAGGTTCATAGTATCGCTTAATCTGCGCTAAGCCAAAGGGTTTAGCAGCTCCAATTTGCACGTCTTGGACGTAGACAAGTTTCTTCGAGTCGTCAACGGCATCAACGATGAAGGGGCCCATCCATTCGCCGATGCGATTTTCTACGACCTTCTCCCTCCAGACGAGGACTTTATTCCCTGCTTGGTACATTTGATCAGCAGCACGTGGAGTTCTGTGTCGCAGGGCTCTTTCCAGTCGCAGTTTGGTCATGCACTTTTGCATTTCGTTACGAGCAATTGCTGCGTGCTGCGATTCTGGCGCGGCTGGCCAAAGTAGCTCGAGGGTCTGGGGTTTCTGAGCCGGTATGGACTGGTGGATATTCACCGAACACAAGTGCGGACGGGACTAAACCTTCAGGCCCAAGCGTGTCGTTCATTGACTTGACGGCGGCGGCCAAAGCTACGTCTGGCTCGGTGCGAGAGTCTTGTACCATTATCTTGCGATACGTCTGTAGCAAAGGTTGGTGATATCTCTCGCCGATACCCAAGCTTGAATGTGCTTCAACACTGGTCCTTTCGACTTGGATGTTTGATAACGAGGCAATGTCGATGAATAATTTTCCAAAGGCACTCCCTTGGTCCACGAGCATTCGGTTTGGTATGCCGGTATAAATCGTGATCCAGCACAGTAAGATCTTTCTCCAGATAGTCTTCGTGGAGAAGTCTGGCAAGAACGCTGCGGCAGAGAAGTGGAGGGCCTCGTCAACGACATGTAGGAGTGGTTTTCCGTCAATGTACATAATGTCTATTAGTACACGTTCATTCAAGCGTACATTTTCGGCTCCGAGGGAGACACGAATCGTGTCGGTGCGTTCTGAATCCTTTGACAAGGGTCGCATCGTTTGGTGAGGTCCTTTAGGGTTGTCAAGGTTTCAGGTGTGGCTTCCTCTGGCCTCGCCTTCTTGATAAGGTTGAATAGCTTCGAGACGGAGGGGTGGAAGAATTGCCGATGCAACTTGTGGAGTTGGGCTCTCGTGAAATATATCTTCGAAGGAAAGCGTATGGCTACGAAAACATGCCCACTCTTAGCCCTGTAAAGTGGAATGGACCAGTTATCGACATATTGATCCGTACCGTCTTCATTCGTGACGCGTTCGCGATATGTCAGGCGATTTGCCACCGTGTCGGCGATTAAAGACTCTCGATCCAATACGTCCATGCCAAGAAGGGCCGGGATGTCGGCTTGGACAACGTCCATGGTCACGAAGATGGTGGGGACGTCGGGAGGGGTATCGAGGAGCAACGTGATCTGGCCAATGGATTCGAATGAAGCGTCTGCGAACCTGAAGCGTGTACAGGATGGCAAGCGGTCAAGCTTTGGGAGAGGGAGACGAATTCTGGCGAAGATGCGTCTGAGCTCCTTAGTTCAACGACAGAACGAGGGGCGCCAATGTCGACACAGAATCCATGCAGTCGGGAGCGATTGCGAGCGTGAGAGAGATTTGCTACATGGATGTGGCTTATATTCACTTCAGTTGCGTCCTTTGCGGGTTTGCGCCTCGGTAGAGCACTTCGGTGTGAAGCTACCCATCGGCATGGGCGGCGTAGTTGAGGCTGTGTACTACGGCGCCCTAACGAAAATCCTGCGACTGAGGTGCCAAAACCTTCCCGACATTGTTAGCCATTGAGGCAGAAAGGTGGTTGGTGAACCAATCTTGGTCTATAGCCTCAATATCTGGTGGGTTTCCGGGGTTTGCATCGCCCGTGAGCTCGTCGAACAGGCGGACCTCTGCAGTATCATTGTCATCGACGTCAGTTTTCTTTACGTCTTCGACTGCGTGTGTGTTCTCTCCGTCCATTGCCAGGACGAGATCAGAGACGATGTGAACTGCAGGCTCCCCGCTCTTGATACGCTGGCGGATGTGATTACGGACTGCACCAGGCTTGCAGCGATCTCCTAGTTGCCAGGGAGCATGGCACCTATGGCATTCGTTGCGACGACGACTTTCTTCAAACGTTCGTGGGAGAGATTGAAAGCAGGAGGAACGACCAAATGCTCTAGCGTTATTGCGGGGCAGATGCTTGCGGACGAACTTCGGGTTTCTACCATACTGTTGGTACAGAGTGTCTTCGTCAATAACGTGAGTCTCTGTCTTCCGAGCAACCTCCTTGATCTCTTCCTCTAGTTGGAGATTCTCCCTGAGGGCCGTGATGAAACCATTGAATGTGTACTTGGAAGTCACAATGTTGCTGATAGGAAGTTTCGACCAGTCAACACCAAGGACGGCCTTGCGAAGGTAGCCAATCTTATGGTCTTCAGATCTGAAGTGCGGGGGACACTGTGGAGAGAGTTCTTTTATCATTGTGACCACCTTCGTGAGACCTTCGGAGTGAGATGTGAGTTCGTTCTCGTCCATTACTTTCTCAATACGGAGAGTATTCTGAATGCTGTAGACTTGAAGCTGACGGGCGTTGCTGTTGTACTCGGCGGTCATCATGGCAGCCATTTGATCGAAGGACATATCATCACGAGCGTTTTGAAAGAAGAACGTACGGGCGGGGCCATCAAGTACGTTCACGAAGTAGTCGGCTTTCTGCGAAGAAGTCAAGCGATGCTCGCGAGCACATATATTGTAGTCGCGCAGAGCAAGCTCGATGGACTGAGACAGACCTCCCGTGAAGCGGTTGTCTTTGAAATGCTGTGAGACATAACTTGCCTTGCGCGTGTCCTCGGCATTGTAGCCATTGCGGGCAGTCTCACTTGACGTAACAGGGGCAGGAGCGTTTGCTACGTTGTCGGAATGCGATGGACGAGCTTCGGCACGCGGGGGAGCAACATGGTGGTCTTCAGCAGGAGGAACGTTATGACGGTGCGGGGCTGCATCAACATGAGATGCAGGTGGGGGCAGAATGTCCGTAAGATTTTCACCAGGTTCCTGATTGTTCTGAGTCGGAGTGGTAGCCTCATTAAGTCGAGAAGCAGAACGACTACGACGATAGAGATCGACGCCAGCCTTCATGGTTTCAAAAGAGGCGTCCAGGAAATGCATGAACCAAATATGGGTAACCAAAGAGCGATTGGACGTTTCACGAGATTCAAGATGGAGAGAGGATATTATTCCTGCAGGTACTTCATCCAAATCGTAAATAGCAGCGACATCACTAATCAATTGTACCGGGAAGAGAGGAGCGTTGAAGAATGCTGGAGTAAGTGTACTCTCAGGAGATGGTAGGAATCCTTTGAGAGTGGCCTCGATTTCTTCTTTACGCGCAGCGGTAAGGATAATTGCGGAGCCAGAGTCATCCAGAACGGGGTACATGGAAAGAGTGAAGTTGGCAACGTCTCGGAGCTGATGACCAAGTTCGGTAGTCGGCTCAACGACAGTTACCGAGCGCTTAATACGATCATATTTAGCGGTAGTAGCCGTTGTCTGTGAACGAGTGGAGGAAGACATCGTGCGTGAGTCACAAGTGAACGTGAGGAATGGGTACTGCGTCAACGTCTACGAATCCGGATTGTCGTGTAAACGCAAGCGCAGCACGGGAACTACTTTGTACAATCAAAGTAGACGCGGTAGAACAAGAGTGTAGTCTGGTAGGGTGCGTCTCTTCGCGCCCAAGTAGCTTCTTTACTTTTGAATAAAGAAACTATACCAAACTATTTTCCTCTGCTTCTCTTCCTTCGCGCGCGAGCGTCTTCCTGTCATAAGCTCTACGGAGCTCACAGACCGCGCGGTCTGTGAGCTCCCTGTTGATCTCTGGTGAGCTCGATCGCTGCTGTCGTCCAACAAGAAGGACGACAGCTTTGATTGGGCTCACAGCGCTCACAGCGCTGACAAAGACCATACTACCAAAGTAGACTTTCTAATAGCAGAACTTGAACATCACTCAGCACAATCCAATATTTAGTTCCAATTCTCTTCTCGAAAGCCATCCACAGCCCAGAAATTCACACGAAAGTTCAAAGAGCTCTACAACGATTCAAGCAATATAGAGAAAGCATCTTCCAGAACTAAACCGCCACCACCAATCACCGCGATCTACGGTCGTTACATATATCAACACCGACCCTACCGGAATTACAACCCTCCCAAAAAACCGCCCACCATTTACGGGCAAACCGTGCCAGTTTCACTCATTACCACCATAAGCTTTTTATCGGCCACCACCGCAGCACACTAATGCACAGTGTCTCGACTCACGCCATCCCAATAACATCCACCTCCGAGCCAATCTTGCATTGAACCCCTAGGGTTATCAGCCAGCACATCTGCCGCACCATCAACAACCGTACCAGATGCAGCCAGCACAGCTCTTGCCACCCCTCGCCCCCCCCCTCCCCCACCAGTCGACTTCACGTCGGAGGCAGACACGGAAAGCACGGGTACGTATATCCTAGACAGTGGAGCACACCCTTCACATATCACGACATCCACTCACACAATGACACCGGTTTCATTCCCCACACTGACCCACAGTGCAACGGAACAGCAGAGCAAGTGCACGCACCATGGAACCCTGCACATCCGCCCGCTCAAGAATAACCACACAATCAAAACGTATGCATTGGCAGACAGCCACATCAAGCACAACCTCCTCTCAGTTCATGACCTGGCCAGCCGCTGTAGCGTAGTGAAATTTACAGCCAAACAAAGGTGGCATTGTCAACACAAGACAAACACTACCAACAGTCATTGCCAAAGCACAATGGAGGAATCACCGATACGAATTTACGTGTACCGCCCTAGAAAAACCCAATTCTCTTACAGTACGAACCATTTCGCGTAAACCTCCACGAACAAAACAACACACACCCACAATCACACCCAACATTCACGTCAAGAAACCAAAGCAAACTCCCCTCCCAATTACGAGTCAGTCCAAATCAGCCCCATCCCCCACACCAATCCACAAGCTTACTAATCCCATCATCCAACGAAAAAGATCAAACATACAACTTCAAACTCACAACTGGCACATTTAACTCAACCATGCAAATCCGACAAAACTTGCGTTCACGGCAAAACACCGCCTCATACCAGGCATGCCTGCCACAATAGCACCAGATACAATACTCACCTGCACGGCATGCAACGTCGCTGAACTCCACCAGGCACCCCACCGTCCTGCAACACACAATTATCCCACGAGAGCTTACTTCAGCTCAGACACATGAAGGCCAATATTCGCTACTTCCACTCATGGAAACAACGACATACTGACACTCATCTGTGCCACAAGCCGCTACGCGTTTGCGCATTTCGTCAAAGACAGGAAGGATATCCTACTCTACATCGACACGACACTGCACCACATCAGACAACGTATGCAACATCCGCTTAGCCACTTTCGTACGGAAAATGCCAAGGAATACACGTCCAAAACAATGAACGCAATCTACAACAAACACAAAGTTCACCATCATCTGCGTAGCCCACATCAACCACAAAAAACGCAATCACAGAACGGTTCAGTCGCACAGTCCTGGAATCAGCACGGGCGCTACTGACGGCAGCCAGACTTCCAGACATATACTGGGAAGATGCAGCCAGAGATACAATATTCAAGTACAACCTCCTCCACCATAACAGTATCAATACTTCACCGTATCACATGTGGTACGGATCCAAACCGAGAATAAGACACGTCTTGCGTTTGGCCAACAAGGAATAATACCCTTCTATGCTCCCAAGAAGAAACTGCAACCACGATCACACCCCGCCCGATATATGTGCGGTAACTCGCACATCCACGTCATCGTTCTCAATCTCGACAATAACCAATATCAACAAATTCGAGCAACAGACTTCCGACCATACCACAGCGCAACAGACCCCAGGGTATCCCTAGCTCATGCGCTCAAAGTGAAAACACAAGTACCACACACGCTGCCAGTCACAATCTAAATTGAAACCCCTCCGCCGAAAAACTTAAAGCAAGCAAGACAGTACCCCCGACGCACCGCTGTGGAAAGAAGCACATGACACAGAACTTCGGAACATAAACCAACACAACAGCATCAAATGGCTGGATAAATCATTTGTGCCCATACCAGAAGCGGTCATACCCATGATGATGCTATACCGCTACACGCGCTCAGCCAAAAGGAGCTATCACGTAGCGTAAAGCTCGATGTAACCTCAGGGGCGATCTGATGAAACCAGGCCTACATTTTAACCCCGAACATCGCACAACCTACACAGCAAATCGCACTACCCAACGCATGTTACTCGCGCTTCACACAACTCACCAATATCCTATTGAGCATTTCCATATCAAATCAGCGTACCTACACGAAACATACCAACATGACAAACCTGTATATGTCCAACAAATTCCAACTTTTGAGGGTCATTACAACCACGAAGGACGCTACGAGCTACTCACCGGCAATCTTTACGGATCCTCTCCAGCCGCATAATACTACAACCATGGACTTCAAAAATTCATAGCAGCTCTCCAGTTCAAACCATCCCAACACGATCCTTGCCTATACACCAAAACAACGGACAAAGGATGCACCGTGGTTAGCACTACAATCGAAAACTTCCTAGTACTGGCGTCAAACACAGAACGATCGATGACCTCCACAAACAGTTACTTGCCAAGTACAACATCAAACGCCTAGGTGGACCTACACCATTCCTCAACTGGTCAATGCGATACACACAAGAAGGTCATGTTCACGTCTCACAGCCAGATGCAATCGATTCACTACTAGTACAAACGAAAATGGACCTTTGCAACCCCGACATGTACCCCATACAACAACCTTAAACCACTTGATGAACAAGACGCAACACCTCTTCTGAGCAAAACGGAAGCATCCGAGTTCAGACAAATACTGGGCGAGATTCGTTATATAGCAGACAGCACCC
The DNA here is from genome assembly GCA_022539475.1 of Gracilaria domingensis. Lineage (NCBI taxonomy): Eukaryota > Rhodophyta > Florideophyceae > Gracilariales > Gracilariaceae > Gracilaria > Gracilaria domingensis. The sequence continues at coordinate 62,340 of VCMS01000116.1, read as the reverse complement.
GGCCGGACATCATGTACGCAACAAACCATCTAGCTCAACACATGAATCAACCACAACAGCATCACAGACAATCGCTGAAATCACTTCTCAGATACTTCAAGGGCACACGAACTCATGGTCCCCTGTTCAAACACTCAAACCCAGTACCAAAACCGCCGCATCTTTAAGCCTAAAGCGACGCTGACTCCGCTAATTCTAAAGACCGTCGCTCCATTTGCGGCAATATACATCTTATCGGGGCGCACCGGTTTCCTGGGAGTCCCGCAAGCAAAATTTCATCGCGCTGTCGACAACGGAGGCGGAATATATCGCCACAACGAACGCGACGAGACACACCAACTGGCTTCGCAACCTTTTGGAGTCTCCGGCGATGAGAAAAACGGAGCCCACACCAGAGTACATTGACAACCAGTCCGCCATGCGCATTGCAGCAAACCAAGCCCCCACGAAACGCAGAAAATACATCGACATTCGTCATCACTTTTTGCAACACATGGTACCATCTGGCACAAAAGCTTATCACCCTGGTTCGTATACCCACCGGGGACATGCTCGCAGACATGTTTACGAAACCCCTACACCGAGATCGATTCATCAACCTACGAGACCGTCTCGACATCACCGCCTGCTCCATTCGAAATGTGCAACAGCCACCGGGGACTGTCAAACAGTCTTCCACCTTTTGCTGATGCACATTTCTCAAATAACAATCATCATTACAGTAGCGACTAGCCAGCACAAAAGACGGGAATCGTAGAGACCTCGAGTAAAGAACACGAACCAGAGTTCTCCCTCTCACAGAAAGCTGCGAACTTCGCAGCTTTCCGTGTTTACTGAAAGCTGCGAACTTCGCATCTTTCAGTAGAAATAATGTCCCTATATTATAGAAAGCTCACGAGTGAGCCGGATTCGACGCAGAGGCAACAGAACAAAGACAGCAGATCATCCAGCTTGCAATAGTTTAATAAGGTACACAACTCCACAGTAACATAAAGAATAGAGGATCAAGGAAGGGAGACCCGTATAGCTTTCACTAGTCATGCAAATCCAGTCTGGCGGCAACCTCTGCAGCATCTTAGGCGCCTTCTCCCAGCCGTAAAGCGGTCATGGTATCCGGGTCATCACCAAACCTACATCATGGTGTTTCTCATCATCGGAGTACTACACAAAGTCACCTTCTCCCAGCCTTGCGCGTTTCTTCAACACATTTATCTCCAGGCCGCCATTGTCCATCGGGCGCCGGTATTTCTTCCTTCCTCTTCTTGCGCTTGATGCTAGGCCAGAACATCCACTTTGTGGATAACTGTGTAAATGTTTATTGCTTTCTGAAAACACACAGATGTTTCACAGACAACAAAACGGCTACGGCAAACATTCCATACTCACGTCTGCATTACAGACATTGACCGTTTCACCCCAAATTTGTGCTTCATTAGCGCACAAACAGTTCTGCATTGCGGTTTGAGCACAACATTTCGAACGGCATTGCGAATACATCAATTTTATCTTGAACATCCTCTGATAGCGTTAGCTTCATTATTCATAAACTTCCATTCGTTAGATAGTGCCTCAATGAATCTAAGGATTTCTAAAGTCCGTGTATCGCAATTGACTCTGCCGAAGTCCCACTGAGATAATCATGTAAAGCGCCTGCGATGCGAGCCGAGTGGGGTGTTATTCGCAAACCAGAGAGTACAAGAGTGTCCATAGCTTTCTCAAGCTGACGGCTGAAGCCCCCTGGATTGATACTGAATAGTTCGGCTGAACCAGATACGTTGATTTGGCGACGTTTGTATGCCCGCAGAAAACGTATAGTTATCTGACGCTTTGGAGCAAACACAATCCAGTAACCGGCGCCTGATGCATCTCATGATGAGAACTGAACCTCTTGGGTGACGTGGCGCGCACTATGAATGGCACCTCCATTTTTGGTTAAATTTCGGAAGAATTCTGCAGGCACCTTTATAGGTAGATGTGGGAATTGGCTCCCGGATACGAGCGAACGCTGGACTTTGTAGCCGACGTGTATAGTAGATACTCAATGTGTACCCGCCGGGGTTGTGGATAGGAACCCTGACACTGAGTCCTACACGTGTTCGAACCTCGAGAGGCACACACCACACTTTTAGTTATTAATAGCTTAATTCTTGGTAGATTCATATATAGGCTCGGACCCTCTCGCCCTGGAGCACACCAAGTAAACTCACGTGAGTGGCGTCCTATTTCCGAGGACCGGGCTACAGATATTGTTGCCTACGTAGGTTCACTACTCCTCGCAGAGAGTAACCACGGCTGGTCTCCACATATCTACCCCTCAGGGTGCTTAAAGAAGCCTAAGCTTGCACCTATTGTTGTTTTATTGTTACTGTTCCGATATCGGCTAATGTCGAGCGTCTTGGCCAAGGAGTGGCGTCGCTCTGGTCATCGCCACATGGTTTAGGTACTGCTTCCGCCCCCGTACCTGTATTCTCTGACCCCACTTTGGTACATTCTGTTGGCACCACTGCGCGGTCGTCGCGCCGCTATCAGCCCTGTTTCCGCCGGCTGGCACGGGCCGTAGCTCGGCTCTGTGGCCGGTTTCCGTATACACCGTGTTCGTGATTCCATCTTTCGGGCTCTACTTCGTTACCCAGTTGGGCTCCGCTCCTTTCTCGGTTTGACCTCTGTAGGTATAGCCAGTCACCGTTTCCAGTCTTACACCCGGCTTGCTTCTCGCTTGAGCACGGACAGAGGGAAGTGTCACTGAGACTGCCCATATAGGTAGCAAAACTCGGACATCCTGTGGATCATCCACATTTCTGCGTTTGCTCTACATCTGGTCTCCCGATCTAGAAAGGTATGAGGTCATGTGGTACTCTAACCAGTTCAGATGTTTGATTGATTGGATTGCCCCCTCGGAAGATTGTACTCTTGTGAGCTCAGTCCATGCGTTCACTGGAAATATTTTCTCGATTTATCCCGCATATCGGTGGTCTGTTGAACTTTGGTAACCGCTTGTATCGAGTATTGATCGGTATTCTACAGTATGCGGATATCACCTCGGACCTCTAGGGCTCGCTCCGTCAACTCGGCTAGCTCCGTTCCTACGGCTGCTTCCCGCGCACAGGCGCCCGCCTCGGAGGGAATTTCTGACCCAGAGCTCACTCGATCCCGAGATGCACCACCATTGGGGGAAGTACCCCATGAGGCCGTTGTTCCCATGACTCCGCGTCCCGCAACACCGCCCCCGGTAGTGGAGACAACGTCTTCGCCCCCTCTGACAGCACAGACCACGCTGGCTATAAGAAGTCTAAGAGCCCGAATGGACAGTGCCGATATTGCCCATAGGGACCTCAAGGAAGCCTTGCAGGATCTTAGACAGACGTTGGAACACGCCCAAGTTAGGGAAGTCTCAGGAGATATTCGCCTTCTGAGGCAGGAAATGAATTTCTTCTTAGAAAGCTTTGGGAGCCCGTAGGCTTTCGTGGACGAGTATCGACAAACGGTTCAAGAATCTCGTATCGAAAGACAACGATTGCAAGCCAGGTTGTATAATATGGAAGCAACTATCCGGATGAATGAAGATTTAGGAGCCGCCGAACGGAATAAATCCGAATGGGAAGCCTCTGTACATCGCTCCGTTAAGCGGAGTCGCCGGAAGCCTAAGAAAGAGTCGCTTTATTACTCGGATTCATCTGACTCTGACTCCGACAGTTGCTTGGACGGCTCTTCATCATCTTCACCTTCCGATTCTTCGGCTAGTGACTACCATAAGAGTTCCTGTTCTACTCTGTCCAAGGCTACTCATTCCACTGTTGGAGCTATTCGCACCCGCAAAAAGCGGAAGAGCCACCATGACCTGGAGGAGATCAAGCCAACGAATCCGTTGATCAGAAATTGCGTTCGTACCGTTGTTACCGGTTGCAGAATACTGCGTCGTCAAGAACCCCTAGAGGCACTGGAAAAGTTAGGGACTATATCCGCAGACTCGGCGTTACACCCAACAAGAATAAGTTTACAGGAGAAGACCCAATCATGGTGCTAGATTTTCTCGCGAGGTGTTTTCAAGAAGCAGATATCCTCGGTATGAGTGAGGGACAGAAGTTTATGACCCTCCCGTACTTCCTAAAAGGATTGGCAGAAGATCAGTTTAATTCCGCATGGGGATCTCGACAGCCCCTGACGAGGGTGGAGTTACATGTTGGCCCGAAGCGGTTCATTACCTTCTCAGGTCATACGCTACTGGTCACGCCATTCAAAAAGGCTACTACAGCCCTGAGGGAGACGAAGAAACGCTGGGATGAAGACGAAACGGTTTATTTAACGCGCCTGAATAAGGCCTCTCCCCGTTGCGGTAATGTGCACCCTTCTCAGGAGAGATGTTCAATATTTGTTGATGGATTCGATCCCGCATTAAGAGCACTAGTTGCCCATACAGGGTAGAGAAGAGGCCAGTTTCATACCTGAAGCTCATACAGTACGCCCAAGCTGAAGGGAATACACTCCGAGCACGGAACCCCTCACGCACCAAACCGAGGCGGGTCCCTTTCGCCGAGAAATCGGATTCTTTGTTGTCCCGTTGCCATGGTAATCACTCCAGTATTGGACACGATAATTTGAACCTCCTAGTCCTCTCTGCCCACTTCAAGTGATGAAATTCACAATCTCGTCACATACAATACCTCCATCGCCACGAAACTTGGAAAGCGCTGCGCAGACGAGCTTATCAACATTCTCAGGCAGTCCAACTTTCCCCCCTCTCTTTTGCAAACCTCCATCACCTCCGCTTCTGAGTGTCTCAAACTACATTCCAAAATCTTTGAAGATAGCGTGAGCTCCATCGGCTTTAGCTCCACAACTAGTCAAGATAACGACCGTCAGTTTTCTGCCACCCTGTATGTGAAGGACCCCATTCAAGTCCTTCAACAACAACTTCGGCTAGCATCCCATGAGAACCCCTTCTTCCACCCAGTTCACCACGCCTCCCGCACAGGAACCGACGCATTTGCGCATCTCATGGCCTCAAAACTCGAACACGACGTCGTTTCCGCTCTGAAAAAGCACATCGCACGTTCTGCAAGCCCAGGAGTCATCTGGCATGGTTCCATCACTACTGGTATAGACTTCTTCATCGGCATGCTTCAACTCTACTCCGATAAGTCCTCCACCACGCTAAAAAGCTCCTCTGTCACATCATATCCCCTCCATATTACGTTTCTCAACTTCAAGGACTCTTTCGGCAGAAAATGTATCACACACCACCACACTCTCGTCGGCTACATTCCCACCTCCTTGCATCCTTTTTCCTCGATTCCTCCTCCACCGACACCGACTCTTTGGAAATTGGCCCCTTGTCTTCGAACATAACTCGCGTTGTGCGCATGAAGCCCGTCCAGAAGTCCTTGGAAACTATCATCAAACCTCTGTACAACATATGCAAAAAGGTATCCTCCTTCAGAGACGCCAAGGGAGTCCTTCGTCAGTGACATCCCATCATCGCTAACTATAGCGCTGACATTCCCAAAGCAAAGGACTTCTCGCTGTCCTGCACGGCACGAAACCAAACAAGCCCTGTCATAGATGCCTTATCCCTGGTTCACAACTCAACGTCTATCAAGCCATTCTCAACGATCGAACTGTATCCCACACCTCTGCAACGAGAAAGAAACGCCAAGATCTACTTGCCGGCGCTGAACAGTCTCTGCTCTCCCGCAGACCTCGAGTGGCAAGGACCCTGAAAAATGAAGCTGTTGAACTACTCCAAACCACCTTCTTATCCACTTACAAGTCCTTTCTCGAGTCATTCCCTATGCTCAATGTCCCCGAGCTGCTCACTCCTTACTCAATCATCTCCTTCGAGCCCCTTCATAACTTTCATCTCGGAATCTCCAAACTCATCAAACTCGCCTCGATTGAACGCCTCAAGTCCGATTCGCTTTACACTTCTGTGGGTTCTCAGGAAAACCCGAGGTCTTTCAAGACCGTTCGAACTTCTATTCTGAGCCACGCCAACGCCATTCTCGCCGACATTGAGAGCTTTTATCCGGCCCCCGGACTTCACCTCGACTTCTCCACATCCGAAAAAAGGAAAATCTCTCAACGGTTTCTTCACGACAGACGGCATCAGGGGTATGTTGGAAGCCAAGGACTACCGTTACTTTGATATGGTCTTCGCTTTCATTGGCGCTTTCTTTGACGGCTGTTGTGGTGAGGAATCCTCCGCCCCTATTACCACCGTGTTCATATTTTACGTTGACCACGTCAACAACGTCCTTCGCTACAATACCACTCTAGAATGGACGGAGCATCGCATAGATGCGTTGGAAACTATGATCAAGAACTTCAAGATTCACACAGTCTCCATTCCGGGCTCGTACCAGGCCTCCAACTTTCGTACTCTTAAGTTCCACCCCCTTGATCACATCATTCCAGACATACGGCGATACGGAGGCCTGCACTTTGGCGATGCAGGCGTGTACGAACATGCTCATCTTCTCTTCAAGAACCACTATCGTCGAACTTCTCGAAGGCAAACTACAGCTCATGAGGAAACGGTGAACGCCATTCAAGAGTCGCAGGACTATTTGCAATCCCGTTCGGTCAGAAGTCACTTCTCTGTCTCCTCCAACTCTCGCAGCCCTTCCATCAACCGTTTTCCGGCCATGGTTCGCGACGGTAACTTCTTCTCACTCTTTGACATCATCACAGCTGAAAAGTACCTATGACCGCATCCACATGTATCTTCTTCGGCTCTGGAAGAACGTTTCTCGACAGACCGCAAGCCTTCGTTGGAGGGTTCCCTCCTCTACCAGATTAGTGACGCTACGTGGCGGTAACCAAAGGTTGTCTCGCAGAACTGCCTCCGTGCTTAAGTTACATCGGTTCCCGATTGATCAACGATTCGCATTCAGGATGGTGGGGTCTCGTGGTCGGCGAGTGGGCGGCACGCGTAGCAGCGTTTCTCCTCTGAGAGGCTTACGACAACTACCGTGTTTGGTATATTCCGGCGATGCTTCGCAGCATTATCCGCTCGCTGGATTTGCACACCCCCTTGGGGTCCGAAGAGAACGTTGATGAGATCCATTACATCTTGGATGTTATCGATGGAGTCGATTGGGAAACGGTGCCCCTTTCGCAACGCGGGAAAGGTCGTCGTCGTCACTACGACCGCTCACCCGGTAGGAGGCATCCCACCGCGAGAGATTTTGTCTATTGTGACCCATGGGAGGGTACTGCGACGACCAGCGCGTATGCCGAGTGGGAAGCAAACCAGCCACGGTGGATTCCAGACGGTCACCCGATTGGGTTCATGTTCAGCGACGACTGGGTCGCCCCAGTGGACCTGGATGATTCGAATATGGATACTGGTGGAGAGGCGGCGGCACCGCTCGTTGAGATGGACGAGGAACTGGTGAATGCCCTACCGGCGGCGAACCAGGTTTTGCACGCCAGCGACGGTGTACCCCAGGCTCCTGTGGCTTAGAATGTCCCGACTCAAGTGAGTGTTCCAGTGGCAGGTCCGGCTCCTCGAGCGGCTACCGTTCCATCGGTCCTACTGGATCCAACAGCTCCGGTCGCTCCGGGAGATTTTCTGGCGAACATTGCGATGTTGCGGGCCAGTCTCCAAAACGCTGGAATTATCGTGCCCGATCATCTTACTATGATAGCAGAAATACTGGCTCACGCCGTTCCGCACCCTACGCAGGGTCCTTCCGGTAGCGGCGGTGCCGGTCCTTCATTGGGAGCGTAAGAGGGCCAGCGGAGCTGGGGGAATAGGTCCTCAGTTAAAGAATAGAAACAGTAAAACCTGTAGAGCAAAACCCCAGCGATGGAATCGTCTCTCAAGGCGTTCGAGTCCTTGCTATCTAGACGAGGTGAACTCCGTGGTGAGCCCTCCGAACACGGATATTGCGGGTGTAAGACCGCCCGTGGTACGCGATATACCTACGGAGGTTGAGGGGTGAACGGGCCTGATCCAGGAATCCGGCGAGAAGTGACGGAATGGTAGAGAAGAAAAGTACCGTAGAGCGATGTAAGCCCAGGCAAAAGGGAGAGAAAGAAGGAAAAAACAAAGGAGGAAAAGAGAGGAATCCCGCGGCGGGACGTGCGGCAAGCGGCAACAGACCCGGCGCCGGGAGACGACGATTTGTATTAAGCCCACGCGGCACAACTCTATACAGAGACGGAAACGCTACCAATTGTGGTGAAAGCAGTACAACTGCACAGTAAAACCAACAGAAAGTCCGAAGACACGGAATAAATAAGCCCGAGGGCAAGGCCACAATGGTCAGTATTGCCTGAGTGATCCCGAGGGATGAAGCTAACTCGTACCGTACGCAGTGACCCTCCGGCTGGAGTTGTACACTTCGCGATGTCGAATTAGTTTAGAGCCGAACTCGGTCACCCTTTACTGAAGGAGGAGGTGACCGGGAGGTCCCCTCTTACATCGTAACCGATAAATTAGTTAAACTACATTTAATAATCTAATGCACACCTAAGCAGGTGCATACACGTGGTGCACGTGACAACCCGCGGCAGCGGCCAGTAAAATATCCGACAATCATAACAAAACATGTGTGAACACACCCATTCCTACACACGCGTACACGCGACCAATACTCATCTGCGCCACGTCATGGCCGACCCCTCAGGGTGCCATACCTCAATACTGCCAATAGGTATCCCATCCGTGGGCCAATACTCATACCTTCCGAGTATCCGGAATCATTCTTACCAGGGGTTTTATGAAATCCTTCTCCGTGTATCGGGCGAGCACGTTTTGCTCTACAAAACCATCTAGTGGTAGCTTTCCTTTCAACTTTCGCCTGTTCTCCACGAACTTGGTGGATCTCCGATTACTTCTTCCTTCACACTGTGTTCGTGTGTACTTCACTTCCTTGGTGCCTCTTCTATTTTAACCGTTTTTAAATCCGTATACCCGGCAAATCGGTGCGCTCTTCTTTCTTTCTTTCCACTTCATCTGATTCAGTCTTCACCACTTCGTTGATCTTTCTTTCCTCGTTCATCTCCACGTAGAAGGGGGCCAACTCTTCATCTTGAGTCTTCCGCATCGCGGTATAGTCGCTAGCTCCTGACCAGGGACGGTTTTATTCCACCTGGGTGTGGTCTTGGTTGGAGGGCAACGCTGACCGGGTGCGACGGTAGTATGAAACCATCTTTGACCTAGGTAGGTGCTCGACCGGCTCCAGGTTATCTTCCTCTGCGGAGTAACCATACCAGCGTACTTGGTACAGTACCGTCCCATCGGGGTCTACGACATGACGTACGATACGTTCGACCCGGTATTCTTGTGGGTATACCTCGGTGAGTACACCTCGGTGTTCGACTGCTCTTTTTCAGGCATTGTGGTTCAGCACCTTTCGAGGTGGCGAGCTGGTAGCCGGCTAATCTCTAGAGATGTCTCTCTTGGACCGAACGAGTCACGACTCACTCCGTGTTCCTCGCTGCGCGACAATCACAACTTACGCAAGGAGCGTCCAGTCTTCAACCTGAGCGGTTCTTCTTCAAGTACTCTCCTTCCTGAGTCCGACGATCATCGGCTCGTGATTGCTGAGCTTCCGACCGTCCAACAGTAGCGTCGGGATTTCGAGCTCCCTCTCACTATCCAGAAGGATCGTCCGTGTGACGGAGAACGGGCAAGGTTTCGCTCGTGCGCCACGGGGATTGACCGATCACGGTGCATGTCGTGGATTTCTGGTTGTCTGAGATGTCACGCGCGCGCGACGAGTTACCTTAACAGGTGTCCGTTCACCAACGGTTGGCGACGGTACGGCGTGCACCGTGCACGTGTGTTGCCCGCGCACGCGGCTTACTGTCAGCAGTTCTCCGCGTCGGCGGTGCTTTCCATACGTCTCCACGTCACACAACGGGTTACTCTGCACTTAGCTGTGTCTTTAGTCATCTGCCACGCGACGTGGAGCCACCATCGACGGTTTCCACGCTTGTACTTCATACGTCACCTTTCCAAGGTTGTTCTCCCAAATAATACGCGGGTAAGTACGACTTCTCGCTTCCTCGTACCACGGCGTGGTTAACACCGGTCGGTAACATTGAGCTGGTCTACCGCTTGCGGTTCTGCGTTCTCCGGAGGGCCCGGGTATACAGATACTGTGTTTTCCGCTCCGCGGGTGGTGCTCTCACTCGGTTGGGGTGTTCCCGAAGGGGTTACGTTATCCACAGCGGTGTGTACTCCCTGAGCGGGTCTCGCTGCTTCAAGAGCGTTGCTGAGCGAACTCAACGCAGTATTACCACTAGGTACAGCGCCTTGGCGCGTCAAAACGTTATCGGTAGAGACCGCGAGATCCGTTGCGGTACCCTGCGACACAGTGTGACCGTGCGACGCCGTTGTAACGGTTTCCGTACTTTCCTCCCCCTCCTTAGGCGGTGGCACGGTAGCACAAGGTGAGGTGGTGGGTTACCTCTAGTTGAGTGTTCCTCTTCAATTCCCGCAACGGGTTGCGTTACCCGCGGGGGTGATTCCGAGTTCGGCTGATCGGATAAACCGCGATCAGGGCGGAGGGTGACAGGGAGCGAAGGTACGATTTGTTCGTCTCCTGTAGCTTCAACCGGTTGTGGGTTAACGTGAACATATGGCGGTGGGGCCAACGTGACACTATCTAACGATATCCGTTCGTGGAGATTATTGATATGCAATACGACGGTATCGTCCCTAACAGAAACAACCTTGTGCGGTCCTTCCGCGATTGGCGAGAGCTTGTGGCGGCGTTCCTTCTCCGGGTTATAGTATTACTTTCGGAGAAATACCATATCGTTTGGTGTGACCTTCGGTAATGGGGTCGTAACCTAAGCATCGAAGTTACGTTTATAAGCGGTCTGCCCCTTATCCATCGCTGTACGAGCGACCGGTACCATCTTGGTTAACCAATCCTTCCAAGCGTTCTTGTAGAACCCAACGGACGGGTACGTAGAAAACGTTTCTTGAGCCTCGATTGCAACCGGTTGCGGTTCTCTTGACAATACCAACTCAAAACGTGCCAACTTCGTTACCCGGTTGACTTGGGTGTTGTACGCGTACGTGATCGCATCCGTATACAAATCTCAGTCCTTACAATGATCTGCTACATAAGATTTTAATGCATTTAGCATTGTACGGTTAAATCGTTCTACCTGACCATTTGTTTGAGGGTGATAGGTGGTCGTAAATAAATTCTTGACACTCAAGATCCGACAGACGTCCTGGAAAAACTTCGATGTGAACTGTGAACCGTTATCTGAAAATAGATGAAACGGTGGACCATACACAGAGACCCAGTGGGTGACAAAGGCTTGTGCAACCACGGTGGCCGTAATTCGTTTCAACGGGACTGTCCGGACCAACTTAGAGAACCTATCGGTAATCACCAAAAGGTATCGGTTACCTCTAGCGGTCCGGATCAATTCGCCAAAGATATCGATGGCGATAAACTACAAAAGAGACCGTGCTGGGAACAGCGTTAACTTCTTCGAGGACATACGAAGTTTAACGTTACTCTTAGCACACTCGATGCAAGATTGTCGTACTGCATAGCAGTCCAATGCCATGGATGGCCAGTAGAAGTCCCTACGTAGGGTCAAGTACAGCCTTCGACCCCCTGGGTGGGCTCCTACTTTCACGTAGAGTGACATTCCCAATACACGGTCTTGCAGCGAGTATGGGACCAGTACTTGGGTGTACGCTTCGACCCACATAACCAGATACCCCCGATCGTTAACCGTGAAAGTTATACGATCTCTTTCGTCGAGACGAGCACGAATCCGTGTACAGAACTCATCCGTTTGCTATCTTCGGATCATCTCCTCCGGAGTGATGGGTACAAAAGATCCAGCTAAGGGATCTGACTTCTCAGAAGTGAGATGAATGTCGTCACAGACATCATCCGACAGGGATCCGACTCAGCCTGTCTGGTCTTCCACCATAAAGCACGGTGTATCTAAGTCGTCCACTGGTGCTGCTTCTGTGCTTGTTCCCAAGCGGGATAGCGCATCTGCCTGCAGATTCAACGTCCCTTTTTTGTACGTAACTGTGAAATCGAATTCCGATAACCTCAAAAGCCAACGCATAAAGCGTTCGGATGGCTCAGCAATTTCTTAAGCCAACGGAGGTACGAGTGATCCGTATGCACCGTAAAATGGTTACCTATAAGGTATGGCCTTAAAGTTGTTAGAGCCCATACGACGGTTAAGCACTCTTTCTCCGAGACCGAGTAGTTTCGTTCGTGTACGTTTAGGGATCGCGACCAGTATCCAATTGGATGTCGAACAGCCTCTTCCGTGACCTGAAACAGAGCGCAACCAACCTGGTGTGCACTGGCATCAGTATCTACTTCGAATGGAAGTCTTAACTTGGGTAAAGCCAAGATCGGCGGTGATGTTACTGCGTCGACTAGTGACGAAAAGGCGCACGCTTCCGCGTCGCCAAAAGATTCCAATCTAACTGGTCGACCTTTCCTCAAAAGGTGGTTAAGAGGGGTCGCAATATCTGCGAAATTCGGGACGAAACGCCAATATACATTACAAAGACCCAGAACACTGCGAAGTTCCGTTTGTGTCGTGGGGTGTTTCGCTTTCTTCAGCGACTTCACGCGAATCGCGTCAACCAAGAGCTGTCCAGGCTGGATGATATGCCCTAGGTATTTGACAGAATCTGTAAAGAACTCGCACTTCTTGAGTTTCAATGTGATACCCGCGTCCTTGAGGACTCTCATAACGTCTCGAACGTGCGTCAAGTGGTCGTCCAGGTTATCCGAGAATACGATAATATCGTCAAGATACACCAAGCAGGTTTTCTACTTGAATCGATCTAAGAGAATATCGATAGCACGCTGAAACGTAGCTGGTGCGTTGGTTAATCCGAACGGCATTCGTTTAAACCTGTACAAGCCTTGGTGGCACACAAAAGCCGTTTTGTCCTTATCCTTCACACGGATCGGAACTTGCCAGTATCCCCAATTGGCATCTAAGGCAGTGAACACTGTAGCACTCCCTAGTGAGTCAACGTATTCATCCATTCTGGGTATAGGATACACGTCTTTGATGGTGACCAAATTAAGACGACGCTAGTGGTTGAAGAATCGCCATGATCCATCCGCTTTCGGAACAAGCACCACTGGTGAGGCCCAAGCGGATTAAGCCGCCTCAATGACGCCAGCGCGTAACATTCTCCCGAGCTGAGATCGTTCTTCTTCCCTTGCTGTGGGACCAGCCCGTACTTCCAGGTACTAGCCCCATTTCACAACGGGTGTTGTGAAATGGGGCTAGTACCTGGACGTAGGTCAGTACGATGTTCCGTGATTCCAATTGTCCCAAGCGATCCGTCCCACATGGGTGTGAATTCCCTTAACATTTCTCTTAACTTATCTCTATGAGAATCATGTACATGATCAAAATTCAACTGTTCCAGTTCCTTGAAAGGGTCTGTGTCTGCTGTTTCTGGTGGTAGAGCTTTACCCCTGGTGGGTGCCAGTGACTCAGTAATCGGGTTCGCTGGGTTAACCGATGCGGTAAGAGCGTCCACCGCTGTTCCCACCCCCTCCTTAGCATCGGTTATACCGAGAACATCCGCAACGGGTATCTTTGTCGGCACGATGGCAGCAGGGTGTGGGAGAGTGGTACCATGAATTTGGTTTTTGGCTAAGCACTGTTGGGTTTTGCCAAAGTTAGCGACCAAAACTCTGAATGGTTTGTCGGGTTCCACAGAAATTACTCCGTTCGCTAAAGCGAGTTGCTTCTGATCATACAATGATGGCAACGGTAACACGCGTAGACTAGACTGCTTGGTGGTTATAGTGACCCAAGCTTGGGATTCCGCAGGGATTGCGATAGACTTTGCGACATGGAGCTTAGATGATACTCGATCGACGGTTGGAACTTCCGGTGCAGCAAGGAGCGGAACGCGCTTGCGTGTAGCTCTCTTCAGCGGTTTCCTTACAATCGGTATTTCGGAACCATCATCCATGGTAACAACTCGAGCCCGAGGACGAATCGCTTCAACAAAAAGATCACAAAAGTCACAACCGAGTGTCACCGGTGCCGCAATGCTTTTTCAAACCATGAAATCTACTTTAACCGTACAGGTTCCTAATCGTACCATGAGAGGTATGTACCCAAGAGTACGCAAAGGTTGGTTATTGGCATCCGCCATTTCCAAGCCTGGGGCCATGGCGAATTTTGTCCCGTAACGCGGATGGTACCAAATCAAGGTGAATCAGGTTCGGTGCAGCTCCTGTATCCAACACAGACAACTGTCGAACCATGAACTGGTTAGAAAAGCCAAGATCGGCATAAACTTTGTAGTTTCTCTTGGCCATAAGAAGAACTCGTTCCGGAACACGGAGATTACGGGACCGTATCCACGGACGACGTAGAACCGAAAGGTGTTCTGAGTTCAAGTCAGGTTTAGCCACTATCCTTGAAAGGATCCTAACAGCTGGGGAGCGAAGCTGTGACGCTTCGGGCGCCTTCAACGTCGGCTCGGAAGTCGCCCCTCCAGTAGGGGAAACTTCCGAAGTCAGTTTTGCGGAACGGAGTTCACCGCGTTCGGTGTATGAACTCTATTCTAGGGGTCTAACTGAACCCCATGCGGGGGTACGTTACCTTGGACCTGGTTCAAAGATATCTGCGTCGGAACGGTGGGTTTGGCGTGGACCGGAACTGGTAATCCCAGCTCTGCTCTGGCCCGATCATATTCCTTTTGCGAAACAGATTTCTTCTCCTCGGGCGTGAGGGCTTCGTAATACGCAATAATTTTCGGCCTGTGCGACGGCAGAAATACGCACTGCGTCCACAAGTGACCTGGAAGGTAGCACTGGTATCATATGGCCGAGGCCGGTTTGTCGCGGGGACAAGTGTCCACCCGACGTTGTGGCGTTGTGTCTTTCCAACCAGGACGGTTGAGACGGGATGAATTGTTAGCGTAGGGCAGCGGGGCTGCAGGCACCCGGGCGCCTTGTGCGTACAATGCAGGGTCTTCTTCCGTACTCGGAATCGAAGTTAACGGCAGGTCCGTAGATCCGTAAGAATCGGGATTACTTCCAATGAAGTGAACGTTATCAGCGTCGCCATCACCGGTTCCCTTTTTCAAAACCGATACGGACGGTGACTAACTCTCTGCGAGTAGTGCTCTAGAATGGCGCTGCCTCTGGTGCCGTGCTCGATACGTCTCTCCTTCCGCGTCGGCATAATTAACCAACTCTAGGTACGTCACTAGGCATTTTTTCTCGCGCTGGCGAGCGACCAACGATCGAACGGCACGGTCCAAACCATCAACAAGCATGGTACATCGCTCCTGTGCGGAATACAAATTACCACATCGGTGAAACGCTTTGTTCAAACGCGTTGAATAAACCGTTTCGGTTTCTCCACTCTTCTGTCTAGTGTCGCATACAGCAAGGGTTGCACTGTGAATCCCGTTCTAATTCGCGTATGATCTGAGAAGGTAATTCACGGCTTCGGGCCAACACGTGACTCCTCCTTCCGAGGCCCTCGAGGTTCCTCGAACAGAATTGTACTGATCTTCCGCAGATCCTGACAGTAAATACGGCAGTGCTACGTATGCCTGTGCTTCACTCATACCGAGTATATCGGCCTCCTGCTTGAACCTAGCAAGAAAATCCAAAATAAGGATAGGATCCTCTCCCGAGAACTTCCTCGTTTCGAGTGTAACATTCATCCTGCGAATGTAATCCTTGCCCTTACCGGTTCCTCGCGAGGAGCGATTCGAAGTGACATCCTCCAACCGATAGTAGCGGTACGACAACAGCTTCGTGTAAAGTGGGTCCGTGGGCTTTAACTCCTTGATTCCTAAGTGGCGCCGTCCTTTCGCGCGTGAACGCATCACTGCTTGAGTAAACTGCCTCGCTTTCGACCTGGTCGAACGAGAGCGGTGACGGTTGTCATCCCTCTCAGATGAGCTTGACGAACTGTCTTCAGTAACATTACTGGAGATAGAGCTCGACAAATTCGAATCGTAGTGAACTCGTTTTGGGTGTCGACGCCTAGGTTTTACCAAGCGGCGGTCTTCATGTGCGGATCGAATCTCTCGAGGTGTCTGTGCGTCCACAGCTTCATCCATGCGGATTGTTTCCTTAAGCGTTTCCAAACGCGAACGAATTCGACAGATATCGGTACGCATTTCATCGACAAATGCGCGGTACTCCTGAACAAAGGTGTCTGGAGTGCCCAGATTTTCCATAATGGAATTCACGTCCTTTCTCAGAAGACGTAAGACACGTGAGCCATCCCTCTCTTGGGCATCATCGACACGCGTCCTCAGCGTAGTAACGTCCTGTAGGAGTTCCACGTGAGCAGCGTGATTAATATCCAAGCGGGATTCTAACCTTGCCAACTCGGCTACGGTAGCAACTCTAGGAGTAATCGTGGACGGCGTCTCAACGACAGGTTGAGCTGAACCCACGCCTTCTCTGGGTGCTTCCGTAACTGAACGCGCTCTCCGGGGACCGAGTATGACCTCAAGAGGTGGCGCCACATCTGAGTTAGACCGGGCTGCCGCTGCAGTAGGTGATACCGCAGCCGACGACCGCGCAGAACCGGTTCGAGATCCACGAGTCGGTGGCGGCATATTGGGAACCAGTAACCAACCCAATCCAGATGGTCCACTTAAACTCGTACACGAGTCTCCAAGGAACTATGAAAACTCAAGAACCTGCTCGGTAAACCGCCAAGTCGACGATTCACGTTCAAACTTTGCCAACCTCCAAAACTGCAAAGAGTCTGCTGATCGTTGTCAGAAACCGGTAATCCGTCAACAATCAAACCTAAACCACAACTTGTACCTGGCTCGGTTCTAAGTCGGGAGGCCACTTTGTGGGGCAAATTCGGAAGAGTGAAAACCCACCAGACTGTCCGAAGGTCCGCTCTCTTGCGAGATGGTAGACCAGTGACAGAACCCTCTGTATCACCGTAGCTCGGGTGTAAGACCGAGGTGGCAACTGGCTATACCTACAGAGGTGCCAAGTACAATCGTGGGGAAACGATGAGAAACTTCAGAGATGGGGTGGTATCGGCAACGATGCGACGCAATAAATGACAGGTGTAGTCCCGAGAGGGAAAGCAACACACAATAACCACCAACAACCAACACCCACACGCGACGGGTAGGGCCTTCTCGGCACTGTACCCGGAGCTGGGCGAGATCCTCCAACAGGGGTGCACGGGGTTCCGTAACCATGGCGAAACTCTGTACATAGTCGGATCACTTCGTATTCTAGTCTGATACCTACTTGGTATGACTCGCAAGTTCTGACATCAACGCCAGATGTTCCTCAAGGGTACCGAGAGGGTAGGACCACCGTAACCAGACGCGGTTATACTCGTGAGATTGATAACACATGTAGGCGGTTGGCGCCAGAGCCTCACTCGTGTAGAGTACACTCAAAAGAGCGCTACTCGACAAAGAAGTCACTTGGGGAGTGCTCGGGCTGACTTTACAAAGGTGCTCGCGACGGTGGGATCGCGCTCACCTAAGTAGGTCTAGATTAACTATGTACACGTGGTGCACACCCGCAGGGGTCCGTACACGTGGCTAATCCAGTTTCAGGCGCCTCAGTTGCACCACCTATCCTCCCATATTCTGCACACACGGTCGTGTCATACACGCGTCCACCTAGCGGTAAAAGCCAGCAATGGCGCCCCTGATTACAAGTAAAATCTGGGAAAGCCATTCAAAAGTAACCTCCAAAATTGGGTCCCACTCATACATTGAGAGTGCATCCTCCTAGGCTCACCCCTGACTATATGAGTCGCATCATCCCGATTACCACGCGGTTTGCGTTGTTATACAATACACGTCTGAGTACTTTCGGTTTTGCCTGTCTTTCCC
The DNA here is from genome assembly GCA_022539475.1 of Gracilaria domingensis. Lineage (NCBI taxonomy): Eukaryota > Rhodophyta > Florideophyceae > Gracilariales > Gracilariaceae > Gracilaria > Gracilaria domingensis. Next base: position 44,504 of record VCMS01000116.1, on the reverse strand, counting down.
GTTTTCGTCTATGATTACAATGCGGCCCATCGTTACTTTCTTCCGCGTTTTCAGAGGAGGTTCACCGGTTTGCTCATCTGTTTTAAGAAAGTCGTCAATTGACGGAAGATTGTTGGCGTTGAGAATTGGAGGTGGATCATCGGGCACCCGTGCCGCTTGCTGATGAATGATATGTGGCAGGCCATGTAGGGCGCAATGGAGCTTCCAGTCCTTTGCTGCAATGAAAAGGGCTTGAAGGTTGTTCTCTGGGTTGTAGTTGGGAAGCGGTAACTTGAACGTCTTGCTCTTCGACATAAGCGATTTCAATTCTTCTGGATTGGTATCGGCCATTTGCCTTAAGTCGGCGGCTGACGCCGCCAGTAGTTTCTGGAGTTCCGATTTTCCAGCCATTTCTTGAGACTGTGCATTCAGCTTGTGATGCAAATGAAAGAAAATTGGGAGTTTTTGGGCGCTATTGGTTTTCTCCAGGTGTTTTGGAATGGCCACAGCTGAATGTAGAGCAAAACGTGCTCGCCCGATACACGCGGATGGTTTTCATAAATACCTGGTAAGGATGATTCCGGGTACTCGGAAGGTATGAGTATTGGCGCACGGATGGGATACTTTTTGGCAGTATTGAGGTATGGCACCCTGAGGAGTCGGCCATGACGTGGCGCAGATGGGTATTGGTCGCGTGTACGCGTGTGTCGGAATGGGTGTGTTCACACATGTTTTGTTATGATTGTCGGATATTTTACTGGCCGCTGCCGCGGGTTGTCACGTGCACCACGTGTATGGACCTGCTTAGGTGTGCATTATATTATTTAATTTAGTTTAAATAATTTATCGGTTACGATGTAAGAGGTGACCTCCCGGTCACCTCCTCCTTCAGTAAAGGGTAACCGAGTTGGGCTCTGAACTACGTTCGCCTATGCGAAGTGCAGAACTCCCTCAGGAGGGTCACCGCGTACCATGCGGACTGGATTCCCCCCTCCGGATCATTCAGGCACTACTAACCTACACAGCTGTTTCCCTCGGGCTTATTTCTGTCTTCGGACCGTTGTTTTACTTTTCTTTTCTTGCAGATTACTGCTTACCTGTGTCAGGTGCTTTTTCTGTCTCTGTGCAGAGTTACTGCCGCGTGGGCTTAATACACAACCCCCGTCTCCCATCGCCGGGTCTGCTGCCGCTTGTCGCACGCCCCACTGAGGTTCCTCCTCTTTTTACCCTTCGTTCTCCCCCTTCTATCTAAGGCTTACACCGCTCTACGGTACCTCTTCTCCCGACCATTCCGTCACTCTTCGCCGGATTCCTGGATCAGACCCGTTCATCCTTCAACCTCCGTAGGTATATCCCGTACTACGGGAGGTCTTAAACCCGCACTATCCGTGTTCGGAGGGCTCATTACTGAGTTCACCTCGTCTAGAGGGCAAGGAATCGAACACCTTGAGAGACGATTCCATCGCTGGGGTTTTGCTCTACACTGAAGCTTCACTGATTATTAGTTCTTGTAGTGCAACGCTCAGGTATGAGGAATTTCGCTGGACTTAGTCATATTTCCCGTTTACGGGTTTGCCTGGTACACACCAGTATATGACTAGTAGTAACTAGTGGTAGCCATCGAGATGGTTTGGACACGTGGGACACGGTGGAGCTGATCGGAGACTGGCCACTACACGTGGGCGTTTGCCACAATTAGTGGGATGTTTAGTTAATATTATTTATTAATTCTAGTGAGGACACTACTTAGTGCGACGGCGTCACCGCCGTCGCACCAGTAAAGTTCCCCAACCCGGGTGATACTACTTGAAGGATCTTTGCTCTAGCCACTCTCGCCTTCGGCGGTGCACAACTTCTTATCGGAGGGGCTCCCCGTTGTCACGGTGCGGCTATCCACCCTGCCTCTCCACAGAACCCAACTTTGGGAGTGTTAGAACCATCTGTTGTCGCGTTCGACCCTGTATAGGGAATACCCTGGCGATACGCCGTACCTCTCTTACCCCTCTCTCTCTTTTCATCTCTTTCCCTTTCCCCACTCTGTGGTCTCGTCCCTCTTTCGAGGCTGCTACACTCGAGTGTGAGTAACCCTTCCCAATTCAACTCTCAACGCCCCGTCTTGACGGTTTGGCCCCGGTCATACACCGGGCTAGTTGTGCCATTCTAAACAGGCTCTGTTCATTGGGTTGCACTCAGCAGAGAAAGATCGCGAACATCTTCGTGGTGTTTCCTGCTTGCAGGCATTGCACTACAGGTCTAGCTATTTTTCGAAGAAAAAAGTCAGTGGCACGAAAGTTACTGCTTTCAGATCGGCAAAGGTGTTCCTCAGGTGGTGATAATTTCTTCTGGTCTCCCGCTGTGTTGCTCTGAGTATCTGGAATATGTGTTATGCTGGTTAGAACGTAATGTATCGTTATTGTGAGTACTTGATTGTTCGGTTCGTTTTATACTTTCAATTTGGCGTCTGGAGTTACTATCTTACTCATTTAGTACTTGATTTGCACGGGATAATGTGATGTTGATCGCGTTCGTAGCAACCGTCTTGTTCTGCGGCAGTCACCATGTTACTGTTAGTGTAAGAAACGAATAACAGAATGGAAGGTCTTTTTGGCCGCGTTTCTAGCGCGGCTTTGGTTCTTGCGTAAACTGTGGATGTAGAGTTGGTAAGTGGGCTGGTGCAAGTCTCGTACTTGCGCAATTTTTGACTTACATTGAATTAATTTTTGGGCCAGGCGAGTGCTTGATGGTGTGCTAAACTTGCAACTGAAAGTTGCAGTAGTTCTTTTTGAAAAATTATGGGTTTCGTGAAAGTGCTGAATTGCGATTGGGTGCTGGGGAGGTTTTTTAGCAATGCAGATTCTGGAGGTCTGAGCTGACCAGAGATTCTGCAGTTGTTTTCGGAGGCGCGTTTGCAAGTTGCAAAGAGTTTGTTGCAAGAAAGTTGAAAGTTCTTGAGAACGACGGCCAAACATTGATGGAGAAGATGACTTCACCCTTCAACGAAGTTCGTTCAAGATATCACACTGTATCCGTCGTCCCAAAACTTTTGCTCCAAAAGTAAAAACCATTTTCTGAGAAACGCCATGTTTGCCATTCTAATTCAGCGTTATGCCGTGAGTCACGGCCCGTGACGCTCCGTGAGCGCAGCAGGGGACATGGTTCGAACCCCGCCGAGAGTTTGGTCGTAGAAAATATGCACAGGTAAGATGAATGCCATGTTAAATGCATTCTGTTTTTTGACTGCTTTGAAAGCAGAGCATTTGAATACAATTATGTATTCAAATGGTTCACAAATATGATATTCAAGTGCATTAAATGGTTTGGATGTCTCTATCAGCAAGAAAGAGAATGGTATTTACCATTTGAATAATGGTTCGAGTGTAACACGTGTCCAACTATTACTTCTTTGCCGATGCATATCTGCGACCTTGTATCCGCCTTAATATAGTCTTATAACCTTCAAATAGTCCTGATACTGGGATTAAAATGATGACCACACCACAAGAAGCTAAACCCCACTGTTTTGGTTAAAAACATAAAGATTTAATGCTTGAGCATTCGAAATTCAGTCAAGAACGTTTTGAATGGATTAGGTAATAACATTTTGAATGCATTTCATTACTTTGAATGGTATTTGCTTGATCCATTCAAATGCAGTTGCACGGTATAAATGGTGTAAGCATTCATAAATTTGAATGCATTTAACTGAGCTGTAAGAAGGTTTTGAGTGGCAATTTGTTCAAAATGCAGTCAAATGGTCATCCATTCATTCGACCTGAGAAAATATGTGAGGAAACAACGGATCATAGACGTAGGTTTACGGCTCAAGGCCACGGGCCGTGGAGGTCAGCGGATACAGGGATACTGGCTTCCGCGTTCCTACGGACCAGTAAAACGAAGCGTTTCATTTGGTCAAAAGGTCTGATGTGCCTCGTTCAGGGCTTCTGATATCTAGATATTTGAAGAGAGTTCTCGTCTTCTATGCGGTGCCGCCATGTACGTATCTTTCTTGTGCCGACTTTGTTTTCGGAACGGAGCGGAGGAATACCAGACTGAAGTCAGTCCTGAAGTCAAAGACCGATACCCTTGTAACCCGATGAGTGTTCACAGGTGACTAAATAGTTCACGTCAATCTTGCTAAGGAGAAGACAAGGATGATTCAAGGCAAAGCCTATTGACCCCATTGCGGACGGCATGTAGTGCCACGACAACATTGCTGGGCCGTTTTTGAAACGATGGCGAACTAACGTCTTGTTGATGCTTTTCTGGACGAAGAGAGTTTCTGCAAAAGACTCGTAAGTGCATCAAAGGATTACTCATGTAGGAAACAGCTATTTTTCAACTTTCGCAACATCAATGTACGACGGTACAGGCAGTTATGACCAACACGTGAAGAAGTGCACGGGGAATTAGGAATGTACGACAAATTAAGAATATGGAATTGAAAGTAATGCGTATGTCTGCGACATTTATGTGTTGTGGCGTGTCCAAAGTTGCCTGCGAAAGTAAACACAAATTGTCTAGTGCGTTTGAGCTGTGAAGAGTGAACGAATACAAGGCTACATTGTTGCATCCTCTCGTTTCTTCGACTTCTCCCACGGCTCAAAATCGCGTGAGACAGGACACCCCATCTCCTGGAATCTAAATTTTCTCTCGCTCTCCTCTGCTATCAGCCACCATTCGTATTTCGTACAAACACTTAAAAGATGATCGAACTCAGAAATGATATCAAACGCCTGCTTCAATCTTTCAGGGGTCTCATACTTGCACCGTCGTTTCATGTTGAACCAAAACTCATCGTATGACGTTTTACGGTACTCGTTGCAGATACGGATAAATTGCATCGCGTCGAACAGTGGAAAACATATGCAGCTCCCTTCAAAGTCGAACAACGTATACCCGCCATTTGTCTTTCTCATCACATTCACTGGATTTAGATCACCATGTACGAGGGTCAATGGCAGGTGTATTTCAGATAGCCTGTTCACAACTACATTCGCGTATGATATGAACCGCTCAATATACTCTTCGCGACCGTACTCTTTTAGTTTCTTTCGTCTCATTTCACTCAGTTGCGCTTCGTACCATTTCGAGTCCTTTACCAACGTCTCCAGCTTGCTCATGACCCACAGTCCCCAACACAGGAACTCCTTCCTCTTTTAACACATTGATCACATCAATGGACGCTTCTTGTATGCGTGCCCATTCCCCCAAAATGTCCTTTACCAGGTCAGGATCCTTGCTCGTGGTGCATTCCTCACGATCAATAGGGCTTCCATAGTCTTCCATGAGCATCCACCTTCTATCCAGATCAACCTGCACAGGTCGGCGAAAATGCTCAGGCATTACTTTGCCAACTGCATGTGCAACTCTAACTTCATCGTACACATTGTCAGTGTTCCCGGCCTTCATGTACAACCTTGTACCTTTCATAGTTTCCGCTCGAAGTACACATTCGCTGGATCCAGTTGTGATTTTCACAATCTCTTTTACTCTGCATTTGCTGAATTCTTCTACCTTCTCCTCTAACCATTTCGTTGCTTCGCGTATCCATCCCGCCTTTGAGTAGGGAAACAAACGTTCACTGTTCACGTCCAGGCCATCTTTGTAATTTGCCAGATATTTCCTCACCGACTCCTTGTGAGGACGAATCTTCACAAAATTCTCGGATTTCGAGGCACGCGGAAAAGTATTTATTTCCAGGTTCAGGCGCACTCCAAGCCGCTGCGCAGTCTCCACCGCCGACCAGCGCCGGCGCGAGGACGCAGCGGCGGAGCAGCGCTTGAACCTGCGCCTCCGTCGCCTTTCCGCTGCCACTCTTTCTTTTCAACCTGCGCCCGACTTTTCGCGCGCTGTCAAGAAGAGCAGCCGCCTGGACGAGCACCAGCTGCACATAGTGTTACAGCTCTCGTCTTGGAAGAGCAGCGCTCGCTACAACCCTTCCGACTTCTCGTTCACACGCCTTCTCTATCAAGCTGTAACCGTCACATATCTTTTGAGTCTCTCAACGACAGAGAGCTCTTACTTCACCTTGCCTACAGCCTGCCCCAAGCAAACCTCGAACTCTATACGAAAGCGAACACCGATGCGGAGCCATGCTTCGCCTTTTCCTCCTCTTGACCTTTGGCCAGCGCTGTATGCCAGAGAAACCGTCCTACGATGCCGTGGCGGAATAGCCTCCCAGACAGGAATTCGTCCGTTTCCTTCTGCGCTGGGCGCGGTACAAACTCTGCACCATAACAGCCTCGAGATCGGTTACGACCCAGTTGACCTTAGCTATATAAGAGCCGACATCCGAGGGCACCGCATGGTTTGGAGTAAAGCGACATCACACTAGGCGAAGCAACCGCTCCAGTTCAACGTGACATAAGAAACGTCAAACAATCTCTCAAATCACACACAATGTCAGGAGGTTCCCAAGCGGGCGTCAATATTGATATCGTAAGATGCACATTGCCAGAGTTAATCATTGCTTCCAGCAAAACGATAATGACGGCACTGCAGAGTCGAAACAAGCTGCCACAGGTGGACACACCGTCAAGGAACGACCTGCTTTTAGCTGCCATTCAAGTTCGAGAAGCAGCAAACCAGAACCCGCATCTTCAAACCCCGCAGAGTGCGATGCAGAAAATCCACTCTCAAAAAGTTGACGAGATAACCAGCCAAGACAGCAGCAACCGAGCAGACCTTCTGGATCTCATGATACGAGCACACGCGTATAAATCCACCTTACAGACCCCGCCGAATGCACCAAATCTGTAGAGCAAAACGTGCTCGCCCGGTACACGCGGATGGTTTTCATAAATACCTGGTAAGGATGATTCCGGGTACTCGGAAGGTATGAGTATTGGCCCACGGATGGGATACTTTTTGACAGTATTGAGGTATGGCACCCTGAGGGGTCGGCCATGACGTGGCGCAGATGAGTATTGGTCGCGTGTACGCGTGTGTCGGAATGGGTGTGTTCACACATGTCTTGTTATGATTGTCGGATATTTAACTGGCCGCTGCCACGGGTTGTCACGTGCACCACGTGTATGGACCTGCTTAGGTGTGCACTAGATTATTTAATTTAGTTTAACTAATTTATCGGTTACGATATAAGAGGTGACCTCCCGGTCACCTCCTCCTTCAGTAAAGGGTAACCGAGTTGGGCTCTGAACCAAGTTCGCCTGCGCGAAGTGTACAACTCCCTCAGGAGGGTCAGCGCGTATGGTACGGATTGGATTCATCCCTCCGGATCACTCAGACAATACTGACCATTGTGGCCTTGCCTTCGGGCTTATTTATTCCGTGTCTTCGGACTTTCTGTTTCGTTTACTGAGCAGTTGAACTGCTTTCACCACAATTGGTAGCGTTTCCGTCTCTGTATAGAGTTGTGCCGCGTGGGCTTAATACACATCGTTGTCTCCCTGCGCGGGGTCTGTTGCCGCTTGCCGCACGTCCCGCCGCGGGATTTCTCTCTTTTCCTCCTTTGGTTTCCCTTCCTCTTCCCCCTTTTACCTAGGGCTTACACCGCTCTACGGTACCTCCCTCCTCAACCATTCCGTCGCTTTTCGCCGGATTCCTGGATCAGGCCCGTTCACCCATCAACCTCCGTAGGTATATCCCGTACCACGGGCGGTCTTACACCCGCACTATCCGTGTTCGGAGGGCTCACCACTGAGTTCACCTCGTCTAGAGGGCAAGGACTCGAACGCCTTGAGAGACGATCTCATGGCTGCGGTTTTGCTGTACAAGATCCCCTTCAGATCTCAGCAGCAATTATGACCTGAAAACTCAAATCTCTGGAGAAGGTCCAAAGCAGCCAACCATCTCTCGCCGTTGCACCAACCCGTGTACCGGACGAGCCGGAGCCGCTCCCTCACCCGTCCAGTCTTGACAACTTCTTTGGGACCGGAAATTTCGATGGCCCTCAGCAGAAGCATTCTGCCCCAAACGATGCAACGACAGGGAGCGGTGCACCCCCACGAAAGAAAACGAAAGCGCCAGTAACGGTTGGGGGAATCGTTATCATCGACGAAACGGGTCAAAGCACATCCAATCGCCCTCCTCGTATGGGACGCTCCCCATCTCAATCGAGCCAAAAGCCGCCGCTTTGCGTCTGAACCCTAATTGGTCACAAGCTTCTACGCGGCCTATTGCAAAAAAAAGCTGCCTCGAGACCACGGTCGCAGAGCTAAAATGGCACAGAAGCCAGAAAGGAGAGCTAATGGCAGCGGAGGCAGAAGCATATTTCTTGGCACGCATTTTACATCACGGGCTACAAGACTTCGAGAACATGGAAAGCGCCCTGGAGGCCTCCGCTTGGATGTAGATAGCCATTCGCCGCCTCTACGCCTTAATATACTTGAAAAACGCGATGAAAACGATGAATGCGACAAGACCAACAGCCTGAACCGCTGCCACTCCCATCCTGGAATCATACCCCGGCACCCCAGCCCTACTCCCAGAATTCGACAGTACGCTCGCTCGAACTCTGTCAATGAACGCGAAATCGCAGACTGCCTTCAAGTCTATGAAGTCCCTCCAGGCGAGAGCGAGCGCTCCGAACCAAAACACACGTCGCGATCGACAGGAAGCCACAGAAGACGGCAATCCCCAATAAGCCACACTCGAGAGAAACTGCCCCGTCTCCAGCCCTCTTTTCCTCTCTCCAAGCAAAGCCCATGTCCATTCCCACTTCCCTTCCCCATAACCCATGACGATTCCGAAGCTCCACTGCACTCAGCGATAGCCCCCCTAAACAGCATGTATGCCGGAGATTTGAACGCATATGAAGCACAAAAACCTCAAAGCCGAGAACCTCATGCCGCTGCACCTACTCACATCTCCGGCTCTCAAGAGGCCTGACTTTCGTTAATCCACAGCCGCGTTACAGCTCTGCTCGGTAGCGACACAGCTCTCTCGGTACTGGACCCATTGAAAGCTTTCAACAACACCACCCAAGATGATGTAGCCAAAATAACGGCCACTTTCGACTCGGAAACCCTGCTACCCGCCAGCCCGCACGGGACTTTTACCATTTTCTCACCAGAATTCATAGACCTTCCAAGCGAGACCCACAGAGGCCCTCGATATGAATGGGGGCAAGAGCTCCGGGAGGAGTCTCGTTCCCTTTTCGGTTCCTTCAAGCAGAAGACTTTCGTGCTCCCGCTTATGAAAGCTTCTATCTTAGAGGCCGCCCGAAGACCTCGCCTCTGCTGCAGCGAAAATACTTATCCCCTTTTGTTGCAGAGAATGGAAAACTCAGGGATGCTCTCCTGGTCGTTGGTTCGGACCGAACTCCCGCATCAAAAGCGGCTCGCCGATTTCCTTACCATGACACTTTTCGCCCTTACCAAAAGCGAGACAAGGCAACGCCTTATCAGCTGGCCGAGGACTCAAAACATGTTTATGCCCAACCCTCCCCATACACCGCTGCCCAGCCCCGATCTTTTCCATTCAGTGAGGCAAACCTCAGTACCGCTCTCATCGATATACCCCGATATCGCGAATATGTTTCACATAATACGTCTCCCCGAATGGCTTGCACGTCTGTTCCCCTTGCCAACCGTTTGCTTTGGGAACCTTCCAGGGCCAGTGCAACGACGAATTCATCAATCCCTAACATTCCGCCCCCACCAGAAAGATCTCATTCTCCCTTTTCAGTGCACCCTGCCCATGGGCTTCAAATGGGCGGTCCATATAGCCCCTCACGCCATTTCTTTCGCGCTCCGTGAGGCGTATTGCCTCTTTAGGAAAAGGCTCTCTTCTCCCTGCACGTACTTTACTGAATTACCTGCACTTGCCCCATCGCAAGCGGCTCACATTCTCTCCCAGAAGCAAGTTCTTCTCCTCCACATTATTGACGACGTGAACGCATTGCTCGCTGGATGGGAGCAGTCGAATATAGACCTCTTCCATATGCATGTTCTAAACTCACTAGACCGACGAAACCTTCCCGTAAAGTGGTCAAAGTCATCTGAATTCGGGACGCCCGAGCGTAACAAGATTACTTTCATTGGATGGGAATGGGATCTAAATCACGGGAGGGTCGCTCCGCCTCCGTTAAAGCTTCAGGATACAGTGAAAGGACTTAGGAGGGTGTCCGCAGCACTTCTGAAACACAGACAAGAACAGCTAAACCGCAATGCTCTCAGTATTATCGAACGAGTGGTTGGAAAAGCCATATGGATAGCCCTTGGCAACCGCCCACTGCTATCTGTTCGGTCCGATACCTTCCGCCTGCTGTCGTCGTGCACGCAGCGCCCGCGTCTAATCACGAACACTGCAATTGAGCATTGAGCTCCACCAATGGCCAACCTACTGCCCCTGGCGCGCTTCACACAGAGCACAACGTGGTGCTCTCTGGTTATTGCCTTCGATGCCTCCAAAAGTAAAGGCGCAGTCGTCTACACACTGGCGGAACCAGGAGAAATAGAAGATCTATGGAAAAACGGCGCCTTGCGCAGAAAGACAAACCTCTCAGAAGGAGCATGTCTCCCTGGCTATCACGGAGCGGAACAGAACACGCCTGCTCCAGGCCGGGGTACACTCTCGAGCCCTGAGCTTGAAAGATTTGTGAAAAGAAAAAGACGGACTACAGCCTTCGCACACAGATGGACAAGGGATGAGCACATTAACGTGCTCGAAGGAGCAACGGCCGTTTTAGCGCTCCGATGGCTGATATCGCAGAAAATAAGCAAAACCCGTGTTCTCTTTCTGTCAGACTCCGCCGTCGTGGCCGGAAGTCTTAACAAAGGACGCTCCTCTAGCACGCAGCTAAACTGAATCGCCAGACAGTTCGCGTCACTATGTATCGCGACAGACCTGCACGCCATCGTGGCATACATTCACACATCAACAAACCCAGCCGACGCCCCATCGCGGACATAAGTCGAGAGCGCCAGCCATCCATGAAGCAGCCAAGCGCGCTTACCCCCGCTGCCGCGCTACTCCAACGGATGATAATGGAAGGAAGCGCCGGTCAGGGTCTCGCGACCCTGGTGCCACGATCGCAGAAACATCCTCGACGTGTCATATATGGAGAAATCTTTGACGCCAGCCCAAAGATTGTAGAGCAAAACCCAGTGATGGGAAAAGCACTCAAGGCGTTCGAGTCCTTGCTCCCTGTGAGTGGTAGACTCAGCGGATGAGCCCTCCGAACACGAAAAGTGCGGGTGTAAGACCGCCCGTGGTACGGGATATACCTACGGAGGTTGAGGGGTGAACGGGCCTGATCCAGGAATCCGGCGAAAAGTGACGGAATGGTCGAGGAGGAAGGTACCGTAGAGCGGTGTAAGCCCTAGGCAAAAGGGGAAAAAGAAGGGAAACCAAAGTGGGAAAAGAGAGGAATCCCGCGGCCGGACGTGCGGCAAGCGGCAACAGAACCGGCGCCGGGAGACAACGATATGTATTAAGCCCACGCGGCACAACTCTATACAGAGACGGAAACGCTACCAATTGTGGTGAAAGCAGTACAACTGCACAAATAAGAAACAGAAACAGTCCGAAGACACGGAGTAAAACAGCCCGAAGGCAAGGCCACAATGGTCAGTATTGCCTGAATGATCCCGAGGGATGAAGCTGAGTCGTACCGTACGCGGTGTTTCTCCGGAAGGAGTTGTACACTTCGCGATGGCGAAACAGTTCAGAGCCGAACTCGGTTACCCTTTACTGAGGGGCGGAGGTGGCCGCGAGGTCACCTCCTTATATCGTAACCGATTACTTAGTTAAACTAAATTAAATAAATAAAGTGCACGCGTGTGCAGGTCCACAAACGTGGAAGGTGTGCAACCCGCGGCAGCGGCCAGTAAACTATTCGACTATCGAACCAAATTCACCTGTGAAAGGGTCAAAAGAACCACACGCGTACACGCGACCAATACTCATCCGCGCCACGTCATGGCCGACCCCTCAGGGTGCCATACCTCAATGCGGCCAAAAGGTATCCCATCAGTGGGCCAATATTCATACCTTCCGAGTACCCGGAACCATCCTTACCAGGGGTTCATGAAAACAATTTCCGTGTGTCGGGCGAGCACGTTTTGCTCTACACTTCGCAGCCCAAGAACATGAAGACGATGACGTAGAGTCAGAGATAGATACATAAAGAAAGGGCTCATCGCGCGTTGCCGGGATTGGCCCTTTGTCTTCGGCACTACTCTAAAGAGAGGCAATTGCCTTTTTTTTCGCCATGTCCGTGACGGAACTTGCCGTATGTCGCACGTTTTCAGTGGTAATTAGTGCCATATGCGCACGTCTCTAATTCATGTTGAATGCGTTTTGTTATTTCACAAGGATGTGGTCTCAGACATAGCGACTACGAGCTTGCGCAGCGACTCTTGACGCATGGTAGATTGCGGAATTTGAGCTTCTGAAGTGGTGCTTGGTGTACAAATAACGTGCGTAAGATCTACTCTTTTTCGCTCTGTTTATTACAAAACGTTGCGGATTACTCTGTAGTGCTAATGGAATGGATATATGCTGAGCAACTGACTCATTCTGTATAGGAATGGACAGAACGGTATCAGTTAAAGGGATCTGCGGGTCCAGGGTAGCTGAGGAAAATCGTGGTTCAACCGGTGCAACCATTGTGGTTTGCCGGTTTTCGAAAGGAAGGTGATCTGGCCCGCGGCGCGACTGAGTCTTAAGCTAAGGTTTTTGGCCGCCAAGTGCGGCGCGCTCTCTTATTTTGGCTCTTGTTTTGAAATAAGCCGTATTCCTGCAAATCTATGCCATGCTAATTAAACGTCTTGCATCTCAAAACAGCCTCTTACTTTGAAAAGAGACAAGGTTTTCCTTATTTAAAAAGGGCTATTACCCCCGGTAGAGGGAGATTTGGCTCTTTCTCTGCATTCGACTAGGAACCTTCGAATGCTGACAGAGTTCTGTCAGAAGACTCAGAACTCTGCTCCCAATAGAATTCGTCCACGACATTCGAATGCAGACACAACTCCTCTCCAATTGAGATCCATCCACGGCGCATCTCATCATTCGAGCAGTATAAAAGCCGCGGTTGCGGTCGCGCAATTGAACTCCAGCCCTTGTTCCTCGCCCGGCCCGCGTTCACTAGCTGATAACCTTTGCCCAGGAAGTAGGTGTAGTTGATCCTGAGCTTGGCAGGTTGTCGACTCGCGGCGAATGCTCGATCGGCTTAGATAGTGCAAAACTTTAATGGACATGTTGTAAACAAACCTTTCTTTCTCTCTTTTCTTGCTTCTTCATCTTCATGTTTCTTATTGGTCTTCTTTATCCTTTCAGATCTTCCACACATCCCCAGCCAGGCACGAACTAATTGAGTGGTGTAGAGTCACCGCGAACCACATGTCTACCGCTCTTATCTCGCGAATGTTCAGGAGAAATGTATGCATACTAACATGACCTTCTACATTGCAATAAATTCTCGATCATAGTGACTGCAACGGGCGCCTTTATTTCTTCTACATGTTGTAAAGGATCCAGAGTAAGTGCAAGCGTACATAGTTGCAAGTAATGCCGGATCTACATGGAGCATTGCGTGGTACGACACGAAAGGGAATCCAGCAGGGGCGTATTCGTGACTACGTTTTTGTTACATGTTGAAGTCAAGAAGTCAAGCACTTTTGGCGGTAGTCATCTTGCAAGTAGTCAAAATATAGTCACAAGATATACGCGGGAACGTTTACTAGATAGCTTAGGAAGTAGGTGCCAAAGAGTTTTCTATCCTCTTCCATGCTACTTTTGTCGCTGTTTTTTGCAACGCGAAGGCTCCAGGTTGCAGTACACTGTTTTCTTCATGTTGGTTTCTATGTAACTCTTAATGGATAAATGCTTTAATGCTTTCCGTGATTTCTAAGTTTCCGAAGGAAGAGACTATCTCCAATTGCCTTCAATGCGGGCCAGGTCACTGAAACGTCTTTCAGCTGGAACAGAGTAAGCTTGAGCGGATAGAGCTACTTCCGCAATTATATTAAATGGAACGAGGCTTATCCACCATGGCAGTTCGTTAGTGCGTCTCCAAAACCGCAGAGTCATGCTTGGCTCTTTCTATCTATTGTTCTTCAACGATTTGCAACGTTCCTTCTGCAGCAAACTGAATATCACCTTCAGTTTATGACTGTGAGTCATCAATGAACTGTCTAGTTCGACAGCTTCCCTTTCAAAAACAACAAATGAACGAATGATTTGTAGGAAGATTAGACAAGACATAGGAGTCACACCTACTGAGATGTTAGTTACTACTGTGGGCGGTCAAATATATCTACTTAATATCTCTCAGAGATCATCCAACGTCACATTGAGCTGCTATTGAGCCGTTCATTGGCTGCAGTAGACAACGGTGACTACAATATTTGACTACGGCCGAACTGCTGGAGTCAGTCAGTCAAAGTCACTGAAAAAAGCGCGGTAGTCAGTCAGTCACCGATACGGGCCTGGAATCCAGTACTGCTTGGCTTGTGTTGCAGTTCTTGGCGTCGTGAATCACCATTACTGATATGCACGGTATGTTCACCAATAATCACCCCATGAAGAACAGCAATCATCTACCAGAAGTTACGATCCGCTTACGGTGCAGCATGCAGACAAGGTACGGGTGAACATTTCTACACTTCCTAGTGAGAGAACGCTTCTTTGAACAGAAACGTTATGTAGCATCCCGAAATTAGGTTATTATATCCGTAAACAGAGAGACACACACACGAATATACACTTACTACACAGGCTGAATGGGCTTCATCCCTTCGTCGGTATAGTTCAATCCGCTGTGGAGTGGACCACGATGAGGACTTGCTCATGACTGAGTCAAGAACGTGCATGATCTAACTGTGGCTGCTAACGGTAGTTGCTACCCCAGCAGTACGAAATTCGAAAGAGGTCGGCAGGAGACGAATGCCATGCCTTCCCTGACAATGATTGTTACGCAGGGCATGACAATAATGCGCCCGAATAACATTTAAAAGTTCAAATATTTAAAACGTCAGGTCAGTAACTGCCAGGCAATGGAAAGCATCTAAACTTAAAAGAAATTCTGGCTGGCAAACGACATCGAATATTTGCATGTCAAGAAAAGAAAACGACAGGCACACACGGAAGGCGTAGCAGTTACACAAGTACGAAGCAATTCAAATGAGATTCACACTTATCAGCCGTAAGTATTTGGAAGAGAACTGCGTGTGCCTGACGGAAAGGAAGCACAGTCATTTCACATGAAGTTGTCTGTTTATGAGAACAAGTGCAGCAAGGGCAGGGGTGCACTCATTCAAGTTTCGACGTGTTGTTTACACATATACAAAGGTATGCCCATTGGACACGAACTTTCTTCGTCTGAAAGAAATGGTTTTCTCACCGAAGTGTGGTTCCATAGCTGGTTGAATATCTGGGTTTTGAGTGCTGCTTTGGCAGCATTATGGAGGTTTTAACGTGTTTATAAGGTCAGGAACTCTTGCCAACCTTTCTCATACAAAACAGTGTGCGGAGATGTAAAGTAGGAACACTTGGTCTTGGATTGTTGTGCATGTATGCCCGAGCAAGCGACTGCAGACTGCCATGCAGAGCAGCTTTCTTTACAACTCGATGCACACCGTCGTGTTTGTTCTGGCGTAAATTCGAATTCGCAAGCGTACGTCGTGCGTCTTGGAAAACATTTGAGGGCAGGTGACCTGCTATTAGAGTACTCTGGACTCGAAATGATGACGGGGGGTTTCTGCACACCGACGTACTTGTACGTGTACCCTTGGGCAGTGGCACCAGAGGGCCAGCAATGAGATGGACGCTTCGGTTTAATCAGTCCCGGACAGGGGTCCTACGAGTAACTTAACGTGACAATGGTTTACTGTGGCTGTATTCTTTATATCCGTACTGAGGTGTCAAGCACGTGCTCTTCCAACTTTTACCGAACAGCCGTCCAAATCTTTTGGCCAGGCGTTACTCCCGTGACAAGATTATCCTACTGACACGGGTTGTGTAAATGTTACTCGTACCAGTCAATTTCTCGGCGCAGCACGAACCAAGAGAACTCTGCTGCGTGCCATAACGACGTGGTTCTGACGTGCACGTTAGGCCTCCACTTTAAAAATTTTTAACCTTCAGCGTGTAGCCATCAGTGATGGCTACACGTAGACTATCAGCTGCCCCATGAGAAAGCAGTGGTTATCCTTTTGCTCTTCGTTGTTCGTCCCTCTGGCACCGGTTCAGAGAAGAAATGACATTTCTACAAGTGAGCCATTTCAAAAACAACCTTTTCGAAATGGCACACTTGTAGAGATAAACAACCTTATGTTCACAGAAGTTGGTTCCGAAAGAAGCATCCACGGAATCCCAGCATTTTGAGGGAACCACCGGGTGGAACCACCAGGTGTGGGCCCCGTGGGGGTGTGGCCCCACGGGGCCCACACCCCTCAATGTGAGCTGTCAACACAGCTTGAACTTCCTTGGCAAAGCAAAAATTTTGCTGAATGCACTCTGTGCGGATGAAACGTCATTTGCGCCAGTGCCAAATCTCAGAATGCTGCTCACATGAGCAAACAAGCTTCTTCAGTTGGAATTTCCATCTCAGCACGCAATTGATCTCGATTTCATCCCAGCCTGAACTTTAGATGTAGTGACGTTCCTCTCCAGTACTGCCAAAGATACGCTTGCTACTGTAAACCCTGTCTGAAACGACGCTTCATAATCAGAACAAGGTAGTATCTATGTCCGAGCCTTCGCAACTTGTTCTCAGTGACCTTGTGATGCCAGCCATTTGAAGGATTGGTGCGCAGTAATTGTTCATGTACCAATCTAGTTTGGAACGGTCTGTCCACAAATATTGAGCTTAACTCCCAGCAGCCTGCGTTGAAACCATGGGAAACAAATGAAAGTGCAGCACACTATGTAAGCATTTCAGTCTGCAGTCCGTTTGAAAGATTTGTAGCACAATCAAATCTTAAGACAACTTCAAGAATTACTGGAAGTCATGTTGCGCCTGCTGTGATGACATCACGCGGACCCAATTTATTGCCCGAACTCTGGACATAGAATAGGGACCTTGTTAACGCCTAACGAGATTTGTGTTCTGAATTGTTGAAACTGGTGAGACATTCATTTCTCAAAGACCACACCACTTTGACCTTGGTTGTCTAGATGCATTCTGCATGTTCCACTCTTTCTATGAAAAGTGCCTTTCGGCAATCAAACTTCTCAAGTGTATTACTATGGTATAAGTTCCATTACAACGATTCCATCGCACTTTGTCTCACCATACCTTTTTGTGTGTTTGTGTTGGGAGCCAAATGGTTCACCCTTGAACTGCGCTTCATCTCCAGAAACATAGCCATAACGTCTATGAAGTACAAACGTTAGTGACTGGCAATGATAATAGATTATCTAGTCTCCTGTTAAACGCTCGTGAGGATCATTTCCCCGACCCGTTGCTGAGCATCTGCAAGAGGGAACTTCTATTCGTACGACCACGTCTCTATGGGTATGACGGTACTACTTCAGCAAATCACATCTTCTATACCTGTTTCTGAAGGGAATTCCAATGATCGGCGGGCAGCTTCTTGAATGCTGTGAAGTAGTCTGCCCAGGTCAGCGGGAGCTGCGTGGTCGCGAGTCTAGAACATTTTGTCGTACTAATACGGAGTGCCAATCAGGAGTGGCATGGTTACATAACAGGACATTACGGAATTCGAATATCGCGCGACCACCATGAAGAGCTCGCACTCGTGAGTATCACATAATGCAACGCAATGTAGAACAACGTGGGTTTGTCATTGAAAACGTAATCCTTGAATTGGAATTAGGAACGCTCTTGAGACTACACAATAGACATATCACTCGCAGTCTCGTCGCTATTGCCAACAGTTCAAGTTGCCAGTTTCCAAACGGAGAACAGTAAATCTACAGGTTGCAACGAACAGCACCCAGACCAAGATGAGGAACACCCGTCAAAGGATGCTTTGAGGTGTACGGTTGAGAAGAGAAGCGCGTAAACGGTGTTTAATTGATGTTCACACACACGGTCACGCTATAAGTTGTCATGCACTCCAAATACACAATTGGTGACGCACCAGTGACGTAGCGTTTTGTCAAAGGGTTACGAACCTCCCTGACACTGCGCACCTCATACTGCAGACACCTTGGCTGACAACCACGAATAGATACAACGAAATATAAACGAGATTCTAAAGCTACCTCCAACTACCCTTGGTAAAGATTGCAGCTCATTTCCATCAGTGTAGCACCGAGAGTTTCATCTTCAAACAAAACCGGACCGGTGCCCAACATGATCACGAATCTTGATGAGAGTCCCCTGAAACTGTTGCCCTGAACGCCACAGAAAGGGCGATTAATAGAAGCCGCACACGTTCGGCGTTCCTGGCGGATTGTACTTTTCGGTTGTGAACAGCTCGGGACCGCCTCCTCTGTTACCGCTGCCGCTAGGGATGAAGATCTGGCCACACCGACATTGCGCGACTGCCAGACCTGAGCCATGTCTAGCACGGAGCATGTCGGGGCCTCGCTCCCACTTCCAACCATTGAATATGTCGACTCGTTTGTAGGCTTGGTTAGCTCCTTCGCCGCCTGCAACCATCAATTTCCCGCCGCATATGGAAGCTGTACTTGCCCCAGCTCTCGGCACGGGCATATCGGCCTTCTTCTCCCATTTCCACGCAGCAAAATTGAAGCAGTACGTGGCGGCCTTATTCTTAGCGAAGAAATTGGCATCACCACCATCACGTCCTCCAGCAATACATAATTGGTTGTTGACCATACCACCACCGACATGATCACGAACTTCGCTCAGAGGCATCGATGGTAATCCAATCCGCCATTGGTTGGTCTTATAGTTGTAAGCATCCATCCAAGGCAGCGATGTGGCGTGGCCACCATGGCCTCCGCGGTTTCCGGCGACCACGTATATCCAGTCTCCTCGAAGAACAGCGGCAGCACCGCCACGACGTCTCCACGGAGGCAATCCGGCTCGTGTTGTCCACTGATTCGAAGCGACATCGTAGATGAAAATCTTGTCGTTGTTCTTCTCGAAGGGAAAACCACCCGTCCAGCTAGAAACAATCCACACCTTTCCTTGAGCGGCCACGCACTGAAAGTGATGAATCTCAATTCCGTTACCCGGACCAGGGTGATTGGTCCAGACGCTGGTCTTGGGATTGTAGATGCTGACATCCTTGTTCACGCCGCGCCCACCGACAAGCACGACAAGTCCATTCACCATAACTGCACAAGCCTCATGTCTCTTAACAAGCTTTCCCTTCGAAACAGTGGCATGGTTAAAGTAAGGTGGCCTAAAACTTGGTGCAGGGGCAGCCAGTTTGCACGGCGGGCCCGCCACACTGCAGGACGGTTTGGTGCGCTTGACTCCGTCTGCACAGCACAAGGCGCCTGTGGCGAGCGTCTTTGGCCAACATGCTGCGCCGCCGCATTGACCGCACACTCGCGGGCAGCATGCTCCGCGCGCAGCGATACCTCTAGAGCACGATGGATCGGCCATTCTGGACACGGTGGCAGGCAGAGTGAGGTTGGGTTCCAGGAACAATGAGAGCGACTCGATGGTTCTCACAGTGGCCTCGGGCTGCTCGGGGCTGCGGCTATCATGCGAAATGACTGGTGCCGATATGGGTTGCTCTCGTGGCGAAGTCAGTTCCGGCTGAAATGTACGACGTGAATAGAGCTTGCACGGCGGCTTGGACACGGAGCATGAACGCATGTCGCGCTTGATCTTGTCGGCGCAGCAGGTAGTGCCAAGGTACACGCCGCGAACAAAACAGCCCGTGCCGCCACAGCGGCCGCACTTCTTCGGGCAGCAGCCGCCGTTGAACGCGAGACCAGTAGCGCAGGTTGGGTCGCCAGGCGGCGGTGGCGGCGGCGGCGGCGGGAGTGGCAAAGGCACGGCAGGGATCCTGCAGGGGCCCGCGGCGTGGTTGCAGGACGGAGAGCGTTCCATGATGGTGCCCGGGCAGCACAATGTGTTGATGTAGATGCCTCGCACCCAGCACCCCGTGCCGCCGCAGGCGCCGCACTTCCGCGCGCAGCAGGCGCCGCCGGCGCGAATGCCGCGCTGGCAGGTGGGATCGGCCCAGCGCGCCGCGAACTGCGCGCGCGCCGGCGCGGCCAGCGCGGCCAGCGCGGCCAGCGCGAGGAGAAGCGACACGACTGCAGCAGCTCTGGCCATCGTCGGGAGCGGCGGGGACGGGAGCAGCGGGCGGAATCGGCGCGGCGGCGCGGCGGCGCGACGCGGCGATGGCGCGCTTTTGTACTCGCTGCGCAGCTGCACGTTGCGCGCTGACACGACGCGCCGACTCGGCGCGGCCGTCAAACGGCGAGCGCAGCCGTCACGTGACGGCGCCCCAACGCGCTCCACGTGCGCGCCACGCGCGGCGCGCGCGCGCGCGCTGCGCGAGCGCAGCGGCTCCGCTCATCGGCCGCCGCCGCGGCGCGCATGGCTGGAAAGCTGCGCCGCCGGCACCCGTTTCGGCGCCCATTACCAAACCGCAGCGCCGCGCAGCGGCGCCCGCCTGCGCGCCGCTGCGCTGCGCTCCCTGCGAGCCGCATCTCGCGGCCCCGCGCCCGCCGGCAGACGTGGGCGACGCCACCTGTTGTCGGGTGAAGGGCACTAACCCCCTCAACGGACAGCCGCTTCTTCAACGTGCAGCGTAGCCCCATGGGCGGAGCATCGAGCAGGTCCTGCTGACGCGCCCCAACTTTACACCACGCCCAGCGCGCATCTGTAATACAGACTCTGTATCGAACCTTACCGCACCGCAAGATCTCGCGTGCGAGCTGCGCCGCCTAAGCGCGTGCTCGAGCCGAGCTGAATTTGGCGCCACATGTTCACGCCGTGACGTCATCACCAGTTGGCTCCGCTCGCCTGTCACACTGCGCGTTCCTCTGCGCCCGTCATCACCACACCTTCCGCACCACAGCCTCGGCGCACGCCACTCTGCTTCTCTGCCATCCAAGAGCTCACCGCTCCTATTCGACAAATTATAACTTGTACGTCACCGCAATCTGCACTTCGGCAGCACTTCCTGCCTATTGCATTTAGCAAACTTAGCGCTACTCTCAAGCTGTTGACAAGTATCCTGTGCACGCCACTACTTGCATACGCTCACCAGTGCTGGTGACATTCAACCCGTGGTTGAATCTCACCAGCACTGGTGTCTGTAGTCCGCCTATTGGAATGTTCGTGTGCTCTAGCAACAATTCCACTTCAACCCCCACAACATAGTCAAAATGTGCCATCAAGGTCCCTGTTTTCTCATACCGTTTTCAGTACCCCACTTCTGTAAACCTCGCTCACATCTCGGTTCACCAACCTTAACAAATCCATATATGCATCCTTTTCTCATTTTGAGCCGCCTGACACCGTCATACCCACCATGCGTCATCAGCCAGCTCACCCTACAAACAAAAAATTGTTCGGTCGTTTATCCATACCATTTTTGCCGATCTTAGCTCAAGGGTACAGCGTCTTACCCCGTACCACTTCTTGTGACCAAGCACTGTGGAAAAAATCGACCTCTTGGGTCAGAGTAGTAGCAAAGGTTATCCATCATGTAGATAGCTATGTCACAAGTTTTCTTTGCCCAGCTACTGCTTATCTCTAACTTCCAGTGTCTATGTCACGCAAGGTAGAACCGTCTTTTTATTGATCACTCTCGTTTTGCTCTCGTGTAGATCTTTAATGTTTGGGTAGTTTGGAGACATAGAACAGGCTCTGGCCTATAAGGTTCTCCTACACCGTCCGGCACTACCGGACGTGTTCAGTAAGTCCCATGGGGACGACACTGCTCCACGGGTGGAAGGAAAAGGAAAACTAAATCCATAAAGAACGTCGCGGAGACCCACCTCGCGAGAAGAGAACAACGCGGGCTCTGCGGCGCAGGGACGGCGATAACAATCGTCGGCCATGACGATCGACAGAATGTGGCTTGTCTACCACGAGCACCGGCGGCGCTCTTTAGACCTCCAATCCACTCAGTACCGTTCGAAATAAATCGTCTTCTTCGTTCCTAGAAATCCTATGATTTATCAGTCGCCTAGCTATTCATGGTGCCAGAGCAGAAGTTTCAGAACGCAATAAGCAAACCTTTACTGTTGGAACTAAGACGCTGCCAAAGGCGTCTAATCATTTGCAGGAATAGACTCTTGGACAGCAAGGGGCCAAGCGGGCGAAAGTCTCAGCTGGTTGAATGTATTATTTGATTGCAATTCATTTGCTACCAGCAACCCAGGTTAGGGTAGGGCACGGATGGGTAATGAGAAATCATGAGTTGCCAGGGAAGGCGTCTGACCGAGAGAGGCAGTTGAAGGTCAAATAGACACACGACAAACCAAGCTGCACAGCTCCAAAGGGCACACTGACAAGTCAATACTGGACTTTCGAGGGACGAAGGAAAGAATTTATCGGAAACGGCAGTGCGAGGAATGGCAGGCCGGCGGTGGTTAACTTGTACATTAGTTCAAGCAGTGCCGCTCTCGATCAAGGAGGTTCTCTGCTCACGCTTGCGATCCAGTCGGTCTCGTCGTCTTCTATCGTGGCTTGGCTTGTTTTATCCATCCAGTCAGCACCACTGGCAATGTCAATCACGGCGCGTATACTTCAACGCTCTCCAGGTGCCACTGTCTGCCACAACTAACAGACACTCGTAGCCATGGCGGACGCCGTATCCGATACGTCACCACCCCGCCCAGCATGATCAAACCACTTCTTCGCGCCTTGAAACGCCTATTTTGTATCTGTAGTCTGTTTCAACGCACGAAAGCATTGCTGCAATGTTCTTGCACTACCTGCAGCTGCACTAAAAGTCAAAAAGGAGCGTTTCGAACAGCGTCCACAACTGAACTTTAGCTCGGAGCCAGAATTTCTTAAAGCTTAATTTCTATTATCCTTCGTATCGGTTATACATGGGACCGTTCTTGTGTTCGTTTCATGATTTCTTTCGAAACCACATTTTGGTA
Organism: Gracilaria domingensis; assembly: GCA_022539475.1. Classification (NCBI taxonomy): domain Eukaryota; phylum Rhodophyta; class Florideophyceae; order Gracilariales; family Gracilariaceae; genus Gracilaria; species Gracilaria domingensis. Next base: position 21,602 of record VCMS01000116.1, on the reverse strand, counting down.
AAGTAGTTAAAATACGGTAAACTTGAGACGAAAACTATTCTGAGAACAATTTCTATGTTTCAAGCTGGTTCTATTTTGATGACGAAAAGGGATTTGCTTGCTTTATTAATTAAGACTACTTTTTATGTAGCCAGTTTTAAGTTAATAAGGTAAAATATAGTTTTTGCATACTTATTTTACTTCCGTTTCTTTAACTAAGAATGAACGTATACAGCATAACACTTTATTTAGCCTTGATTAAAATTCTATTTTTGCATCATTGTATTCGCCTCCACAACTATCATACCAAATTTCATCAACAATAACTTGTTCATCAAGATATTAAGTTCCACTTTAATTATACTTTAAAACAATAATTACACTTGGCAGCTAAAAAATACAAACATTAACAGTTGCAGTTAAATTCGTTTTCTAAAACTTTTCGACAAAGCCATTAACTTTTGTAAGTCGTTTAAAAATTTTCAAATAACGCCAGTTTCTCTAATTGAGTCGATGAAAGGAACTAACGTTTTTTTAATTAACGCAAAGCATCACTCAAGACTTACCTTATTGAGCAAATATGTTCTTCGATTCGTCTATTTACGCTGCCTAGTTGAACTATTTTAAAAATAATTGTTTGTTTCGAAATAAGAGATTTTAGAGATAGCTACAAATGCCACGCTCTACTCCAGCAAAAAGCTTTTTGTAAATGCTATTTTTAGATCAACATTAAATGACGTAAATAGTTCCAGACTTAAAGAAAGAGAACCGGCTAAAATGCGTCACAGTACCAGCCTAAAAGACAATAACGATGGCTTCACAGCGTTATAAAATAGTATCAAAATTGAAGCAAATAAACTTGCGGCTAACGTTAAATGAGAACAAGAGGCCAGAACTTTCCGGAAAGGAGCAAAAACAGAACTTCAACCAGGAACATCAACAATTTTGTTCATTTACACGTCAATAAGAAACCATAGTGACAAAAACTTTAATATGGGCAAATGTTTTCGTTTCTCGGATGATTTGGAAGAATCAATTATAGAACAACTGCAAGTACGCCCTTTTTACAACCGCCGTGTGGTACCATCATTTCAATATCCCATTAGAAAATATTCGTGAAGGGAACGTTGTTTTCAGTTGAAATCACGAGCTGTATGGTTTTGAGACTGATTTACATGTTTAATTAGATGCCAGGGCAGTTTTTTTTGTTCGAATCACTTCCTTGTCTTAAATTAGATGTTGATATATTTTATTAAGTTTCTGATTTTCAGAATTTGGCTTTGGCAATAAGAGTGAACAAAAAAAACAATTGCTCATGTTGGGAAAATGTGTGCAAAGTACGAAAATCATGTGGCTGCAACGGCGAATGAAAGATTCCAAGGAAACAAAATCATATGCGTTTAAATCAGTTACATACAAACATTTCGACATGGACTTCTCAGAGTTGAAGATACTGCGGTGAAATAGAAATATTTATTATGATTTAAGTGATTGCAGAGAATTAAATTCTCTGCAATTACATAGCAAATTTTGCTCCTTCGTTTTTGTAATACGTGGACATTGTTTGCTAAAAAGAATCGATGGTCTGACATGAATTACGAAAAAAAATGTTTATCTGACAATGGCATCAAGTAATGAATTTTATTTTACAACTGCTATGCAACAGATTTGGTTATCTAATGTATCCCATAATATTTGCAGTTCTTGGATGTACATAGAAGTATTTTGCAGGAGTAAAGCTTAAAAACAGCTTAACAATTTTTTGCGAAAAAGCAAATAAACTGTTGTGTTCTGAATCATTGCTTGAACCACAATACATTGGCAAAATGTTTGTTAATTGTTTGTTAAGTCTCCCATGCAGCAAAGGCATAGGACGAATGTTTCATCATAAATCTAGTGGTCTACTCTTTCGTACAGGAGTAACTCTTTCGATTGGTGAGCAATTTTGAAGCCATATGCAGACCAGTCGATATCAAGAGTTTCATATGGGCATGATGCCCTTGTTAAAAGTATCAAGCCACTCGGAACCAGTAGGCGGTGAAGTTCAAGAGATTTCAATGCCACGGTCCAGTTGGGTCGCAAGAACTCTTCACAAAGAAGGTGAAGTACATCGAAGGTTCGAGGGTAGAACGGAGCTGGATTTGTCCAATTATGAAGGAAACCCATTGATCCAGATATTATCCCTCTTCTAAGGGCATCTTTGTGGTCATATGAAAACGTATTCAACACGTTTCGAGATTTAAGTATGGTTTCCATGTGAAAGCATTGATTTGTTGACGGACAATCGACGTTAAGAACACGGAGAGAATCAACTCCTGTGTCAGAAATTATTGATATCATCCTAAAGGATTCGAGAATGCTACTCGAGAAGTCCTCAGTGGAATTGGATGCCCAGTCCGCGTCTGTTAACTGAGCAAACTTCTGACCTAAATCTTCTTTTCTGCAAAATCTCATAATCTTAGCATGCAGCTCGCAAGTCCATGGCTGTTTGTCCAATGCTTCTTGCCATTCTTTTGGTGGTAATAATTTTTTGTCTCTCAATGGAGTAAACGTAAAAATGAAATAGCCACCAGGAATAATGAGACGATTCATTTCGTTTAACCATACATCAAATCCCTGCAAATGATGCCAGCACCACCTGCAATGAACGACGGGAAAAGAATTTTCCGGGAATGGTAGAGGTTTGCCAGAGAATGATTGGAGCATCGATACTAGTCGTCTATCTGCTATGATTGATCCCAGCCGAAGATAATTATCCGGTAGAACGTAGGAGAAAACCTTAAATCCAGAACCGGCAGCACCTCGTGCATCTTCGAAGGCTGCAGACACAGAACCAATGCCTGCACCGGTATCAAGCATGACCTTTGGTGGATTTAGACTTTGTGAGGTTATTGATGAAAAATAAATCCACTTCAAAATCTCCCTAACGTAATCAAAGTTTGTTCCAAAATTTCGAACTGATGTTCCCCCGTCAGATCGGATGACAATTTCATTATCCTCGAAAAATGCCCAATTCTGATCGCTCATATGCAGCTCCACATATCTGCTCTTATTGTCAGTATTACCAATGTTTGCTCGGGGAGTGCGCCATAGGCAGTCTGGTTTTGAGTAGGGTTTAGTGTAGCCGACTGGTGAGGGAACAAAGCAAGGAGACTCTAAATTGAGGCTTTCTGGGGTGTAGAAATCGTTGCCGCAGTTATCAAAATACGATTTCACTGACGACGGTGAGATGAATGAATTTCTGGGGTTTTCCTGCGCAGCGACTGATTTATGACCATGAGACGCTAGTTTGCGCGGTGTAGAATGAGGAAATAGTACTCCAAGATCGTAGATAGAAAGAATGTATACAACCAGGATGAGCGTTAACACAGTTACGGAAGTCTTCGAAGAATTGCCGACCATATCGACAACTCTCGAGAGGGTAATAATATACGTCTTCTTCGTAACGGAGTGAATCGAGAATATGATCAAGTGATACAATGCGAAGCGCCAGGAGCCTTGCAATTCGTAATTGAAGAAGTTACATACGGTCGGAACGAGGGATGAAGGACTGTGAACTACCGAAAATGGCGTCGGTGCTCTGCTCAAACACGATAGAGAGGATTTGATGAAATCGGGAAAGGGGTGATGACTTGCGGTGCAATTTACACTCTGCAATCGCCTAACCAGACCGTCATCTATACGCCAGAATGGATCGAAGGCCCATCTGGTGTGCAGGAAAGGAGTGAGGTATGCAGGTGCTCATTGCAAAAGTTCTTGACCTTCACATAGGCCGAGGTCCTCCCAAGTCAACGACAAGGGTATATAGGGTCATGCGTACCAACGTTCGTATCTTTAGATACGCACAGGTGCAAGGACGCTCGGAACAGTTCTGCCCCGATTTCCCGGAGGGCTTATTATGGGATTGTTTTGCACGACACGTAGTACCTGATGCAGAAAGGCCTTCATAATTATTGTATCGGAGTATGACATCTCAAAAATATTCATTTTCATCGAGGCAATATGGCATTTACACACAAAAATGATGTAATTTACATGTAGCCCTGTAATACAGGACCTGTAATTGAGGACTAATGTCCGCATTAAAGAAAGAAGACATCATGATGAATCATCATTGATGATACGAACTTCAGATTCGGAAAGGGAGGTTTGATGCAGAAACCAGAGGTAAGAGGGTGCATCATGACCTGGGCCATGATTCCTCTCCCGTTTCCTTCTGTGCAGATCAAGCCTTCATGGGCAAACCATCCACGAGAACCTGTTTTTCTGCTCGTGGCAATCCACATTAATGTTCGCTACCGCATTGCTCTCGGAATAGTGTATTTAGTGCACAGGATGGTACGAAGGAACGCTACATGTATCGCTTTCAAGGGTGCTAATTTTAGGTTTGCCGCCACGCTCAGGTCAAACCCATCATGCGAACATGCATGGAGTATCGGAGTAGTATTCACGCGATCATAGCCCAAGACTGTGAAAGACTTTCCGTGTACCCGGAAATGCAGGAGACCACTGTGATGGTTTTCTCAGACTCAGAAGATGATGAATGATGAAAGCTTGCTTCTGTACAATGGAATGACAGCAGTACTTCATAGCGTGCAGCACGTTCTTGACAAATTTTGGAGATGGCTTTGGTCTTAGTCATCGTTCTCGAGAGGTTTTGTTCATGTATTTGTTCAATTTCTGTTTGACAGATTGCTGTTTTTCAACCCGAGGAACAAATCGATCCCACTTGCCTTGTGGAGTCAGCTAAACTTCGTTGCCACCATCGCCACCAGCGCCACCAACACCACCCACACCGAAGTCTCCAACAAGCTGCCCGAGACCACCATTCCCTCCATTACCGCCAATAAATCCATCTCCTCCAGTTCCACCATCACCACCAATTCCGCCAAGCCCAAAGTCTCCGTAGAGAGCTCCAATGCCTCCGTCTCCGCCATCTCCCCCAAATCCAAAGTTTGCTCTCCCTCCGTTTCCACCTCGCCTCCGAATCCCCCAATTCCAAAGTCTCCAACGAGCAACCCTGGACCACCATCTCCTCCACGACCTCCGCTGCCGGCAATTGTACCGCCGTTACCTCCATCACCACCGGGGCCACCAATTCCACCATATCCAAAGTCTCCGTAAAGTGCTCCACCACCACCGTTTCCTCCCCTGCCTCCGTCTCCAAACTCGTTCGCGTCTCCGCCTCTGCCACCGGCACCTCCAAATCCACCGACTCCAAAGTCCCCAATTAGAACACCGTTTCCACCATCTCCTCCATTTCCACCTCCACGACCCCCATTTCCTCCTGCGCCTCCCACTCCGCCAACTCCACCATCCCCAATCAAAATACCATCTCCTCCTCGACCTCCGTTTCCTCCTCTCTGACGGACGGACGGAAGAACAGCGGCCTGAGAGACAGAGAGGCAAAGGGCTAGAGCAATGATTGTCTTCATCTTGACAAACATAAATGAGTGCGGTCGAAGTACTTTAGGGTGACGTCGATGATGGTCTGCCTCGATCGAAGCTTTCGATGTTCTCACGTCGTAACTGAAGAGGTCGAAGGTCTTGGCTGGGCCGCCTTTTATGCTGTTTTGCGCAGGCACAGGGAAAGCAAAAGTTGTTGTTGTGATATTCAACAGAAACAAAATGTCAGTAGATCAAGAAACAGCACCTGGCTTGCAAATTCATGGCATAACCTAAACATATTGCAGAATGTGCTTGATACAGAGGTACCCTTCGTCGACGCACCGCGTCCTCTCTAACGCCTGGTTGCATTTCGAAGTTCAATTGTATGGGTGGCTTCATACTGACATATGGTATTCAAGATACAATGCAAAGAATGAGGCGGGCTGCACACTATCACTCTTCGCCGGATGCCTCCCTACTATGTGCTGAGAGCTTTAAAATTGAACGTCTGCAACACGTTTCGAAACATGCTCTATGAGAGATATGCAAGGGTCAGCGAATCGTTTCTTGTGAGTTGCCTTTCTCGGCATCATCTCAGCTCATGTCACATGAGAACCCTTAAATAATTGCAATCTTGGGTACATCAAGGAATGTATGACTGTTTTGATACTCGCGCGATGCCATCGCGTCTTCACACTCAACACATGCAATGATTCACCAGCAAGTTACACATTGTGGCGTACGACAATCAGATTTTATGTGATGCTCGTGCCGCACGAGTTTTGAAAGTCTTTCACATTTTGACAGTTGCCGTATGGTGGACTGGTGTGATGGGAAGGACGTTCGTTTTGGCAGATTTTGGGCAGCGATGCTAACGAATGCCAAAAATGTTGATATATGGAGCAATTTCCAACTGCAATCGGGCAGAGATGTGCCCTTTGCGTGCTTTTCTGTTTCATCGCTGTACGACTTGTAGATGTGTGAGGAATTTGATCGTTAGGAAGCTCTGTTCTGCGTTGCAGAACGGGTATGGCGACGAACACAGTTACAAAAAAGATGTTCTCAGCCACGCATGTGCAGCTGCTGGAAACTTGAGGGAAACACAAATTCAGCAAAGCAACGGACAGATTGTGAGTCACACCGATGTCATCACTTTTGGCCTATCGTCTGCGATATGCCAAGGCAGATTCCATTCCAGAAGCTGCTGTAGCAAGATTCATCGTTTCTCCAGTAGCATCAAGCGATTCCACATCCACGCTCGTGTATGTTGACATCGCTGTTTTGAGCGGCGTCGCAGTCACAAGCTGTTCCTAAAGGTTCGCCAAATGGCGATCCAGGTCGGAAGAAGACGCATTGCTGCCACAGGCAGATTGAGATTAAGAGCGGAAGGCTAGCCTTCCGGCCTTACCTTGCGCAACAGCATGAACTTGCGCTTCCAACTCTGTGCTCATATTGCAAATTCATGCCTGCTACGGTAGCAGTGCTACCCCTGTATTATGTTAACCAAAAGTTACAAGATACGTATGCAATTGAAAATTCACAACCGAGCTACACGTATTTCTTGATAAATACGTCTTCCAGCGCAAAAGGCCACTTGTCGAGGTCTTTACGTCTTGGGCATGCGGGAAACGCCATGCTCCTGTCTCCGTGCATGACACATATTATGTGTGTGGGCTTATAGTGACAATTAGACAGCTACGCTTATTCTGTAATTGGTGTGGATGACGATATTTGTTCAGATTCTTGCAGATGCGTTTTGTGCGAATTAATTCACTTCAGCCGCAACATTCATGATAGAAGTATTCACGGTATATAACATGTGAAGCTTCAGATTTGAACATACTTTCTATGAAATTCTAAATATTTAAGATGTTCTAATTAGCCGTGGTTTGCACACTTTCTTGTGCTCTAGTAAGGGATCTCATAACAAAAAGCCCGCCTATGTGCTCTCTTTGAGCCAGCTTTCCACTTTTGGTGAGGTAATCCTTATAATTTTGAAGTATTTCGTTTTTTACACTAATAATCCTTTCTAAATAAGAAAAAACTTACATGATTTTGAAAGAAAATGCTGTTCTGGCAGGCAGAGCGTTTAACCCTTTTGGGACCGAAAGCTTACGTCTAGCTCAATAGACATAAGAACTAAGTTTGATTGGTCCACTGTCGATTCCTAACAGTACTAATTGGTTCTACTCCAGCCAGGTGTCTTTTTTCTGAGGTCTATCTCAATAGACTTAAGCAACGCATAATCATTTGCAATTATTCAATCAATAGCTATATTAGCCACTAATTTACCTTTTCGTGGCATACGCGTACAAATGTACGTTTCCGTCGCCCAAAAACCACTCTATATAAAACCTTTTCATGCAATACTATTGGCTCTTCTTATGTCTGCCTTACTGGACTTAAATATTTAAAAAGTCCCAAAAAATTTAATTGCCAAGACTTTGATCGCCAGAAAAACGGCTTGTTTCAAAACAAAAGCCAAAAAAAAAAGCATATGTTCTCGCCGGACAAACGTTACGCTTCCTGCCACCCGCAGTTCAGATCATCCAATCACCAATATCTCGCACGTTTGCGAGGGTTGCCTCTATCAAGCCTTTTTCTGCTACAAGCACACCAGAGTTTGAGCTCCCTCTACTTTAAGCACTTTAATCCTTTCGAGTGCAATATGAACGCTCTGCTTTGCATTCTATCCTCCGAACTACACCTCAACGTAGCCTGTAACAATTTAAAATCACAATATTAGTAAAAAAGTGAATACTTTGCAGATTATTTGTTCACATAGCACCAACGCATAATTCCGGAACTCTGTAACGAAAATATTTTTGCTGCTAAACGTGTACGTTGTTGACATTCTTTGAACAGCATTTTTGTTCAAAAACAAAAAGAATACTATATACGCTGACGACCTGCATATATAGCGACACCTTTTTCTCATAACGTACGGCACATATCCAATTCGGTACAGATATTGTAGACGCCACTTTCGTAAGCAGACAAGACGACCCGGGTGATAACAAACCCACGGAGAGCGACACAACAAAGGGAAGAATGTTCCATCATAAAAAAAGTAAGATAATACGGTAGCTTAGCGATAAACACAACAGCCAAACAATAGAACTAGATAAACACGGCCCGTCTCAATGTCTAAGTCGAGAACAACAACAACTGACGATAAAGACGCAGGCCAAGCAGCCAAGAGGTTCACCGTTCGTCTGAGGTTTTAGAGTGAAACAAAATCGTCAGTACGATGAAAACCGTGGCAGAGTGCAGACGAGCGCAATGAAGGGGCACATACTACAACTACAAGGAGCAGGACGAGAGACCGAACCGCCTGTAGAGAGAAAGAAATTTGAAGGGAGAGAAGGTTCATGGCAGGGAAGCAGAGACCGTGCTAAACGGAAGTGGAGATGCCGAAGAAAAGGGTCGACGATGGAGAGGGAAAAAGATGAGAGAGCGTTGCAGTGTCGTCGTGAGGGGAGAAGTGGTCTACCCGAGTGAAGTTCGAGACTGGCGCTACAATTCGGGGGTTTATGTAAAACCTAGTATTTTCTCATGTCTTCCGATGTTGCTTGTTTTCTATATTCAAACCTTTCAAGGCGCAGCATGAATTTTCTTGACGTTTCCTTAATTGGGCATAAAACAAGTTGTCTTGTTAAAGTACTTCTCAATTCCATGACACTCCATAATGTCAGTTTTAGCTGCTTTGTTATGGTACATGAGGGTTGGCCAAAGTTTCCTTGGCGTGATTGTAGTGCAACCCGATTGCGGGACTCCTTCGCTGATGCGATTCATAACATGCACGGCGATGCCGGGAGGTGGTGGCACACAGTATGAGTAACTGGTGAGATCAGCCCATTCTTGGGTATACTTAATATTAGAATTAGTGTTATGAGGCGCACGGCTTAGCCGGTGGGTCACACACGTGTGGGAAGTTTGCACCCATTAGTTGGGGTATTTTAGATGTTTATTCTAGATATTTTCGCTACACCGCTTGACAGTGGGTTGGCACTCTACACTACTTAGTAGGTTGAGCTGCACCCATTGTCGGGGAAGTAAACGGACTAACCGAGTGTTCGGCTCTGATGTTTCACCCTTGGTGACCGATATCCTCCTCCCGGAGAGTCGACACCTTGTGCAGGGTTCATCATCCGCCTCGCGGCATCATTAACACCACTACCGCTTTCGCGTGTTTACTTTGTGTGTGTTTTCTTTATTTCTGCCCCTGTTATACAGGTAGCACTACTTGGTGTACCGGTGCATACCGTTCGTGGCTCGACACACTCGCGTGGGCTATTACCGCTCTCGCGTGTCATCGCCACACTCGTGGGTACCGTGTGCTACACACGTGACGCTACTGCCGACTTGTGTCGTGTGCTCTCTACCGCTGGACGCGTCTTCTTCGCCGCTTCGCTCCCTCCATTACTTGGGAAGGGTCGACCCCGGTCTTACACCCGGCATTGCCGTGTCGTACCTGTGGGAGCGCTCTACTGCTGTGCTCGCCTCTTGAGAGAGGGTCTGAACCGCCTTTGCGTGTCTTTCCCCATCGCTGGGTTTTGCACAACAATTGGTCTCCCGACTTAGAAGTCACGTTGATCCAGCAAGTTGGTTTTCTGATCCATTTCCGGTTTGCCGGTTCGTATCTGGTCGTGGAGATACACTACACAGTTTGTACTGGAAGGCTTTGCCGACAGACGTCGTGTTGGTACTGCTTTCCTCATTTTGGGTTGTTGTTTGGACACGGTTTACTACCGGTGGCACTACCTATTTCCGTAGTGTGTGATTCCCGTCGGTACGGTTGTTGTCACCCCGTTTGGGTTGTCTACCGTTCCCAGCAATCTGCTCGAATCAGCCCTAATTCCGTATACGGCTGTTCCCGTTGGTACGGTCGGTTCGTCCGATTTGTCGGTTATCGTCACTCGTGTGAGGACGCTACACTCATTCGAGGTTAATTTGTTGTTTTGCTTTCCTGTTCCCAGTTTTCTGGTTGTATCTCGTCGTGGACGATGGTGTCGGGCAAGCGCTCGAGCCCTACGAAGTCTCGCTCCGTTGGCTCTGGCTTGCCCCCACGTCTGCGGTCTGTTCCTGAACCCCTACAGGGTGATGGAAAGAAACGCGGAAACCGGAAACAGCCTGACAAGTCGTCTGACGCCCCAGTGGCTGGGCCCTCATCTGCTCCTTTGGAGGGTCTTATACCCGCTGTCGCGGCGAAGGATGCGCTCGTAAACGAGTTGGAGACTCAAGTTCGTGTGCTTGAGGCTCAGACTGCTGTCATGAGGAGTTCTCATGAAGCACTCGTTTCCGAGGTCGACACACTTCGTTTGAAGGTTGACGCAGCCCTCAACGGAGGTGTATCAGATGATCTACGTATTTTACGGAAGGATGTTAATGCCCTCTTGGAGGTTCTTCAAGGATATCCCAGTTTCACCGAGGAGGTTGACACGAAGTTCATTCGGATCCTTGGCCGTCTTGAGACGTTAGAGGCCACCATCCGTGAGGATGACGCCCCTGCTGCCGCCTCTGCGGGCGTGTCTCGTGGTACACGTGACCGGAAGTCCGGGAAGAGTCGCTCTAAGAAGAGGAATGTCGACGAGTATGACTCGGATTCGTCACAGTCTTCTGGTATTTCAAACCGCTCGGCGGGTTCCTTATCATCGAGCTCGTCAAGTGACGGTGAACGTCGCGCTCGTTCTACGCGTTCGCGGAGTTCTACGTCCACCTATGGTGTTGTTGGTACCCGGAAACGGGGGCGAAAGCACTCAGGTTTGAGGGAACTGGAGCCGACGAATCCCTTGTTCAAAAGGTTGTTATCTTACCGGTATTACCGTTTGGAAGATTCAAGTCTGAACCGGACGCCCCGTGGCACGGGTAAGGTGAAGGACTGCATCAAACGCATGTCCTTAACCTTTCGCAACCAGTTGTTCACTGGGGAGGATCCCATTCTGGTGCTTGACTTTCTTTCACGCTTTGTAGCGGAAGCTGACATCCTCGGCATGAGTGAGGGGCAAGCTTATGTTGCCTTACCGTATTTTCTACGGGGACTCGCTGAAGATCAGTATAACTCTGTAAGAGGTTCATCTCGCGCCTCTGAAGGAGGGGTCACCTGCTGGCCCGAAGCAGTGCAGTATTTGTTGCGCTCGTATGCGACAAATACCTCTATCGAGGAAGCAATCACCGCGTTGCGGGAGACGAAACAACGCCCGAAGGAGTCGGAAACCGAGTACTCGGTACGCCTGAATAAGGCATTCCACCGTTGTGGCAATGTTTACTCCTCAAACGAGCGCTGTACGCTGTTTATCAACGGATTGAATCCGGCTATTCGCACTCTGGTTGCCCAGCGACGGGAAGACCGGAAGAAGACTACCTATCTGGAGTTAGTGCAGTACGCGAAGGTGGAGGGAGACGCCTTGCGCGCACGCACCGGATACCGGGTTTCAACCAAGGCGTTGCACCTCGAAGGAGGGTCGTCATCGGCTTCACTGCTACCGCAGGACTTTTCTGGCCACGATGTGGATAACTTACATCTCGCACAGGTGGACCTGGATTCTATTCCGACTACGGAGTTGCCTTCTACTTCAGAAGCCTCGTCGAAGACGGAAGATGCGCTGCTTTACGCAGACCGTCCACGCGTTCGCGGTCCTCAAGTACCCTATTCAGGGAGTCGTTACCAGCGACCTGGTTGGGTAGACCCGCGAACGGTGAAGTTCCAAGACCCACGGAGTTCCGGAAGACCACCCCTGATCTGTTTCACGTGTTACAACCACGGTCATGCAGCTCCGAACTGCAACCTCTCGATGAGGGAAATGCCCACGGTTGTGGCGAATTTTGAAGCGCTGACCCCCGCCGAACAGGCGTCAGTGCCGGTAACCGCATATCTGCGTGCGAAGGCTGAGTACCCCCGTAGGGTGTCTGCTGCAGAATTGGCTGCGTTACTGCACTCTGGTTCGACCCAGGTCAATGTTTCACCGGCTCAAGCCGTGGCGGCAACCGCTGTTGCGGGTAGTTCTGTCGCTGTTCCACAGGAATCTGTGAAGATGCCTGCTGCACAGGACGCCGTTCCCGTTAGAACGGATGGAACTCAGTTAAACTGAGTACGGGAGTCTCCAATGGAGAGGCGCCCGAGTCGAGGTCTACGGCGCCCGAGGCGTCACCGCCTCGCTCCCAGGTCAAAATCCTTTCGAGGAAACAGACCGTCTTAGACGTGGACTCTACCACCATCGGTGTGTTACGTCGACCGTGGATACGGTTCAGGAACAACCGGATCCCGGATCGAGTCATGGTGCTGGCCAAGCGAAACTACAAGATATTTGCTGACCTTGGCCTATCCACCCAGTATATGGTGCGTCATCTCTCTGTCTTGGATACAGGTGCTGGCCCCAACTTCATTGTTGAGTCATTACTACCGCCGGAACTCCGTTGTCGAGTCCGCTCTGGACCCGTCATGGACGTGGCAGATGCTAACAATAACCCGTTACAAACGGCTGGAATGGTTTCACTGATTGTCAGGATTGGTAACTGCATCGAGCAGGTAGAATTCATCGTCTGCAAGACGCTCGCTGCCCCTGTCATTCTAGGGTGTGACTTCTGCGACAGATATGTCGAAGCCATACGACCGCGTGCGCGTGAAGTGGAAATGGAAGATGGTTCGGTTGTACCGATTGTTCGTCGCTCATTACGCCGAGCGTCAGCTAAGCTGGTACCACTACCCGCTCCTCTACAGGATTCCTCACCTCCGAAGGAGTCGCCGAAGCTCCGCGTAGCGCGTGCAATTTCTATTCCGCCAGAATCCCAGGTTTGGGTTGATGTTACTGCCGCACCGCGTGGTTTGCGGGTTGTTCAACCATTGAACTCGTTATACGAGAAGTATCAGGTCGCGTTGGCGAACGGAGTTGTTCAAATCAACAGCGAACACCCCTTTCGGGTTATGTTGGCCAACTTTGGCAAGAAGCCCCAGTATCTGGTGAAGAACCAAGTAATTGGTACTGTCTTACCGCACCCTACGGCGCTTATCCCTACAAAGGTGACTGCCGCCGAGATGCTCGGGCTTGCTGAAGAACGCACTGGTTTGCTTCACCCTAAGGAGGGGGAGGGAGAATCGTCGCGCTCGTCTGCGTCGGACCCGTCCCAGACGGTTGAACACCCGTCCCAGACGGTTGAACACACGAATGACTCGGAAGCTAGGACCGTTCCTACGAGTTATGACAAGATTGACCCTATCAAGGAGTTAGAAGAATTGAATCTCGGTCATGTACCGGTTTCACACCGTGAGAAGTTGCGCAACATGTTGCGAGAGTTTACACCAATGTGGGATGGTTCCCTCGGAGAGGTTTCAACTACGGAACACCGGATTGACCTCCTGCCGGAGACCAAGCCGATTGCTCAGCACCCTTACAGGGCAGGCCCGAAAGCACGGGAAGAGGAAGAGTTTCAGATCAACAAAATGCTCCGCGCTGGCGTGATAGAACCGGCTCAGTCGCCGTGGGCATCTCCAGTTGTACTGGCTCCGAAACCCGACGGGTCCTGGCGCTTTTGTATCGACTATCGTCGCTTGAACGATGTCACCGTCAAAGACGTGTACCCCATACCTCGTATGGACGAGTATATCGACTCGCTTGGCGATGCTACTGTTTTCTCCACTTTGGATGCAAACTGGGGTTACTGGCAAGTACCAGTTAGACCGGAAGACCGTGACAAGACCGCGTTTACCTGTCATTCAGGACTATACCGCTTTAAGCGTATGCCGTTCGGGTTAACGAACGCCCCTGCTACGTTTCAGCGTGCTCTGGACATTTTGTTAGCTCGCTTCAAATGGCGGAGTTGCTTGGTATACCTCGATGACATCATCGTGTTTTCCAACAGTTTGGACGATCACCTCGAACATGTTCGGGAGATAATGACCGCTTTGCGGGATGCTGGAATTACTCTCAAATTGAGGAAGTGTGAGTTTTTCACTCACTCAGTGAAGTATCTGGGCCATGTCATACGTCCAGGACGGTTACTGATCGAGGAAGCTCGCGTGAAGTCCCTCAAAGAGGCGAAGCACCCCACTACACAGACAGAGCTACGCTCCTTTCTAGGGCTATGCAACGTTTATAGACGGTTCATTTCTCGCTTCGCGAAGATCGCGGGACCGCTCAACGAACTCCTGAAGAAGGGACAACCGCCCAAATTGGGACCACTTACCCCCACGCAAGTGGAGGCCTTCAACTCTCTTAAAGAGGCTGTTACCACGGCACCCGTGTTAGCGTTACCAAAGAACGGGTTGCCGTACACCGTGGATACGGATTCGAGCGATTACCAAATTGGCTGCGCTCTCTTTCAGACTACACCCGAAGGGGAACGCAAACCAATTGGCTATTGGTCTCGTACACTCAACGTGCACGAGCGCAATTACTCGGTATCCGAGAAGGAGTGTCTCGCCATGGTATGGGCTTTGCAGACTCTACGACCATATCTTATGGGTGTGCACTTTACCGTCAATACGGATCATTCCGCCTTGCGTTGGTTAATGTCAGTCACGGAGCCTTCCGGACGCTTAATGCGTTGGCGTCTTCGGCTTGCCGAGTTTGACTACGAGGTCACCTATAAGAAGGGTTGTTTAAACGCGCAAGCGGATGCTCTTTCACGTCTAGGAACTGAAGGTGAAGCTTTACCCGTCGATGACGAGGATGAAGATATCCCCTGTTTCCTCATGGAGGAGGGTGATGAAGACTACGACATCGTGTCGGACGACATCTGTGATGATTTGCTCGTCGCAGACGGTGAAGACCCGGAATCCGGTACATTCGTTCCCATTACTCCAGAAGAGCTGGTGCGGGAACAGCAATCTGACCCGTTCTGTACGAGGATACGCTCCCAAATTAATGGTGGTGCTAACATCCCGTTCGGGGTCAACACACAAGGTTACCTCGTCAGAGTGGTTCGTTCTACCCCACAGATTGTGGTTCCTCACTCCTTACAAACAAGGGTATTGCATCTCTCGCATCACTCGCGGATGGCTTCCCATCCGGGTGCTAAGCGGTTATACACGACACTGCGTCGGGATTTCTACTGGCCCGCGTTAGCGTTGGACTGCTACACCACCGTGAAGGCGTGTACACATTGTGCTCGCGAGCGAGTTAAACAGCGTCGCCATGCGAAGAAACTAACACTTTTCCCCGCAAGGGCGCCGTTGGAGTTTATTGCCATCGATATACTCGGCGAGTTCTTGCGTACTTCCGAGGAAATCGGTTCTTACTCGTTATTACGGATAGATTCAGTAAGCTAGTCCGGACAGTTCCGTTGAAGTCGATTACAGCACGCAGTGTTGCGGAGGCATTCGTTCGCCATTGGGTTATGGTCTACGGTCCCCGGTCAATCTCCTCTCAGATAATGGTCCGCAGTTTACTGCACGTTTCTTCCAGGATGTCTGTCGGATACTCGACGTGAAGAATCTCTTCACGACGACGTATCATCCCCAATGCAATGGGCAAGTCGAACGGTTTAACCGGACAATGCTCTCCGCGTTGCGGGCTTATACAGTTGAACACCCGAAAACTTGGGATCTCTACACGGATACCGTGACGTATGCGTATAATACGCAAGTTCACAGAGTAACTGGTTTATCGCCCTTTGAGCTCGTGCTCTCACGGACACCACCGCCAGTTGCGGTTGAACCATCAGCAAAGCTGGATACGTCACCGTCAATACGGGATCACTACTTGCAATGGAAGCAGTGGTTATCCGCAATGGTACCTGTCGCCAGGTCGTCAATGGCGAAAGCACAACACGCTTACAAGCGGAACTTTGATGCCCGGGTACGGAGACCACTACCGCCACTGAAAGTGGGAAACCTCGCCTTTGTCAGGAAGGAGTACTACAACCCTGAAAAGGAGCGGCGCCACAAGCTTTCACCCATCGCTGATGGTCCGTACCGCGTTGTCAGCGTGAACAAGGACACAGCCGTACTGGAAGTTGGTGACGCTCATGAGCGTTTCTCCCGCGATCGCGTGGTAAGAGGTCCAACCGTTCACACGGAAGTACTTTCGGACACACAGCAGGAAGCTGGACAGACAGAGAACCGAGGAACCTCGTCGCAGAACACTACACCCACTGTGGGGCTCCGTCACCCAACACGGGGTCTCGCAGATGTACCGATTATATCGTCGCAAGCCGAGGTATCGGAACATACACCGCTGGTGAAATCGCGTTTCACAGCGTCTGTTACACCGTCAACTGACGTGATGACTGCTCCCCGTAACGCTCCACCTAAGGAGGGGGAGGGGAATTCACGCGTTGTCGCGGAGAGTGAGTCACCGGTGTCGCTACCGTCGCAGCACCGTGATTCACGGGAAAGTAATGAAGCAGAGGCAGAGTCGCCTCAGGACACCGTCGAAGACGTAGTTGCTACGGACACCACTGTCAGTGGGAAGGATCACCCGCTGTCGCGTGTTGAAGTCGCGAAGGACGCGCCGCAGTCGGCCGCTGTCGCGCAGAACTCTGCGGAGGATACACAACCTTCCACGAAGGATCGCGACCTTCAGGAAGGACACCGCACGCAACGAACGGACTCAAGGTTGTCCCAGGATACTGGTATTGCTCACCCATCTGGGGAATTGTCACAGGAACACGCGCCCATCGTCGCACGGACGCAGGACGCGGAGCATGCTCTCGTTCGCGAAGTTTCCACGGCAAGGCCGGAAGTTGATCAAGAACACCCGACTTCTCGGCAGAGCAAGGCTACAGCGAAGCTGGATACTGTATCACGGAGTATTTCGGACGCGCAGTCGCCGCATTCCGCCGCTGACGACCGCCGCAAACCGCCTTCGCAGACGCGCTGTAGGGTAGTCACGGCAGATCCCGGTATCGTTGACACTGCAGAGCAGGAAGAAGAGAAGACGCTCGCTGAAGCGAAGATCAAGCACCCCGGTTCCGGTAATGGTAGTGTACCGTTGCACCCAGCTTTGGGGAAGTCGCAAGTCGCACGTCATGACGTTTCACCAAGTCATGACGGCGCACCGCTCGTTGGAGATACAGATTACAGCCCTGATTTAGGGAAAACGCACACTGCATCTGCAGGAGCGCTTGCGCACCACAAATCTTGGGGTGCGCAGCGCGCGCCACACAATGGGCCAATCACAGCTCGTGGCAGTGCCACCACCGCGAAACGTCGCGTGTCGTCACGTGAACCGGCACGTGCCGTGGTGAACAATCCGCCTCCGCGTTCGCCTTCACCGTCAGGACGGGAACTACCGCATGAACTAGCCGTTCGCGGACCCGCCGAAGCGGCGAAGCTGCTTGAGAAGACCCGGATTCCGGAAGCGACCACTCAGCGGAGGACACACTTACCGCCGAAGGCGTCAGGAGAAACTCACAGCACCGCTGGTGACTATGTAACGGCACCGCCGCGGCACGCTGACGACCCTTCGCAGGAAGAGCTCGAGCGGGGAGTTTACTCGAAAGAGTTCGTTGTCGACCACATAGTGGGGCACAGTTGGAACCCGAAGGGGTATGTTCAGTACCAGGTACGCTGGTATGGCTATCCGCCGTCGCGGGACTCGGACGAACCCGTGGAGCACCTACCCCGATCGAAGATCGTGCAGTACCACCGTCGTACTAACACGGCGTTGCCGGCTAATCTACATCAAGCGATGGTCGGTTAACACACGTCGCTGGAGACGGAAGCTTATCGCGTACCGCGCACGAACGGTTCTACGAACCACAACACTCAATCGAGGAACGCTGCGACAACCTCCAGAGGAGTACTGTACCGCTACTCGCGTGGTGAGGAGACACTCTATTGAGAGGACAGTTGAAGTTCGAATAGTAACGCCCTCAGGAAGAGGAGAAGTTAAGAAGCACTCGCAAGAGGAAGAAGACTCTATGAAGAGGAAAAGGAAGCTCAGAAGAGAAGAAGCACTCGTAAGAGGAAGATGAACTCGTAAGAGGAAGAAGCACTCGTAAGAGGAAGAAGCACTCGTAAGAGAAAGATCACCCCGGAAGGGAGAAGTTAAGAAGTATACACCTTGGAAGAAGGGAAGAAGTCTTGAGATCAAGAGAAGTTCACAGTTTACTGGTCAATGTTACTATGTTGTGGCTCGCTAGTCGAGCACACAACGGCCAAGTTATTGGGTATCAGCTAGGAAGGACTCCCTAGAGGAGAAGCTGCACGAGTTACTCGGATTCCTGCTGGTCTCCAGCGTTCGCAAGCTGCGCAATTAGCGCGTCGCGCATCTGCGAGACGTCGCCAGATGTCGAGTCGGAGATACCAGCCTCGCTGAGGAATTGAGCTATCACGGCAGCCCGTGCTTCGTCGGTAAGTCCCGCGTTCGCGGCTTCGTTCGGCGTAGCCGACGCCGCCATCGCAGGCGAAGCAACATTCTCCGCTGGAGTCGGAACCGCCACAGGCGTAGGAACAGGAGCCACTACGGGCCCAGGAGCCGCTAGAGGCGCAGAGGGAACATTCACCGGAGTCGGGAAGATGCGTTGACACCCGCTTGGGACCTGGCACTGCTGAAGCAGGTACTGCCCCCTCCACCGGAGCTGCTGCGAAGTTGTCATCGCCATAGTCGTCACCGTCATCGGGAGCGTCATCAACCATGATGTTTTGATCCCCGACAGGGTGAAAGAACTCATCAGTCAGGATGAAACCCGTTGGGTGCCCCGGAGGGATGACTCGCTCGGCATTCCGAAGAAGTTCCGCCTCGGCGTTGGTAATCGGCACCCGTGTCCAGGGGTCGTAGTAGATGTAATCACCCGACAGTGGGGACCTGCGACCCGGAGACCGGTCAATGGCAAGATCGCCTTCGTCGCGCGCGCTCTGCGAACGAGGAACCTGGTTCCAGTCGACTCCATCAATCACTCGCAAGAGGCATACCACTTCCGAGAAGTTTCCATTACCGCCAAGCGGATAGTGAGATCCAAGGCTCGGATGAGTTGCCGCAAGCGCGGGGGAATGAACCACAGTCGATACTGGTCATATACCTCGTTGAGGAGATACACCGCTGTTCGCGCCGCCCACTCCGTGAGGACAACGCTCCACCATCCCGTAAACGGGTTTGTCACGAGCCTACTACCCACATACGTGAGACAGGGGGGGAGTTTCACGTAACAGCCACGGCAGACCTCCACGGACGCCCACACAAAGGGGAGAGGAACATATCTCCACGCATGTGGCGCGGACGAATCCGGTTTGACTCCGTGTTTGATACGGGATAAGGTAACCCCATCGGAGCGGGCACGTCGTTCGGGACGGATCATTGTTTGAAGGTAGTTGGACCGCGGTACGCGTGGGAGATATCGAAATTCTGCACGCAGAGCGGACGGGTCCAGCACAGGAGATCCTGGTGAACGGGGACGTTCTGGTAACGCTCCACCACACCGGCGAGCCGGGCAAGATTCTCTCCATATTGGATTTCGCCGAGTGTTCGGAAGAAGGCCACGTCGAAACGGAAGTTCGCCGGAATCGGGGCGCTCTGAGTACGTGCGAAACATGCGCATGTGCGCTACGCGAACCATGGCCGCTCGGGCGGAGTTGTGCGACTGACCACGATTGTGGACGAGCGCGTTGGTAGGCACGGTAATCCGTAATGCCAGTCGAACGTCACCGTCATCCAGACGTGCACGCCTCCTGGGAGGTGACCACTGCCATCGGCATACGCCTCGACGAGGGAACGATTGGTCACGCCTTGCGGATGAAACCACGGAGCCCGTAAGAACGGTGTGGGATTGCTGCGAGGGTCGACGTTGTCGAGTTCGTCATACGACGCCCACGCGCCCGCATACGGGTTGACTACCGGTTGGACCGGAACAGCAGGAGCGATCCAGTTCCACTGCGGTACAGACGCCGGGGCGGAAGTTGACCACCCGTCTGGGGAAGAGGAGCCGTGTGAAATCCCGGATTGACCGGTTGCGGAAACGGAACGCCAGCGGAAGACGGCTGTGAGAGAGGCACTCCAGAGGAGGAAGGGTGTGAAGGCCCAGCGAAACCACCAACGTATTGGTTCTGAGACCCGCCAGGCGGTTGGTTGCTACCCTGATTCGGGTTCGGCATCGCGGGAAGCGCGCGAGGAAGAGACGAAAGCGCTGGAAGCGAGAGAGAAGGGAGAGCGCGCCGAGGTATCGGAGGAGACACTACCGCAGTACGCGTGGAGAGGGGTGGACCGGAGTCGCCGTTAGAAGAGACCGGGGAGGCCGGATTGGAGACCGTCATGCCGACGTGCTTAAATACACTCCAGAGGAGGAAACGAAACCGCTCGCGTGGTCGCCTCGCACCCTAAGGAGGGGGAAATGTAGTGCAACGCGATTGCGGGACTCCTTCGCTGATGCGATTCATAACATGCACGGCGATGCCGGGAGGTGGTGGCACCAGTATGAGTACTGGTGAGATCAGCCCATTCTGGGTATACTTAATATTAAATTAGTGTTATGAGGCGCACGGCTTAGCCGGTGGGTCAACACACGTGTGGGAAGTTTGCACGCCCTTAGTTTGGGGTATTTTAGATGTTTATTCTAGATTTTTTGCTAAATCCGCTTGACCGTGGGTGGCACTCTAAAAACAAACTACTTAGTAGGTTGAGCTGCACCATTGTCGGGGAAGAACGGACTAACCGAGTGTCCGAGTGTTCGGCTCTGATGTTTCACTTTTGGTGACCGATAGTCTCCTACCCAATACTGCCGCTTGCACCTTCCCGAGTGTCCAATGTCCCCGGCACGCACAGCATCACACCCTCGATTACGCTGCAGGCGGTTCTAGCATCATCGCTTCTTACATCTGCCCGTCGCTAAGAAACGGCCGCGCCGGGGGGGGGGGGGGGGGGGGGGGCGGGGGGGGGGGGGGGGGGCGGGGCGGGCATCAGTAACACCACTAACCGCTTTTCGCGGTTTACTTTCGGTGTGTGTTTTCTTAATTTCTGCCCCTGTTATACAGGTAGCACTACTTGGTGTACCGGCATTAACCGTTCGTGGCTCCGACTAACCTCGCGTGGGACTATTACCGCTCTCGCGTGTCATCGCCACACCTCGTGGGTGGTACCGTTGTGCTACACACGTGACGCTACTGCCGACTGTGTCGTGTTGCTCTCTACCGCTGGACGCGTCTTCTTCGCCGCTTCGCTCCTCCATACTTGGGAGTGTCGACCCCCGGTCTTACACCGGCATTGCCGTGTCGTACCATGTGGGAGCGCTCTACTCCTGTGCTCGCCTCCTTGAGAGAGGGTCTGAACCGCCTGTTGCGTGTCTTTCCCCATCGCTGGGTT
>VCMS01000115.1:0-155435 GCA_022539475.1 Gracilaria domingensis | reverse complement strand
GTTTGCCTTCGCCACAGATCAAGAACCCAACACAAAGTCAGGTCAGCAACAATAAAGGTGGACCACCTCCTGTCCAGTGCAGTACGTCACGGCTGTTGGATGTTGACCCTGTGCTGTCACTGAAAACCAAAAGTGCTGGGGAGCATGGGCTGTTTTGGAGGGTGCCGTTGGAAAAGCGCATATGCGCCTCTGCGCAAACTGAACGTGGAACGGGCTTCTGATTGGCTACTGTTAGAGGTTATAGCTGCAAAGGGAAGGTTGAGAGAAAGGAAGGGGGGAATGAAAGGAAGTTCGCCAGCTCTAGCTCGGAATTTACTTGGAGGTGCTCGAGTCACCGCTTATATAGAACTACTTTGCGCAACCATCGCACAACTCTAACTCCAAGCAATACCTAAACCACTAGCTAGAGACACTCAATACTACCAATCATCTTCTAACATGACATGGTAACACTCCCACACTATCATGGCAGCTTACAACAACAAAGCACAACACTCCACAACAGTGCACAACAAGTTACGTGCCTACACATAACCATGTCCATGCACAGATTCACATAGTGCCGACACACTAAAATCCCTACACGACACCATAACAGTTACGTACACGCTCACCAACAGCAACTCACCACAAACTCACTTCAAGTCCTACGTCACTAACAACACCACACTGTAATCCTCTTGACACCGCATCAACTCTTCACCATAGTGCCCAAGTTACACCAAGCTGTCCTACATGTCCACGTACATACGTGTGTACCCTGTGCATCATGTACAGTATGCCCAGTGTACTAGCTACACACGTGTACCCCGGACACAACCCATTAGCGCCACAACACTTGTACGAACCACAATGCATATGACCATTTGCAGTAGCCAATCAGAAGCCCGTTTCACGTTCACTTTGCGCAGAGGCGCATATGCGCTTTTCCAACGGCACCCTCCAAAACAGCCCATGCTCCCCAGCACTTTTGGTTTTCAGTGACAGCACAGGGTCAACATCCAACACAGCATTCCAATGTAGCCGTAAACGTTCAACCCATACTGAGTATACCACACAGCAGCATAGTATACCAAACAGAACAACATCAATCTCGGTTTCACATACCAAGGTACCATTCTAGACTCCACACATCTCAGCTGCTTGATGTCAGTGACAGCATGACTTCCAACACCCTCCCTCTGTTACTGACCCTCCAAAACAGCCCATGCTCCCCAGCACTTTTGGTTTTCAGTGACAGCACAGGGTCAACATCCAACACAGCATTCCAATGTAGCCGTAAACGTTCAACCCATACTGAGTATACCACACAGCAGCATAGTATACCAAACAGAACAACATCAATCTCGGTTTCACATACCAAGGTACCATTCTAGACTCCACACATCTCAGCTGCTTGATGTCAGTGACAGCATGACTTCCAACACCCTCCCTCTGTTACTGACTTCAAGCAACCAGCGCTCCTGGCCAAGTACATGCTAAGTAACAAGTCGGGCAGTCAGGAAACCAGCGTCACTGCACTTAAACCTTATGATGGCCAACGGTGACAACTACACATCAAGTGTAGTTATTGTGTGACCAAGTCCACGGGTGTACCGTTCTACCAGTATACCAAGACCATAGTTCTGTTCTATACGATTCGGATGTTCTGGAAACACCCTCCTTTTGTCACATGCTCTGAACTTCTTACTCATCCTTCGTATGGCAACGAAGGCAACAGCTTCCGGTTCAAACAGATATCAACAACAGACAGTGAGAGCCTAAGTCTGAGGATGTTACTCTGACACCCTCCCTCTCTCACTGGCTTTGAACTTCTCTCAGAAACAAAATGTACCTCAGAGTCCTTCACAAAAGGGATCTAGACGTCCACAAGTGACCACATTCTAGACACCGAAGACAAATGTTGCTCCGAGCATGTAACACATAACAACCTCTTGGAGCACCATTAATCACAGTACTTCAACCAGACATGCAAACGCACGCAACCTTCTGGTTCAAGACCGATTTTTCTGAACACCGGACATGTAACAAGTAGCAACCTTCCGGTTCAATATCACTTTCTTAACAGCTGGACATGCAAAAGAGAGCAACCTTCCAGCTCAACAAATCTCTTCAAACAGCGGACATGCAAAATCACAGCAACCTTCCGCGAATAACACATAAGAGAATTGCGACACAAGCAACCTGGACATGGAAAATGACAACCTTCCAGGCCCCGTCCATACAAAATGATGTCCTACACACTCAGGCATGAAACACTCAACCTCCTGAGTCAATTAGCTCTTTCATTCACACCGGAAATGCAAACACATAGCAAACTTCCAGTGACAACAAACTGAAACAAAGAGCGAAACAAACATCACAAGTAATGAAACAAACACTCAGGCATGAAACACTCAACCTCCTGAGTCAAACAGCTCTTCCATACACACCGGACATGCAACCAAATAGCAACCTTCCGGTACAACAGAAGTAAAGCGAAGAGCACAGCACACATCCCGGGCATACATAACGACAACCTTCTGAGCCTGCGTAAGGAAGTCACGATAACAACGGACAAGTAACATCGCAACTTTCCAAAGTTGATACAAAGAAGAGCTCAGACATGTTCAACAACAAACACCCAGGAAGTGTCATAAACGAATCTCACACACACAGTCTCAGGCAGGAAACACTCCACCTCCTGAACTGTAGCGAGCATAACAACAACAAACTGCAAGCGATCGGGTGCATAAGGAACTAAGATTCCTGGTACCCTAGGGAGTCGGACCCCTGACCCCCGGAGACCCTCCGGGTAGGAAACGACTTTCTTCTGTCTACCTCCTCCTGCGTTCCAGGAGAAGGCGCGTCGCTCTCTACGAGACGTCCAGAGGATGGTTAGTGACCAAAGATATGCCTTCACCAAGTTAAACCCTCTCTGGTCTCTTGCAAGAACTTGCGCGACCCTGATACTGCAGGTACTATGACAAACCGAGGTACGCTTCCAGCAAGCAAACAATCAAGTTCACAAGCGGCCTGATCCTGAAAAGGAGGTCAGCCTACGACACGTCGCCTCCCCGCACCACCGCAGCAGTACGGATCAAAAGCTCGTTTCAGTTTGTCTTCCCAACAGATCAAGAACCCAACACACAGTCAGGTCACACACAACAAAGGTGAACCACCCCTGTTCGATGCAGTACGTCACGGCACCCCGTCAACTTCAGCACTCGCGGTACTACCAGGTCTTCCGACCGACACCGTTATCTGCCCCGAAGGACCGGTGGGAGCCCGCTCGACAGCGCGTCCGAATTGGTTCAAGCCGCCAGACTAACGTCCCCGATTGCTCGGATCAACCGCTCGTCGCACCGAAACCCAAGTGATCACCACAAATGCCGAGCACACAGGCAGTGCCCGGACTTCAACGAAAAAACGAATGCTGAGCACAACACACAAGTGCACAGACTTCAACGACAACGGTACTCAACCCCTCGGATCAGAACCCGCAAACACGACACGGGGATCACAACAACGAAAACAGAGGCGAGAAACCAACAAAGCGGATAGCGATCGACGAAAACGAAAATGAACGAGAAACCAAACAGAATCACGAAAGTAGAACAACGTCGAACCACTACCACCACAACGCCCTCAGGGAGGAACGCAAACCAAAAGGGAAATACAACACCACCAAACAGTCAACGACAAGAAACACGACGCAAAAACATCGAAAACATCAACAACGGCGTTCAACAACACGGCGGCGGTGAGGGAGAGCGGCGGAAAGGGAAACCTCAAGACGAACGACAACGGCAGAGGTCAGCGGGGCTGGGCCCATAACCTGTTAGAGGTTATAGCTGGATCAGAAAGTTGACATGAGGAAGGATGGGGGGATGCAAGGGAAGTTCGCCAGCTCTGGCTCGAATTTACTTGGAGGTGCTCGAGTCACCCTTATATAGAACTACTTCGCACCATCGCACAACTCCAACTCCAAGCAATCCTAACCACTAGCAGAGACACTCAATACTACCAATCATCTCAACATAACATGGTAACACTCCAACTATCATGCAGCTTACAACAACAAAGCACAACACTCACAACAGTGCACAACAAGTTACGTGCCTACACATAACCATGCCATGCACAGATTCACATAGTGCCACACACTGTAATCCTACACGCACCATAACAGTTACGTACAGCTCACCACACACTCACCACAAACTCACTCAAGTCCTACGTCACAACAACACCACACTGTAACCTCTTGACACGCATCAACTCTTCACCATAGTGCCAAGTCACCAAGCTGTCCTACATGTCCACGTACATACGTGTGTACCCTGTGCATCATGTACAGTATGCCCAGTGTACTAGCTACACACGTGTACCCGGAACAACCCATTAGCGCCACAACACTTGTACAACCACAATGCATATGACCATTTGCAGTAGCCAATCAGAAGCCCGTTTCACGTTGATTTGCGCAGAGGCGCATATGCGCTTTTCCAACGGCACCTCCAAACAGCCATGCTCCCAGCACTTTGGTTTCAGTGACAGCACAGGGTCAACATCCAACACAGATTCCAATGTAGCCGTAAACGTTCAACCATACTGAGTATACCAACAGCAGCTAGTATCGAAACAGAACAACATCATCTCGGTTTCACTACAAGGTACCATTCTGACTCCAAATCTCAGCTGCTTGATGCGTGACAGCTGACTTCCAGCTACTGCAAATGGTCATATGCATTGTGGTTGGTACAAGTGTTGTGGCGCTAATGGGTTGTTTCCGGGGTACACGTGTGTAGCTAGTACACTGGGCATACTGTACATGATGCACAGGGTACACACGTATGTACGTGGACATGTAGGACAGCTTCATGTGACTTTGGCACTATGGTGAAGAGTAGATGCGCTGTCAAGAGGTTTACACTGTGGTATTGTTGGTGACGTAGGACTTGGAGTGAGTTTGTGGTGACGTGTTGTTGGTGAGCTTGTACGTAACTGTTATGGTGGCGTGTACGGATTACAGTGTGTTGGCACTATGTGAATCTGTGCATGGTCATGGTTATGTGTAGGCACGTAACTTGATGTGCACGGTTGTGCACTGTTGTGCGTTGTTGTGCTTTGTTGTTGTAAGCTGTCATGATAGTGTGGCAGTGTTACCATGTTATGTTAGAAGATGATTGGTAGTATTGAGTGTCTCTAGCTAGTGGTTTAGGTATTGCTTGGAGTTGGAGTTGTGCGATGGTTGCGCAAAGTAGTTCTATATAAGCGGTGACTCGAGCACCTCCAAGTAAATTCCGAGCCAGAGCTGGCGAACTTCCCTTCATTCCCCTATCCTTTCTTCAACCTTCCCTTTCAGCTTCAACCTCTATCAGGTTATGGGCCCAGCCCCGCTGACCTCTGCCGTTATCGTTCCCTCTCGCCGCTGATTCTCGCCGCTCTCCCTCACCGCCGTTCATCCGCTTCGCTGTTTTCCCTTTCGTTCCCTTCTCCGTTGCGTCGGGTGTGTTGACCGTATCGTTGGTCGGTGTTGACTTTCTTCTTTCGGTCGTTCGTTCCTCCCTGAGGGCGTTTTGTTGGTGGTGGTTCGACGTTGACTTTCTATCGTGATTGTGTTTGGGCGCTCGTTGTTGCCCGTGTTGTCGATCGCTATCCGCTTCGTTTGGTCTCCCTCTGTTATTATTGTTGGGATCCCCACGTCGTCTTTGTGGGTTCTGATCCGAGAGGTTGAGGACCTTGTGTTGTTGAAGTCTGTGCACTTGTGTGTTGTGCTCAGCATTCGTTTCTGTTGAAGTCCGTGCACTGCGTGTGTGCTCGGCAGGTGTGGTGATCACTTGAGTTTCGGTGCGACGAGCGGTTGATCCGAGCAATCGGGGACGTTAGTCTGGCGGCTTGAACCAAAGCATTTGTTCCGTCTTGCGAGTTTCCCACCGGTCCTTAGGGGCAGATAACGGTGTCGGTCGAAAGACCTGGTATTCTTCGCGGGGGCATTTGTGGACGGGGTGCCGTGACGTACTGCACTGGACAGGAGGTGGTCCACCTTTATTGTTGCTGACCTGACTTTGTGTTGGGTTCTTGATCTGTGGCGAAGGCAAACTGAAACGAGCTTTTGATCCGTACTGCTTCGGTGGTGCGGGGAGGCGACGTGTCGTAGGCTGACCTCCTTTTTAGGATCAGGCCGCTTGTGAACTTCATTGTTTGCTTGCTAGAAGCGTACCTCGGTTTGTCATAGTACCTGCAGTTTCAGGGTCGCGCAAGTTCTTGCAAGAGACCAGAGAGGGTTTTACTTGGTGAAGGCATATCTTCGGTCATTAACCATCCTCTGGAAGTCTCGTCGAGAGCGACGCACCTTCTCCTAGAACGCAGGAGGAGGTAGACTGCAGAAGTCGTTTCTTACCCGGAGAGTCTCCGGGGGTCAGGGGTCCGACTCCCTAGGGTACCAGGAATCTTAGTTCCTTTTGCACCCGACTATTCATCTTTATTGTTGTTGTTGTTTGTTGTTATTGTTGTTTGTTGTTGTTTGTTGTTGTTGTTTGCTGTTGTTGTTTACCGCTGTCGTTTGCTATTGCCGCCTGTCTGCCACCGCATTATCTGGTTCGCTGCAGTTCCTCTCTTACATCATGGACTCGTTTAGTGGGCTCAAGATCGAGAAGTTGGGTGATGATAACTTCCATACTTGGAAGCAGAAGATTCAGTATGTACTTGCACTGAAAGACCTCAAGAACCATCTCACCACTTCTGCACCCACGGATGAAGAGGAACTGGTAAAGTGGCAAATCCGCGACGAAAGGGCTAGAGCTATCATTGGACTCACGCTTGCCGACGAGCACTTGGATCACATTCGAGACATCGAGACTGCTGCTGACGCATGGAAGGCCATTTGCAATGTGTTTCAACGTAAGACTCTTCTTAACCGAATCAACGCCAGACGTGCTTTCTACTCTGTCAAAATGCGCGAGGACGAGAAGATGTTGCAATTCATCAATCGTGTTCGGCACTTGGCCTCCGACCTCAAGAGTATGGACGTCAACGTTGAAGAAGAGGACATTGCTATGGCTGCTCTATGTGGACTTCCGGATCGTTCTGAGCACCTCATTGTTGCAATTGACACCACGATCGGAGATCGCCAACTCACTATGGAGTTTGTGAAGAGCCGTCTATTGCAAGAAGAGCAGCGTATGAGTGATCGTGCCAAGGAGGAGTCCGGTGTTGATGCTGCACTCTTGGGACGCCAGTTTCGTAGGAAGTCATTGAAGTCGGTTGTGTGTTACTATTGTGGCATAAAGGGTCATATCCAGAAGAACTGTTTCAAAAAGCAACGTGATGGGGCTAACAAGGATCAGATCGATGCTGCTCACCCAAGTGTACATACCGCGCTCAACGATGAGCAAGGTACGGGCGGCAGCGATTCTGACTTTGTATGCCTCATTGCGAATGGTGCCGACAAGGCCACTAACAGTGACTGGATTGTTGACTCTGGAGCTACTGCACACATGCCTTATGATGACTCAATGTTCCAAACGTACGAGACAAAGGTGTCGTCGGGTGTGAGTATCGGCAATGATTCCAAGTTGCAGTCTGTTGGTCACGGAAGCGTGGAGCTCGATCTGACAGTTGAAGGGTTCAAGCGTAAGTGCAAGCTAAAGCAGGTGGTACACGTGCCCAACTTACGGTACCACTTGTTGTCTGTGTCACAGATTTGTGATCTGGGCTGCACGGTAGTGTTTGACGAAGAAAAGGTATGTGTGTACAAGGGGTCAAAAGTGGTTGCCGTTGGGCGCCGCGTCAAAGACCTGTACTACCTTTGCACTGCTGCAGATCAGTTCACGGATACGGACAGTGCGCTTGTGTCAGACTTGTCTCTTTGGCATGCTCGAATGGCTCATGTGAATGTGCAAGGCATCAAGCAGATGGCTCGAAACGGTGCTGTGTCAGGTCTGAATGTGGATGTGGCTCAGAAGGTGGATGTGTGTGGCTCTTGTGTAGTGGGCAAAGCAACCCGTGCTCCGACTCCCAAGCAAGGGGGGGAACGAGCTGAACACGTACTGGACCTGGTACACTCTGATATATCGGGTCCAGTGAACGTGAAGTCCTTGGGAGGCTCGCACTACTTTGTCACATTCATCGATGACCACAGCCGCTACTGCTTCTTGTACATGCTCAAGACGAAGGATGAGGTGTTCCGGATGTTCATCAAGTGGCTCAGGTTTGTGGAGAACCAGATGGGCAGGAAAGTGTTAACCATCACCGCTCGCAAGAGTGTGTTGCGTGCATTACGCACTGACAATGGTGGTGAGTACTTGTCCAATCGGTTCTCCGAAAAGCTTGAGCAGTACGGTATTGAGCATCAGCGAACTGTGCCTTATAATCCAAGCAGAACGGGCTTGCCGAGAGGTTCAACCGCACACTCATGGACTTGGTCAGGTCAATGTTGCATCACAAAAATGTGCCAAAAAGCTTTTGGGCTGAGGCTCTGAATGTTTCTGTGTATGTGCGCAACAGAGTGACCTGCAAAGCGCTTCCGAGTGAGGTGACGCCGTTTGAGCTGTGGCATGGACAGAAGCCTGATCTGAGCACTCTGCGTGTGTTTGGTAGCCGTTGCTGGTACAAGGTGGTTGATCACAAGTTGAAGAAGTTGGAAGAGCGTGCAGTGGAGGCCATCTTCATTGGGTACACTTCAGGCTCCTACGGGTACAAGTTGTGGGACAGCCAGAAGAAGAAGGTGATTGTGTCACGAGATGTGAGGTTTGACGAGTGCTCTGCAACTGAAAGTGACGAGCACTCTGAAGACGAGGACTATGCGGATATCGACTTGGTCGACAAGTCTGTATCTGCTGAAGCGTCAACCTCCGACACATCCGCCGATCATTCTGAAGATGATCCTTCTGCACCAGCTTCTCATGAGAGTACCACGAATGCCAGTACGGATGAACACACCACACCAGTTCCACAAGATGAGCCGGAAGTGACAGAGACGCAGCCCCTTCGTAGATCCACACGTCAGAGAAAGACGCCATCCTCGTGGTGGCGTGGTGCCAGTGCTTTCCTTACAGCCAGTGATGATACTCCTTCGTCGTACGGTGACGCAGTGTCACGTCCTGATTCCGAAGCTTGGAAGAAGGCGATGAAGAGTGAGTACGAGTCATTGATGGAGCATGACACATGGGATCTAGTGCCAAGGCCAGCAGACAGCAACGTGATTTCGTCCAAGTGGGTATATGTGCAGAAGTATGAGGCATCGTCATCTGGTGAACCCACCGTGCGTTACAAGGCTCGTGTAGTTGCAAGAGGCTTCCTGCAGATCGAGGGTGTGGACTTCTCAGAGACATATGCACCTGTGGTGAAGTTCACATCCATCAGAATGATCCTGTCAGTGACTGCCGTACGAGACTTCCACTTGCACCAGATGGATGTGAAGACTGCCTTTCTGAACGGTGACCTTGACGAGACAGTGTACATGGAGCAGCCAATGGAATTCACACAGCAGGGAAAGGAGGACTTGGTGTGCCGACTGAAGAAAGCAATCTATGGGCTTAGACAAGCACCAAGACAGTGGCACGCCAAGATATACGCCTTCCTTGTTGGTGAAATGCACCTCAAGCCGAATGAGGCAGACGAGTGTGTCTACACCGGGATCATACTAAGTTTCTTGGTTATCATTGCTCTGTATGTTGACGACTTGCTGATTGCGAGTCCGAGCATGAAAACCGTGGAACGTGTGAAGGCAGAGCTGTCAAGTCGTTTCCGCATGAAGGACCTCAAAGAAGCTCGCATGGTTCTTGGATTTGAAATCCATCGAGACAGAACCAAGCGAGAGCTGTACTTGACTCAGTCAGCGTACACGAACAAGGTCGTGGAGCGATTTGGCATGCAGCTGTCGAAACCCGTTGACACTCTTATGGAGTGCGGTGTGGACTTGTCTGTTGAGGAGGAAGTGCTCACGCATGTACCGTATCGTCAGGCGATTGGCTGCCTCATGTATCTGTCTGTGGGAACTCGTCCGGACATCTCATATGCTGTGGCTAAGCTGGCCAAGTATGTTGAGAAGCCGGGAAACACTCACTGGAAGGCGGTCAAGCGTGTTCTTCGCTACCTCAATGGCACTACCACGTTCTGGTTTACGTATGGCTCCAGCACCGATTTGCAACTGCACGGCTATGTGGACTCTGACTGGGCTGGCGATGTTGCCAACCGCAAGTCCACTAGTGGATACTTGTTCATGATGTGCGGTGGTGCTGTGTCGTGGTCGTCTCGTCAACAGGAGGTAGTTGCTCTGTCGAGTGCAGAGGCTGAGTACGTGAGCTTGTGCTCTGGCACCAAGGAGGCGATCTGGCTTAGGCGACTTTGGAACGGCATTGGCAGTGTGATTGGCATGGAAGCAGACGGGTCTGTAAAGCTGCTGGTTGAACTAACTCCCATGTATGTTGACAACCAGGGCAGCATTGACCTTGCTCGAAATGGAGTGGTGAACAGGCGAACCAAGCATATTGAAATTCGGTTCCACTTCACTCGAGAAGCTCTGCAGGCCAAGTCGATTGTGTTGTTCTACTGCCCGACGGATTCCATGGTTGCCGACATGCTGAATAAGCCGCTTGCGCGAGTGAAGCACGAGAGGTTCCGCGAAGCCGGTGGTGTGATTCACATAGAAGTTTGAAGTCAGTGACAGAGAGGGGGTGTTGGATGTTGACCCTGTGCTGTCACTGAGAACCAAAAGTGCTGGGGAGCATGGGCTGTTTTGGAGGGTGCCGTTGGAAAAGCGCATATGCGCCTCTGCGCAAACTCAACGTGAAACGGGCTTGTGATTGGCTACTGCAAATGGTCATATGCAATGTGGTTGGTACAAGTGTTGTGGCGCTTATGGGTTGTTTCCAGGGTACACGTGTGTAGCTAGTACACTGGGCATACTGTACATGATGCACAGAGTACACACGTATGTACGTGGACTTGTAGGACAGCTTGGTGTAACTTGGGCACTATGGTGAAGAGTTGATGTGGTGTCAAGAGGATTACAGTGTGGTGTTGTTGGTGACGTAGGACTCGGAGTGAGTTTGTGGTGAAATGTTGTTGGTGAGCTTGTACGTAACTGTTATGGTGTCGTGTAGGGATTACAGTGTGTTGGCACTAGGTGAATCTGTGCATGGTCATGGTTAAGTGTAGGCACGTAAGTTGTTGTGCACGGTTGTGCACTGTTGTGCTTTGTTGTTGTAAGCTGCCATGATAGTGTGGGAGTGTTACCATGTTATGTTAGAAGATGATTGGTAGTATTGAGTGTCTCTAGCTAGTGGTTTAGGTATTGCTTGGAGTTGGAGTTGTGCGATGGTTGCGCAAAGTAGTTCTATATAAGCGGTGACTGGAGCGCCTCCAAGTAAATTCCGAGCCAGAGCTGGCGAACTTCCTTTCATTCCCCTATCCTTTCTTCAACCTTCCCTTTCAGCTTCAACCTCTATCAACCGCACCCCGTCCACAAATGCCCCCGCGAAGAATACCAGGTCTTTCGACCGACACCGTTATCTGCCCCTAAGGACCGGTGGGAAACTCGCAAGACGGAACAAATGCTTTGGTTCAAGCCGCCAGACTAACGTCCCCGATTGCTCGGATCAACCGCTCGTCGCACCGAAACTCAAGTGATCACCACACCTGCCGAGCACACACGCAGTGCACGGACTTCAACAGAAACGAATGCTGAGCACAACACACAAGTGCACAGACTTCAACAACACAATGTCCTCAACCTCTCGGATCAGAACCCACAAAGACGACGTGGGGATCCCAACAATAATAACAGAGGGAGACCAAACGAAGCGGATAGCGATCGACAACACGGGCAACAACGAGCGCCCAAACACAATCACGATAGAAAGTCAACGTCGAACCACCACCAACAAAACGCCCTCAGGGAGGAACGAACGACCGAAAGAAGAAAGTCAACACCGACCAACGATACGGTCAACACACCCGACGCAACGGAGAAGGGAACGAAAGGGAAAACAGCGAAGCGGATGAACGGCGGTGAGGGAGAGCGGCGAGAATCAGCGACGAGAGGGAACGATAACGGCAGAGGTCAGCGGGGCTGGGCCCATAACCTGATAGAGGTTGAAGCTGAAAGGGAAGGTTGAAGAAAGGATAGGGGAATGAAGGGAAGTTCGCCAGCTCTGGCTCGGAATTTACTTGGAGGTGCTCGAGTCACCGCTTATATAGAACTACTTTGCGCAACCATCGCACAACTCCAACTCCAAGCAATACCTAAACCACTAGCTAGAGACACTCAATACTACCAATCATCTTCTAACATAACATGGTAACACTGCCACACTATCATGACAGCTTACAACAACAAAGCACAACAACGCACAACGGTGCACAGCCGTGCACTTCAAGTTACGTGCCTACACATAACCATGACCATGCACAGATTCACATAGTGCCAACACACTGTAGTCCGTACACCACACCATAACAGTTACGTACAAGCTCACCAACCAACACGTCACCACAAACTCACTCCAAGTCCTACGTCACCAACAATACCACAGTGTAAACCTCTTGACAGCGCATCTACTCTTCACCATAGTGCCAAAGTCACATGAAGCTGTCCTACATGTCCACGTACATACGTGTGTACCCTGTGCATCATGTACAGTATGCCCAGTGTACTAGCTACACACGTGTACCCCGGAAAGAACCCATTAGCGCCACAACACTTGTACGAACCACAATGCATACGACCATTTGCAGTAGCCAATCACAAGCCCGTTTCACGTTGAGTTTGCGCAGAGGCGCATATGCGCTTTTCCAACGGCACCCTGCAAAACAGCCCATGCTCCCCAGCACTTTTGGTTTTCAGTGACAGCACAGGGTCAACATTCAACAGTTCCATTCATCCATACACACACATGTGCATGTAGCACCATCGAAACGTGGTGTAAACTTCACAACACTGACCGTGCTGCAACCTGTACCATGTGTTCACATTCATATCCTTGCAACCTGTACTCCATGACCACTGTACAGCCTGTCATCGTTGTACCTTGTGGTCATCCCAGCTGAACGACAGCATTCCAATGTAGCCGTAAACGTTCAACCCATACTGAGTATACCACACAGCAACATAGTATACCAAACAGAACAACATCAATCTCGGTTTGACATACCAAGGTACCGTTCTAGACTCCACACATCTCAACTGCTTGATGTCAGTGACAGCATGACTTCCAACACCCTCCCTCTGTTACTGACTTCAAGCAACCAGCGCTCCTGGCCAAGTACATGCTAAGTAACAAGTCGGGCAGTCAGGGAACCAGGGTCACTGCACTTAAACCTTACGATGGCCAACGGTGACAACCAAACATCAAGTGCACTTAGTGTGTGTCCAAGTCCACCGGTGTACCGTTCTACCAGTATACCAAGATCATAGTTCTGTTCTATACGATTCGGATGTTCTGGAAACGCCCTCCTTTTGTCACATGCTCTGAAATTCTTACTCATCCTTCGTATGGCAACGAAGGCAACAGCTTCCGGTTCAAACAGATATCAAAAACAGGCAGTGAGAGCCTAAGTCTGAAGATGTTACTCTGACACCCTCCCTCTCTCACTGAAAAACCGAGGTACGCTTCCAGCAAGCAAACAATCAAGTTCACAAGCGGCCTGATCCTGAAAAGGAGGTCAGCCTACGACACGTCGCCTCCCCGCACCACCGCAGCAGTACGGATCAAAAGCTCGTTTCGGTTTGCCTTCACCACAGATCAAGAACCCGACACAAAGTCAGGTCAACAACAACAAAGGTGAGCCACCCAAGTCCAACAGTGCGTCACGGCACCCCGTCCACTTCAGCACTCGCGGTACTACCAGGTCTTCCGACCGACACCGTTATCCGCCCCGAAGGACCGGTGGGAGCCCGCTAGACAGCACGTCCGCTTTGGTTCAAGCCGCCAGACTAACGTCCCCGATTGCTCGGATCAACCGCTTGTCGCTGGACCTCAGATGACAACCCCAAACGCTGAGCACACACGCAGTGCACAGACTTCAACAACAAATGGTCCTCAACCTCTCGGATTAGAACCCGCAACACGACGCGGGGATCCCAACAATAACGACAGAGGGAGACCAAACGAAACGGATAGCGATCGACAACACGGGCAACAACGAGCGCCCAAACACAATCACGATACAGAATCAACGTCGAACCACTACCACCACAACGCCCTTAGGGAGGAACGCAAGACCGAAAGGAGAAGATCAACACCAACCAACAACACGGTCAACACACCCGATCCAACGACGAAGAGAACGAGAATGCAAAACAGCGAAGCGGGTGAACGGCGGTGAGGGAGAGCGGCGATAGAGGAACGATAACGGCAGAGGTCAGCGGGGCTGGGCCCATAACCTGATGGAGGTTATAGCTGGAAAGGGAAGGTTGAGAGAAAGGATGGGGGGAATGAAGGGAAGTTCGCCAGCTCTGGCTCGGAATTTACTTGGAGGTGCTCGAGTCACCGCTTATATAGAACTACTTTGCGCAACCATCGCAAACCTTCAACTCCAAGCAATACCTAAACCACTAGCTAGAGACACTCAAAACTACCAATCGTCTCCTAACATAACATGGTAACACTCCCACACTATCATGGCAGCTTACAACAACAAAGCACAACAGTGCACAACAGTGGACAACAAGTTACGTGCCTACACATAACCATGACCATGCACAGATTCACATAGTGCCAACACACTGTAATCCCTACACCACACCATAACAGTTACGTACAAGCTCACCAACAACACTTCCCCACAAACTCACTCCAAGTCCTACGTCACCAACAACACCACACTGTAATCCTCTTGACAGCGCATCTACTCTTCACCATAGTGCCAAAGTTACATCAAGCTGTCCTACATGTCCACGTACATACGTGTGTACTCTGTGCATCATGTACAGTATGCCCAGTGTACTAGCTACACACGTGTACCCCGGAAACAACCCACTAGCGCCACAACACTTGTACCAACCACAATGCATAT
Source organism: Gracilaria domingensis (assembly GCA_022539475.1). Taxonomy (NCBI): domain Eukaryota; phylum Rhodophyta; class Florideophyceae; order Gracilariales; family Gracilariaceae; genus Gracilaria; species Gracilaria domingensis. The sequence continues at coordinate 140,432 of VCMS01000115.1, read as the reverse complement.
GACCATTTGCAGTAGCCAATCACAAGCCCGTTTCACGTTGAGTTTGCGCAGAGGCGCATATGCGCTTTTCCAACGGCACCCTCCAAAACAGCCCATGCTCCCCAGCACTTTTGGTTTTCAGTGACAGCACAGGGTCAACATCCAACAAATACAACCAGATCCAGGAAACCAAGTAGAAAACCAAAGAGGAAAACACAAAAGTATCTTTGACAAACAACAATACAAGCAGAGTGAGGGACTCAATGCTTATGTTACACAAAAAGGGCACAGGCTGGAGTGGAGTATTCTCAACACTCAACAGCGAGGGCGCCAGCGGAGACCGTGTAACCAGGTCTACAACGCTCGTCGGGACGCGTCCCGTACGCGATCACAGGCGGAGTTCGGGTACTCGACGCCTGGAGTATACTCACGGGTGAGACAGAGCTCAACCCGGAAACAAGAAGAAGAAGAAGAAGCAGCGGGTCCACTGGCAGGATCTAAATATCCGGTTACCCTAGAGGTCCGAACCTCTGGTCCCTGGTTACTCTCTCCAAGTGAGGCACGAGTTCTTCTTGACCTACCCTGCTCTGCGTACTTCAGAGCGAGGGGCTTTACAATCCCTACGAGACGTCCCAGAGAGGTTAGTAGCCAAAGATATGCGTTCACCAGTTAGCCCCTGCTATTCGCTTGCGGGAAATCAGCGCGGTCCTTCTGCTCGCTCGCTCGCTCGCTCGCTCGCAACGCGTACCTGTCGCAGATAAGAAAACTTCGTAGCATCCAAAAGAGAAATTAGTAGAAGAGCGTGACGTCTGCGAAGAGTCGACGCTCTGGGCCCATAACCTAACGCAGCGTGCGCAGGTTAGACAAAGGGAAGTGAGAAAAATGTGAACAAGATGGGTAAAACAAAAAAAGTGGGTAGTCCACCTTCGACCGAGTTTAGTGAATGGGGACGATCGCAACCTTCTAGTACTAACCGCGCACCGCCGCCGTCGCTGCATGCGACATAACAGCACACGCTGTCAAAGTGTACACCTTGACAACGAAAGCGCGCGCAAATCACAATACGAATTCAAAACCACTAAATCAAACTGCGCCAAATCCAATGCCAACTCCATGATCCATTAGTAGCCCCAGAAAATCAACATTTTCAATCCGACGCATCAAACCCCCTCGCGCAGCTCAGAATCGCACATTCGCTCCAAAACCCTTCGCAATAGCCTAGAATCGCACATCTTGCAAAAACCGCCCAGTATAGCCTGTATTCGCACATTCTCAGCTACTGCATAAGTGGCCAGCACTAGCAGTTTCCAGCCAATCACAGCGCACCACTTGTGCCACCCGCCACTCCTGGCCCATACAGCCAGAACCACTTGTCCAAACTACGTTGCATACACGTATTTGCAGTAGCCAATCATATTGCAGTATCACGTTGGGTTTGCGGGGAGGCGCATATGCGCTTTTCGCGCGAGGGTGCCCAAAAGTGCCCATGCTCCCCTGCAACTTTGTATTCCAAGTACTTGGAGCACCCTTGAGGGACTGACAGGCACTCGACCATGACCCAACATCAACGGAGATGTGATTTTGCCTTTCGAGAATGTGAATCTACGTCTGACCGATGCGTTGTTGGTTCCCTCCATGGAGTACAATTTGGTTTCAGTGGGGTGCTTAGCCGACAAACAGATTGAATCTCGTTTTCGTTCTTCAGATGTTCGTCTGATTCATGACAATGGTCTGCACATTGGGTCAGGAAAGCGCGATAAACGTTCCGGACTGTACACTTTGCCGGAACCGATAGTGCATTTCACTCATGACCGCGTTCTTATCTCCAACCAAGTCGATTTGGAATGCGCACTGAAGGCCTCGATGACTGCTCTAGCACAACTGTGGCACCGAAGACTAGCGCACATGAACCCGAGAGACTTGCAGGTTGTTCACAAACATGCCGATGGTGTGCCTCGCCTGGCTGAAATGGAGGAGGTATGTCGGCCATGCCGTCTCGGAAAAGCACACAAACTACCGTTTCCTGGTTCATTTGTTCGTGAATCGTCAGTTGGTGACAAAGTGCACACTGATATCATCGGACCACTCACTCTGTCGTTCCCACAAAGGTTCAAGTATGCGTCGGCATTCGTGGATGACCACTCACGATATGTCCTCATTGGATTCATGAAACATCGTAGCGAACTCAATGATGTGTATGATGCTGTCGCGCAGAAGCTCAAGCAGCTTGGAGGAGTGGTGGTGAAGAAACTGCACTCGGATGACGCTAAGGAATACATTGCGTTGCAAGACAATCCAGACAATGAATTCGAGGATACTTCTTTCTCACCTCCGTACACTCCAGAACACAACGCCATAGCCGAGCGCATCAATCGTACCATACTGTCATAGAGCTGCGAAACGAGTGCTGCGCTACCTACAGGGTACTCGGCATCATGGATTGAACTACCGCGCCGGCTCCTTGGACATGGAGGCGTATGTTGATTCAGACTTTGCTGGTGACAAGTCGGATCGCAAGTCCATGTCCGGGTATATGATCAAGTTCGGTTCTGCCGTGGTGTTCTTCGGTGCGAAGAAGCAAGCTTCAGTTGCTTTGTCTACTGCAGAGGCTGAATACTATGCTCTGACCATGGCAGCGCAGGAGATTGTGTGGATGAAACGCGTGCTGTCCGAACTTGATATGGGCATCAATGGTGCAGTTTCTCTCCACTCGGACAACCAAGTTGCGATCGATTAGAGTGCAGGTGAACGGTGCCCGTCGGGTAGGGCTAAGCACATTGACGTGAAGCTGCATTTCATTAGGGACTTGGTAAAGGATTGTGTGATAGATGTGAAGTATGTGTCGAGTGAGTTGAACGACGCAGACATTCTTACCAAGCCCCTCGGTCCGTTAGGTGCCCAGGCAATCATGGAAAGGATTGGACTTGGCCAGGAACTCGAGGAGGAGTGTTGATGTTAGGTCATGGTCGAGTGCCTGTCAGTCCCTCAAGGGTGCTCCAAGTACTTGGAATACAAAGTTGCAGGGGAGCATGGGCACTTTTGGGCACCCTCGCGCGAGAAGCGCTTATGCACCTCCCCGCAAACCCAAAGTGATACTGCAATATGATTGGCTACTGCAAATACGTGTATGTAACTTAGTTTGGACAAGTGGTTCTGGCTGTATGGGCCAGAAGTGGCGGATGGCACAAGTGGTGCGCTGTGATTGGCTGGAGTCTGCTAGTGTTGGCCACTTATGCAGTAGCTGAGAATGTGCGAATACAGGCTATACTGGGCGGTTTTTGCAAGATGTGCGATTCTAGGCTATTGCGAAGGGTTTTGGAGCGAATGTGCGATTCTGAGCTGCGCGAGGGGGTTTGATGCGTCGGATTGAAAATGTTGATTTTCTGGGGCTACTAATGGATCATGGAGTTGGCATTGGATTTGGCGCAGTTTGATTTAGTGATTTTGAATTCGTATTGTGATTTGCGCGCGCTTTCGTTGTCAAGGTGTACACTTTGACAGCGTGTGCTGTTCAACAGCATAAGTTATGTCGCATGCAGCGACGGCGGCGGTGCGCGGTTAGTACTAGAAGGTTGCGATCGTCCCCGTTCACTAAACTCGGTCGAAGGTGGCTTACCCCCTTTTTTTGTTTTACCCATCTTGTTCACATTTTTCTCACTTCCCTTTGTTTAACCTGCGCACGTTGCGTCAATTACAGTGTGTTTGCACTATGTGAATCTGTGCATGGTCATGGTTATGTGTAGGCACGTAACTTGTTGTGCACTGTTGTGCACTGTTGTGCTTTGTTGTTGTAAGCTGCCATGATAGTGTGGGAGTGTTACCATGTTATGTTAGAAGATGATTGGTAGTATTGAGTGTCTCTAGCTAGTGGTTTAGGTATTGCTTGGAGTTGGAGTTGTGCAAAGTAGTTCTATATAAGCGATGACTCGAGCGCCTCCAAGTAAATTCCGAGCCAGAGCTGGCGAACTTCCTTTCATTCCTCCCATCCTTTCTCTCAACCTTCCCTTTCCAGCTATAACCTCCATCAGGTTATGGGCCCAGCCGCGCTGAGCTCTGCCGTTATCGTTCGTCTATCGCCGCTCTCCCTCACCGCCGTTCACCCGCTTCGCTGTTTTCCCCTCTCCTTCTCTTCGTCGTTGCGTCGGGTGTGTCGACCGTGTTGTTGGTTGGTGTTGATCTTCTAGGTAACGCCAAATCTTCAATTTGCTCTGTGTCAAGCGTAATTCAAGTTGGTGTGCCGGCCGATCGTTCGCAATACATACAGCGAATTGCAAGGACATCTCATGCTGAAAATGGAGGAAGTGCAGTGGTGCTACTGGCACCTTTTGAGAAGGATTACTTCAAGATGAAAACGGCTGGTCTTTCGATCCAGGAAATTCCGGAGCTCCCGAAGGATATGATGGTTGCTATGTAGTGTGCCGTTGAAGGTGCCGTTAAGAAAATTCCATCCTACTTCAAAGTGAATGACTATCGGGCGTACTTAGGTTTTTATCACGCGAAAGCCGAAGTTCTCGGTAAGTCCCCGGAAGAAATGATAAAGACTGCGGCAGAGTGGGCTTTTCGAGTTGCCATGTTGTCAGAGATTCCACCCATTACAAAGCGATCAGCAATGATGATGGGTATTGACGAGCAGCTTGTGAATGTAATACCCGATTATCACAGACGTGGTCATCGCCGTGGCCGGGGGCGGGTAAGAATTCACAGGGGTCGCGGTGGATATCGTGGACAGAGCAAGGAAGACTCCATCTGATGAGTACCCAAACCATTCAGTTTGGGCAGTTGCAGGCATTGACTCTTGTTTTCGAAACTGTTACTGATCATACCTTTTTACCTTGTTGACATCTTTCACTCTAGCTAGACTCATAGATCCTGTCCTTAACTTGTACAGCTTGTTTTCATGGTGAGCGTAAAACGGGTTCTGCTCTGCTGTGATTCGTCTTCGCCTCACCTGTCGCTTCGAATGTACGAAGTCTAAAGCTCTGAACAAAATGGAATTCTGTGAGCGGCACGTAGATAGGAGCATGCAAGCTCGTGTATTGTGGGGCTCTTACGTGTCCCAGTTGATGAGATGCGTGAAGACTTAGGAAGGAGACTTGACGCAATCGACTTCCTCGTTATGCCATATATTCAATATTGTGGAAACCGAAGGATCCGTTGTTCAGTGTTTCCCTATGATTGATGCTTCGAAGGTACAGTACTGTTTTTAGACTTCAGGTCAGTTCATCTACCAAAACATGGGTTTTGACGAGCGTTGAAGGCAGAAGTTTAGAGAAGGCGGCCGACGAGTGTCAGGGCTCTCAAGAGACAACTACTTGGAATTGTGCGATGGGTACCGAATAATCTTGTACGTCACGTGGGGTTTTGTGAAAAGATTGTGTGCAAACCTTTCCACCGTCCCTGTTCTCACTTCTTGTTTGTTCTCATCAGGGTATTTTTTACACTAGAGAGAACCATGAGGCTGTGTGTCAAAACGTGGGGAGAAGCGGTATGTTTTGTAGCAGCCCGCTGTTTTTTTATTGATATGGATAAGTTTGTAAACTTAATCTTCACCTTTTTGTACATAGCATCCGATGGAATTTCGAGCTGGTCGAAAATATTCTTGTAGATGAACTACAAGCCACTGACAGCCGGACATCAGTTCGCAATCAACTCTTGTTTATAAAACTTGTTGCTAAGTGAATCGCTTTGCCGAGAGTGGGGTCTGAAACAAAGAAAGTCAACTGTCAAAAGAATCATACAACATACCGAAGCACGTCCCATCTCGAACCAGATATGGTCCATATTCTATTTATCATTGCATTTGGCGCTGAGAATTCACGAAAAGAACGGATCAAAGAAAGATATGCAAGGTGTTGATAGAATGTGGACCAGGTACCTGTAATCGTCGATAACCTTACAAGGTGCACTAACAGTACACGTAGACTTCATTCCATACGAAGTTGGAACAAGCATGCAGTCCAACATCGGGATGAATGATGTACCATCTCTCGCTTTGGAATCGTGTTGGTACTGGACATGTTCGGAACGAGTAGGTTTAGCTTGAAAACCTCACGCCTTTGGTCCAGAATAGCTCTCTCGCAACTTTAATACGCTAACAAAATAATGTTTGGATAGAACAACCGAGGTGCTCTAGTCAATGCAAATAAACGACTTCGCTCCCTCAGTAGCAGTTGCAGAACATATGCACCACATTGCTCCTGTTGGGTGTCATTTTGCATCATAGCCTAGATAGCTCTCGATATTTACGAGCTCGTCCAAAATCGCGTGCGATATCAGGTGTAGAAAGCTCTAACGTCTTGTAGGGTCTCTGAAGTGCTGCAAACCTTCGGCGCAGTCTTTCCTCTTCGGGCAACCTCCAGTCGCGAAACTATTGTTTCACTCTCACCCTCTAGTACATGGCGTCAGTCTCCTACGGAAGCCCAGGATCCTCCGATGACGATACTCCCACAAGCCTTTGCATAAATCGAATATGCATTGGGTTGCGAACACAAGATGAAGATGCGTCAACCTCATACGTCTTCAAATTATGTCTCCTGGTGCTCGTAGCTTTCGTTCTGTGCTGCCTCATTGTAGTCTTCACATACTCACTCGTACAAATACTGCTCAAAACTCTCCCGCCACATAGAGAAACTCCAAATCCATCTTCTTCCATGTACAAAACACTGTCCCAAATATCACCGCTGCATGTGTGTTCGAAAAGGGTACAGACCTCCTGTGCGATATGTTTGGAATGCGTAAGTTTTGGAAGTATCGCACGGCAGCCAATTTCGTCCGTTCAGCCTCATGTCTCTTTCTCCAATGAGATAACCTTCCAGTTCACAAGCGTCTTGAAGGTTCTTGGCCGCTTCAAAGGTATTCATGAGCTAGTCTCAATAAACTCTGGATCTGCTGAACGTATTCAGGGCTCTTCTCGCTGATTGTGCTTAATCAAACAACATATCCACAGCCGAAGAAGACTTCTCAAGTTTCTGAACCCTCAGTGTTTCATGCCTCAGTCTAATTCTAGCGCACACTGAGTCCGCCTCAGATAGACGCTTGTGATGTGCATGTTTACGTCCTGCCTTTTCCGTAACTTGAAGTCCATTCCACCAGTTCTTAAAGGCTATCGAGAAACTTGTATGATGCACGAGTTTCTGCTCTGCGAATGTCATGAGCACATTCATTTGGAGAATCATGGACGCTCGAGCAAGGTCGGTATACGCGGCCACTGCTAGGTTGTCATCTTCATCTCTAGGCATGATTAAAGCAGGACCTCTAAACCAACTTTCCAACACGCTTCTAGCTTTTTCACTTATAATGCCACCCCAAACAAAAACGTCCCACTGCGAAGGAATGGAGTTACTACCTTCACCAATGCGTGACTGAAGAAATTAGCAGGAAGCTAACGATTGCACAGAGACAAAGAGGGGATCCAAATGGAGATGAATCGTAGCCTCGTCGCTGTAGGCGAACTTCATATGTATTTGAACTTTCCCCGAGTCATTATACGTATAAATATAGTCCGAAATCCACGTTGATCATTTAACTCTGGAGTATCATTGTAAACGTCCCAGTAATCCTTATTCTGGGCGGTACGGCGAAGGAGTCTTGTGCTCATAATCTCTGCTATTATTCTTTCGAACGCATAGGATTCGTACCGTCTCAGAAGCGCTGACATTTCTTGCAGAGGTGCCAAAGCTGCTTCCTCGTCGACAGCATCGCAGCAAATTAGCTTCACACTCCTAAGGACAGAGTGCTTCTCATACATGTACAAGTCCAGATAATGGTGATGCTCAAGCCTATACCGTATCAGATTCGAAGCGGTTGCCAAAACAGGACCGTAGACTCTGAGAGAGCATCGATTTCATTGGCTTTAAGTTCCTACCGAACATGTACAACCGTAGTGCACCCGTGTCTTCCTTAATCCGTCCAGTACTTGACCTTCGCAGAACTGTTTGAAGAAAGCCCGAAAAGGACGCAATGGTGCATTAGACGGAAATGATGTCCGTGCCGCAATCATGGCTGTTGATCCGAACGCTTGCATTTGAATGACAAAAGAATTCGGGTAGGACGACGAGAAAGAAAGAATTTCCTCCCTTAACATTCTGGGCTTAACAATACCACTTCCACATACAAATAACACACCTTCACTCGACAAAACCAAAGCGAATGAGTTTGAGGCCGCAACGTTCACAATACGGTGACCCAAAAGCGACGGTGTTTTGCAAGCATTATTCCGACCCTGCCTGTCCTCAACACCTAACTGACCCTCATTTACATCACCTGTTGCGTATACAAGTCCTTCCTCTGTCAAGAAGATTGTGAAATGCTTTCCTGCTGACATAAACACAACATCAGTTTCTGGCGTTCTTGGAACGCTGCGTAGCAGATCCTGACGAGTGGATGCAAGTCTATCAGCACCCCATGTAAGCACCCGCCACGAATTTTGTTCATTCTCGAGGAGAACCGCAACATGAGAATATCCAACCGCTACGCAAACGCCGAACCTTGTAGAGCTACTCGTGTTGAGTAGGAGCGTTCTGGAAAATATTCATGTCTGAGCTGACCATCTTTTCCACTGCCACACGTGAAGATGGAACGTCTGTCGTCCGCTACAGCTACACAAAAGTTCCATCCTGAATGAACCTTCATAGTCCGTGCAGGAGAGAACGCGATAAACGAAATTGATGGCCGCAGTTAGGCCATAATGAGCTCCCGACAGGCCCTTCAGTTGTACACAGCCAGAATTGTGTACGGAGCCTATTTCTAAGCCATGTTATGGGTTGAATCAGATCCTCTGTAATTTGCAATTCATTTTCGGGCTTCATTTGGGCCCATTAATTGATTTTCAAATTTTACATTTGTGCCAAGTGCCCAACAGCTGGCCATCTTTTGCATACAGTTCAATTTTTCGGAGTACCTTTTGGCCATTATTTGCGCCAAAATTGCCTAAAACTACTGTTCGTAGGGAGATTTTTCTTCGTCCCAAGCTTTCGGTGCGGCCCGATAGGGGTGTTGTGCAAGAGGCCGAGTATTCAGAACCAAGGCGATACAGTTCTGAGTTACTCCTATCGTTCCCAGAGTGCCGTTCCACATGGCAGTGAATTCCTGCAGCATCTCACATAACCGCTCTTGATTGGGATTCCAGTACATGATCCAAGTCGAGCTTCATCAATTTCTCAACACCTTCCTTCAAATCACTGTCAGGCGGTACGGGCCTAACCTCCAAAGGTTTCGGGTTGTTTTGACGCGAGTCCTTTTGCGTTTCGTCCCTGTCCACGGCTTCACTAACTTGCGATTCATCGCTCTCCTCCCTCTCCTTAGGGTTTCACACCCTGAGAACCTTTGCAATAGGGATCTTCGTTGGGACGACAGCAGTCGGCGTGGCAGAACTGTGCCAATCACTTGGTTCTTTACCAGCCACTGAATGGACTTTTCAAAGTTGGCGACCATAGCCTTGAAGGGTTGATCTGGTTGGATAGTTTCCACTTCATTGGCAAGAGCGATTTGGCGCTGTTCAATAAAGTCCGCAACGGTTGTACTGTGCAAAGGCCCCATTGTTTGATGCTGACATGGATCCATACCTGGGACTCTGGTGGCAACTGCACGGACTTCGAGACGTGTAGTTTGGTCCACACCATGCCATCGTTGGAGGCTTGTTGCGCGGCCGGTAGCGGCACATGCTTCCGCGTTGCGGCTCGCAGCGGCTTCCGAACAATCGGCAGGACTGATCCGTCTTCCATTTCCACTTGACGTTTCCGCGGGCGGGTACCTTTCACGAAGCGGTCGCAGAAATCACAACAGAGAATAATTGGGGCAGCCAGTGAGTCACAGACGACAAAGTAAAGTTGTACCAAACAAGTTCCTAATCGTACAAGGAGTATAATGTAACCTGCCGTTCTCAACGGATTATTGTTGGCATCGGCGAGGTTTAGAGCAGGGCAGACACGGATTGTTCCCCGAAGAACAGGCGGAATTAACATCTCGTTGATCAAGTTACGAGCAGCTCATGTATCTAGGACAGCTAATTGCCTAAACATGAATTGAGTGGACAGGCCAAGGTCAGCATATACCTTGTAATTCCTCTTGGCCATTACGAGGATTATATCCTGAGCACGGAAATTTCGAGACCGTACCCACGGGCGACGAAGAACACCACAGTGTTCCGAATCCACGTCTGCGCAGCCATCTTACTTGTCAGGATTCTAACAGCCGGGGAGTGAAGCGCAGGCGCCTCGGTCGTCTTCAACTTTAGCTTAGAAGACGCCCCTCCCTCAAGGGAGACTCCTAAGTCTAGTTTTTCGGAGCAAGACCCACCTTTTGGGGGCGGTTCTCACCCTGAGTATCATGCTGATGGCCGTTCGCCGGCTGGAATTTCTCACCATGTTCTGGGCTGCCGTGCCAGTGGGTTGACCAACCTTTGATCCTCTACTGAAGTGGATAGTCATTGCGTGCTTCGCGCCTTCATAGGAAGTTCTCGGCACACGAACCTGATCCTCCGGCGAGAAGGACTCCAACTGAGCGATGATTCCCAACAGTTCCCGTGCTGGGAGCGTACACTGCGTCGAGATATGCCCAAATTGGTAACACTCGTAGCAGATAACTGAGGTTGATTGGTCCTGCGGACCTCCATCCACACGACCCTGCGCGGTGTTTTCTCTCTATCCTGGGCGACGGGATCTCATCCCACGACCTCCATAGTGAATAGGTGCTGCGGGAACCCGCTATCCCTGCGCATAAAATGCGGGATCGGTCTCCGATGACGGAGCTGACGTGGACGGTAGTTCCAAAGTACCCATTGAGTCGGGGTTGGTACCCACGAGGTTGATCTTATCATGGTCCAAATTGGAGTCGTTGTCATCCTATTGGGCGGATAAATAGTCAGATTCATCCGCGAACAGTACCTTACGAGGCTTTGATCTAGAAAGAGGCCGAGCTCACAGCGTTTGCCCTTCGACTTGGGCCTATTGTCACAATTCAAGGTACGTCATCTTTCTACTATCCTCTCGATATCGGGCTACAAGAGCCCGTATCTGGGGATCCAAAGCATCCACGAACATGGAGCATCTCTCTTCAGAATGATGAACACTGCCACAGCGGTGGAAAGCCTTATTCAGGCGCGTTGAATGAGCGGTTTCCGTTTCTCTTGGACGTTGTTTCGTATCCTTCAGAGCTGATGTAGCTTATGACCGTAAGAGATAGTGTACCGCTTCGGGCCAACACGTACCTGCTCCTTCCGGAGCTCTTGAAGATCCGCGGACGGGATTGAATTGATCTTCTGCCAGACCTTTGAGGTAATACGGGAGGGCTACATACGCCTGTCTCTCACTCATTCCGAGTATATCGGCTTTTTGCACTAACCTTTAGAGAAAGTCTAGAACCAGAATGAGGTTTTCTACGGTAAACTATTTCTTGTTGAGAGTAACCCCGAGTTTTCTGATAATATCCCTAACCTTTCCAGTTCCTCTCGAGGTCTGAACTTCGGAGGTATCATGAAGTCGATAATATTGATATGAAAGAAACTTTCGATACAGCCAATTGGATCGCTTCCACTCCTTCAAGCTATGATGCTTCTTTCGCTCCTTCCGAGTGCGGATAGCCCCTTGAGATGTAAAAGTAGCTTTCGACCGTGACTTTGACGAACGGGAACGCCGGCAGCGGCTATCATCCGAGGAATCGGACGACGAAGACGACGACGAACTGTCCGAACTACTTCCGGTGTCGGAGTCAGACATATCCGATTAACTACAGGATTCGTTCATGGACTTACGACGGCTCCTCTTACTGGAACGATGAATGGAACTTTCGGCATCCGAACGATTCCGCTCTGCGACTTCTGTCTCCTCATCCATCCTAATGGTGGCTTCGAGGATATCGAAGCGTGCATGGATACGTTCCATAGCAGTTTGGGTTTCCTCTCTAGCGAGGCGAGACTCCTCTACATATGTCCTTGGGGAACCAAAGCACCCCATGAAGGAATTCATCTCCTGTCTCAGGGTACGAAGTTCTCCCGAGATATCTTTATCTATGAGTTTATAAACCTGTCGGCGGAGCTCCTCGACTGACTCGATGAGGGATATATGGGCTGCATTAGCAATGCTAAGGCGGGCGCCAAGGTTACTGTACTCCTGAGAGTCAAGCTTTTCCGGCGGCGCGGTTGAGGGTATCTCTACGACTGGGTCTTCCCCCTCTGGTTGCGGTGCAGCCTGTGAAGGAAATTCTACAACCTCCTGTCCATAAATTGGAGCGTCTGGTTTCTCGGAGTTTCCACTATTACTTCTCGGTTCGGCCACTGATGTCCTTGAACGCGCACCACGCGAAAGAGCAGGGGCGTTCGATGTAACCTATCTTTCTTTCCTGGACGGGGCCTGGTGTGACATACTGCATGTAGCCAACCGGAGTCTGCGGTGATTACGTGGGAAGTCAAGAGACTTTCGAACTTCAAGAAAAGGAGAATGGGAGAAATCTAATCACAACCCGAAGAAGGGGGCTATAACTGTCAATCTCCCAAAAAGAGAATTCCAAGTGTCCAGATTCCAATGTAAAGAACAAACCCAGTTACGTTCCTACACCGTTCTAAGTCCGGAGACCAAAATGTAGAGCAAAGCCCTGCGATGAACGCAAAGGGGAATCTCCACTAGAATGTCCGAGTCCTACTCCCTATGAGGGATAGATTCAGCGATAGAACCCTCTGTCCGTACTCAAGTCGAGTTAAAAGCCGGGTGTAAGACCGAAGACGGTGACTGGCTATACCTGCAGAGGTGGGATGCAAAGAACGGTGTAAGTCCAGAGATGGAGTGTGATCTGAACCTGGACAAATGGGGAAAACGGGGACCGTGCGAACTGGGGAAAGCTCACAGTAGAAACCACCGCAGCAGAGCTACGCACCGTGCCAACTGGCGGGAACAGGTCCGACAGCAGAGCGACGCACTCCCAGGCTCCAGGAATAAACCCAATACTGGCTCGGAAGCTATACCTGAACCAGGTGAACAAGTATCAACAACGAGACTCAATAGAGTGACGACGACAGGAAAAAGAACAAAACAGGAAACAACCGACACGGCGGTGAAAACAATTAAATATCCAAAGATGGCAAGACAGGTGCTTCTTAAGTGACCCTGAGGGGTAGTCGTGCCGATACCAGTCGTGGTTACTCTCCTTATGGAGTCGTAGACCTACGTAGGCAGCAAGCTACTATAGCCCAATCCTGAACAGGATTCGACTTGAGTGTCGACTCAGTTATCCATTTACTTGGAGGCTCCAGGGTGAGATCACCCCCAGCATATATACTACTACTACTATCTCTACGATGCATACCTCCCGAGGGTTCTGCACGTGGAAAACCCTCTGTCAGGCGGTGGAGTAATTCCCAACGGGCGTGGCACAACTATCTGCAAGCCAACCTCCACACGTGGCCAGCTATTCCACTTACTATGCACTTCCTATAGAGTATGCACCTATCAAGGCTCCATTAAAACCCTCCGACAATTGGCCAAAATTAAAGGGAGTTTTCATAACTTGGCCACGTCACCGGCCATCGGTACCATCTCATTATGAGCGACATGGTGCATCCGATAGCAAAAAGCCGTTGCTCCACACACCATGCACATCTGTCTTGGGATCCCTGACGTCACCATTTGGTGATGTATAGCTTCCACTGGTCGGGCGTACTACACTACAGGCCAGTGGAATTGCTGAAGTGCATGGTGAAAAGGAAACATTGATAGATGATTTAATAATGAAGATTGATGAAGAAGCTGAAAAGGTTCGAAAGGAAAAAGAGGAGCTCAATGCGAACGAAAAACGTCTCATAAACGCTGAGGAAATGATTCAAGAACATACGTTACGAAGAAAACAATGCTCAAAACGAAAAAATGAGGACCAAGACAGTGAGTCACAACGTGGCAGTAAGCGTGCTCGCCGCAGCGAGGCAACTAATTCTGATAATGCCGTAATAGCGTTGATTTTTGAACAGTCCAAGGATCAAGAGAAGCGAGAAAAGAGAATGGTGCAACCAGAGGTACAGAGATTGGAGGTAGAAGAGCCTCATTCATCATCGTTCGTTCCTCGGAGAACCTGGAACTACAACTGCTTGGCCGTAGAAGTCATGGAATGGTCTAAGACATCAACGCAGCCTTCTAAGCTTCTGCAACAAACCACCAACATCATGAACTCGAACTTGTCCGTCAAATCAAAAGAGAATGCGATTCGCGCTCTTTTCGTACCGGATCCTCTCGAAGCTTTGGCAGATATGGTTTATGCTCTAGCAATTAACAACGCTAGAGACCCATCTAAAGCGGAGTCGGGTTCGATTCCTCCCGCAAAACAGGAAGTCATCGAGAAGCTCACGCAGAAAGTGAACCCTGTTGCTAAAAAGAAAAATCAAAAGTGTGCGCGACGTATTGAGGGAGCAAGTCGAAACGATGAAGCAGAACGAATCTGGACATTAGGAGAACCCTTCTTTGGATTTATAAGCATTCAGTGTCTTGGTATGAGATAATCTCTATCGAGACACCCAAAGAAAAGTCCCAAATGGCCCGTTTGTCCAAAGTTTCATTTAGTCATGCGTGCGCAACACTATCAATGCGTAGATAGCCAAAACGTCGCGCCCATATTCGGAGATCATGCACACAGTTCTGGTTCTTTTCCAGCACCTCCTGTGCTCCTACTCCCTCCACAATGAACGAGAGCTCTTCTGATGAAGAGTTTGTCGCATTCGGTGACACTGAAGAACAAAGTGCTGCACGTAGTGTCGCAGCTCTCACAGCTCTAATGCCCATTTCAATAAATTTTAATACGCAGTACGCTGGGCTTCAATCGTTCAGCGCAACGGTCCGTCAAGGACTCTGAGATTGGTTTTCGAACTATCTGGACACAAACCCTGTGTATCCATCGTTTCGATTTGGCCGCATACTTCGCATACCTATTGCGCTGTACTGGGTACTTCACAACGAAATTTTACAACATGAACCGCGATTGCAGCAACGCGTAAATGGGGTTGGTGTCTTGGGCTATTCTTCGCACCAGAAGATACTCGGCGCGTTACGCAAGTGGGCAACCCGATTTTCATTTCATCAAATGGACGACATGGTCAAGATGTCTTCCGAAAGTCAGCGGTACTACTTCCAAATGGTGCTTCAGAATATTTTCGACAGGTTTGGCCCTACATACCTCAACCGCGAACTTACACCGCATGAGCTGCGGTCTCTTCAAAAGCACTACAAAGAGGTTGGCTTTCCCAGGTGTATAGGTTGCATTGATTGCATGCGTCTCCATTGGAATAACTGCCCAAAGTCCTTCAAAGGACAGTATCATAACCCGAAGGATGGCAAGCTTGCCTCAATAAGTTGTGAGGCTCTTTCCCATCACAACTTGTACTGCTGGAACTGGTTTGCGGGGCGGTGCGGCACCAACAAAGACCTCACGGTAGTGGGTAACAGCCCACTATTCATCGATATTCTGTCTAACTACCGGAGGATTACTCTGCCAGAAGGCTATGAAGTCAACAGCTCTGTCCGACACTCTCTCTTTTGTTACTTGGTGGACGGTATCTACCCTCCTTGGGCAATTTTCGCAGGTCCGAACCATGACCCAGTGAATGCGTAGGAGACAACGATGACCAAACCGCAAGAAGAAAGACGCAAAGATATCGAACGGTTCTTCGGTTGTGTACAGGGCCGCTTTAAAATACTGAGAGACGAGATCTTCGACTGGAGTGACGAGAGGATCGTTCTTGTCAGCCAGGTGTGCGTAATTCTGCATAATATGTTGGTTGATATGGACGTTCGTGAAGAACTACGAGGCGAGACTGATGACAACGGCGAACCTGTCAGTATCATTGAGGGGTTTTCTCAGGAAGCAACATTAGAAATAGTAGTCGACGAGCACATGGGGGGCGACATTAACACTTCGGAACCGGGTGGTTTGACGTTTTCATTAGAGCAGTTTGATCTTGTCACAAATGCGCAGCAACACCAACAACCAAAAAAAGCTCTTACAAAACATTTATGGGCTCTTAAAGGGTTCCAATCTTGATCTGCGACGCGTCCGTGTGTCATAAAAAGGCATCTACGGCGCCTGCGGCGCCGTAGACGCACGAGCGTTTTTCCTCCTGTAGTGACTGCTGAAACGACCTGAGACTCTGCCTGCGTTACATCAGGGCCTTCGTCTTGCTGCGCGGGTATGCTGTCTGCGCTTCCATCGGTGAATTCGTAGGATGACGTATTTCCTACTCGGTGCGAAATGCTCTCTCGATTGAATTCTACATCTTCGTTCATGCTCTCCTTGAAAGCGCCCAATATGGCTGCCTTCTCCATCAAATCTTCCAACCTTTTCTACGTTTCTGTTAGCGTTAAACACATTCGGTGCAGAATCTTTAGCTGTAACGCTATAGAAGCCGTCATTTTCTTGTTCTCGGCTGAATCGCGAATGCATGCAAACATAGCATCCATACTTCTGGCTGCTTTCGAAAGACTTCGTTCTATTTCTTCTTCAGCGTTGCGCTTTTTCGTCCCTGCTGGGCGCGAACTGGAAGGACTGGACTTTGAGATATGTGCTTGAAAGTTTTTTCACAGGATGTTATCATCTCGGACGCTTGATTACCTCCTGGTTTGTATCACACTGCGTTTTGAGAGCTCCCACCGACTTGTACAGGAAACTTTGGACAAGAAGAGAGAAGACGAATAGCAGAAATAAAATGAGTGACAACCGGTGTACATTGTTCTCCTTTGTACTGAAACTTGTTGTTGTTTTGGTACAAGTTCATAATATTTTTGACGGTGTCTTCCTCAGTTTCGCCAGAGAGGATGTTGGCACGATAGAGCTTTTCCGCTGCCAAATACTTCTGTGATGTTCTAGCTACGGTAGTCCACCATGAGCTTAAGCTGTTGTGAACGCGAAGACGAAATAATTCGGGTTGTTAGCATAAAGCTTTGCTACAGCTTGCAAAAACGTTCCTGCGTTTTGCTCCATAGTGGATTGAGAAGCAGAAATCCATGACTGAGACCGTGCGAGATCTTCATTGGGAGTGAAATTGGGCCCTCTGGTGGTATCCATGTTCAACCTTTGGAGTTGTAAGAACGGCATTGGGCCTTAGCGTTGCAGCAACGATGTTGGAACTTGGCTTTGCAGGAACGAAATGTTATAGTTTCGAAAGAGTATTGTGTAGGGCATACGTTTGTCAAGATATGTTGCACGCAAGTGTTTCGGTTCCGAATTGGCGCGAGTTGCGTAATCAGACAGGAAGACAACGTGGTGAGACATGATTGGTTTTGAAATCTAGAAAGCGATCCAAATTGCTGTCTAAACTTCTTTGAGTTTTGGACGAAGTTTGGGTCGTTACCCAAACGTTTCGGGTTTTAGATACTTGATAGAGTTGCGCTACTCCCAGGGAGATGCGGGAAAATGCACTTTGTGCAAAGTAGTGAAGTTTTCAAGTCCGAGGTTTTAAAATGTGATACTTCATGAACATGGGGCATATACTGAGCTCGCTACCCGTCTGAAGCAATTAACTGCGTCACGGTGTCCACGTTTGCAACATGAGGCAACGCGATACATGTTGCATCACAAACTTACAGGGAGACGGGCGAAAATGAGTTTAAACCGTTTTGTTAAAATAAATGATTGTAACACATTGCTGTGATGCAAAGTAAACGCACCTGGATACGTCCTGATTCAGGATGTATAACATTTTACGTTAGGGCCATAAACGGCTTACGGTGAAATGCTCCGTACGTCTTACGTTGTTCGTGGAAAAAAGTGTTATTTCAACACGCAGGAATGCAATATTCAACATTACAAATTCATGAAGTTTTCCAAAACGCTATTCCCCCTAAAAAATAAGTTTAGAAACCTTCTGACCAAAATGTTTGTCATACGTTGATGCCAAAGGGTCTCTTTATGTTAAATACACCTTCAAGTTTTTAGAACCGAGAAAGTACTGAAAATGCACGCCATAAAAATATCGCTTCATATCTTCCTTTTCGCCTAAAAACCACTTTTTTCCGCCTCTAAATGTGGCGTACACTTTTTAATAGGCAACTGCTTAAGATAAAGTTTAATCGTTTTATGTTTATGTCCGTAAAAAGTACATGCTGCGTGAAAATCGTGTTCAGATCACTATGAAGCGTGATGTTTTCGCCGCATAGTAGTTACGCTATAACAACTTAAGTTGAATCATAGAACAATGAGAAGGTCAGGAACAAGTTGACGATTCAAGTCTAAGCTACACCCAGTGAATTGAATTAATTTGGGTTCAAAACTAATGCAGTAACGGATTTAATGTGGTCCACATTAGAACAGGTTCTTGGACTGGTTAAGCTTCTAACTAATTTTAGAATATTGTCAAATATGATATTGCAGTGACTCTGAAAGACATTCTTTCTGTTTCGTTTTATGATTAGATGCTAAAGCAACTGTTTCTGTAGAACGATTGTGCTATATGAGTAACATCCATGTTTGTCTTCAAGCTCAATCTCTCCCTATGTAGTTTTTCAATTAAATTTAAACAGCCAGAGACCCACATTATTTTCGCCGGTTTTAGTTAATGTGGTCCACATTATCGAAGTTAGAACATTAAATAATATGGTACCCAATTTTTTGTGGGCCACATTGATACCAGTTTTCTGCTCCTAAAAAAGTGTGCAAAATTAATGTAGCACACATTTATTGCAGTCATTAGCTGTACAGTACGCTAAAAACCTTACAAACAGGTGGATTGGAGTAGAGTTATTGAAGGCAGTGTGCACTGTACGCTATAATATCTTAAGTGTACTTCGGTGTTTTCCGACGAACTTTCTTACTTGGCAGGAAATGGAATTACTTTTATCACTCTCTCTTTTCCCGCATCTCCCAGGTAGAGTGAAAGTCTATACTATGGGAACACGTTGAGAATTTTAACATGTTGAAAAAAACCTAAAACACATTATCACATAAATTGATTCGCCGCTACAGTAATAGGCTTAGTTTAGTTGTAACGTTGAAGATCTTGAGGTAGTGTGTTGAGGTGTACAAAGAACGTGAAAATGTTTAACCACAAAAAGTTTTTAGGCTAGTGTAAATCAGCACAAATGGCCCAATTTAGCAGAAATATCACTTTCTGTTATGCCATAAAAACTTTTATTTGAATATATTTTAGATAAGGTTTCCGCTATATTGCTAGTATATGTTTTCTTCTTCAGCGTTATACATTAATATTTCTGTCTAGACTATCTATCTCTCTTTTCGTGGCGACCTGAAGTTTCCCAGAAACCATCTCGAAGAAAACGCAAAATTTGAGACTTGAAAGCTCGGGATGACACAAGATTCTTACCAAGCTTACAATGTGAACCAATGACCTAAACGTGCAGAACTACTTTATTGTAGTACATTTTTGTACTGTTACAGCAATGCCCATTTGACACACCCCTAAAATAAATGAACGTATCCATTATATAACACTAGAAAGCTTTCACTTCAAAGTTCGCAAAAATTGGCTTTTCCCGCATCTCCCTGACGTCAATCCAAAATAAATAGGATTTTAGGGCATTCCTAACCGTTGAGACCTAATCCTATCTTAAAACAGTAGCCGATGTACTTCAGGGTCAGAATGACTTCCACTTTGCACATGTACCTTACACGTGGAAGATGTGGCAGACCCATCCCAAATGATAAGCTATCTTTTGAAACGGGTCTGTCACAAGCGTTGTTTTGGTCAATCAGCATTACAGTAGCACTCAATAGATAAGCACACCAGAAGTGAGAGCTCGCAAGTAAAGTACGTCCGGGCAGAGTCTTCCTCTCACAGGTTATGGGCCACACGCAAACCGAAACCCACGACCACATCACCTTTATCCCAACATAAACCACATAGACATCACCCCACCACCACGGACGCATACAGCAGACTTTCCCGTCGTTTAAGACGGAAGTACAACAACGACATATGCCATATCACCACGGAACTCTACCACAATGCCATCACAACCGCAGAAGGCGACTATCTCCCCACCGACACAACACAAAACACACACACCATGAATCCCTCCACAACCCCCACAGTCCAACCCTCCCTCCCTATACTCAACCCAGGAAACTACTCATACTGGTTTTACACCATGCGAAACCATGCCATCACCCTAGACGCCGAGGAACACTTCAGTACCAACCCGCCCGAGCCTGTAGATCCCGCAGCTCTCATAGCTTACAAAATGAAGAAAACAACAATCACAACAGCTATTGTGACCACAGTACCTCCCAAAATACTAGGACAGGTCTTCCAACCTGAAGACGACCGCACGCCGCACGAGCTTGTTCAACGCATTTTCCGTCACGGCAATCAATCCACAGAGGAGGACTACCAGTTTCTCAAAACAGAAGCCGAATGTGTCATCTTCAAAGAAGACACTAAAGTCGCAGACTATATCAAGGAGCACAGAGATATACGCAAGAAAAGGCTGGCAGCCAAATACCCAAAGATCGAAGATGAAAGGACCACAGTAGATTTCCTTATCGAAGGACTCAGCAACAACCCTGTCCACTCCAACATAGTGTTTCACTTCTTAGCAAACAAACCTAAGACAATCCAAGAATTCACGAGGCAATTCAAGAGATTACACGCCTTTAACCAGAAAACAGCAGCATCGTCATCCACATCCGTGCCTCAGAATATCACCGGGGACTAAACCAACAATGCAGCAATACACCGGGGAATACTGACGCACCCAACCGTATCGGCCCTACGGACCACCGTACTATCAGCAACGAAATCGCCCCCTCTTCACAGGCAAACCATGCCAGTTCCACATGTCACTAGGACTCCGGCAGCCGCAACATTCAGACAACGAATGCCGTCACCCCGGACACCCAAAAAAGCAACAGCCACACAGAGCCAACTATGCACAATGGGTACCACTACCACCACCACCATACCAAGCACAGCATCCCCACGCCTACCACCTGCCCCAACTATCCCCTCCACCGCTACCTCCTGATGCAGCATCCGAGGCCGATACCGAAACTACTGGTACTACCAGTAGTTTCGGTATCGGCCTCGGATGCTTAGTAAGTTCCTCTTCGACAGTAGAGCAAACCCAAGCCACCTGACACAACGCAACAGATCAATGTCACCACTCCAACGCAGCACATTCACTACGACCGCTTCCAACCAGCGGAGCAAGTGTTCCAACCATGGAATATTTCGAATCCGCCCCAGCAGAAGTAAACACACTCTACGAACGTACGCAGTGGCTAACAAAAGCATCAAGCACAATCTCCATTCGGTACACGATATGGCCAAACGATAAGGCCAGGTTATATTCACAGCCAACCGGGGATATATATTCAACAACAATCAACCGAAAAAGCAACTTATGGCCACCGCTCAATGGCGTAATAACCAATGAGAACAAGACGGCTATCTAGTAGACCAAAACAATGCATACACGGCACGCACAATACCTCGTAAATCCAAACAGACCAATCCCAAAACCACATCAGCTGCGCAAGCACCCCCCCAGTCAATACGTCCCACCAAAGACACTCCCAAGCTCCCCGTTAACTCAAGAAACGCCCTCAAAGCGCAAACGCCCGCTTTAAAACAGCCCCACAATCCCACAACCACACTACAACTCAAGCCTACGCACCGCAAAGCACACGAGTGGCATCTCTGCCTCAACCATGCACACCCAACCAAGCTCGCGCTCACAGCTCGCCACAGGCTTATACCAATTATGCCCACGGAACTCCCACCAGACACACGGCTAACGTGCAATGCATGCCACAACTCCAAACTCTATCCCGCTCAACATCGCAAGAAGATTCACAATTATCCAATAGGAGCATACATTAGCTCCGACACTTGCGGACCGGTGAAACTCACTTCCAAGCATAGCAATAATCATATCCTGATTCTCATATGCGCAGCCAGTCGGTTTGAATTTGCCCACTTTATCAAAGACCGCAGAGACATACCTACTTCTGTCCAACGAACACTCTACCACATAGTCCATAGAATGAAGCATCCGCCGCAGAGACATACCCACTTCTGTCCAACGAACACTCAACCACATAGTCCATAGAATGAAGCATCCGCTCCACCATTTACGCAGATAACGCCAAAGAATACACTTCAAACCGGATGAAGTCATTATATGAAGCCTACAACTTGTGCCAGCCCCTACGCACTCCGCATCAACCGCAAGAAAATTCAATCGCAGTACGTATAAACTGGACACTCATGGAATCAGTCAGAGCACTGCTCAACGCAGCCAAGCTACCAGCCACATACTGGGAAAACGCCGCCCGCGATACCATCTTCACGTACAATCTACTGTACCACCAGAGCACGAATACATCCCCCTACCATGTGTGGTACGGTATAACCTCGAGCATAACACACCTCTTCACATTCGGCCAAATCGGAACCATCCCAGTCTATGCCCCCAAATCAAAGATGGAGATCAGCGCAGCGCCGGCACGCTACATGTATGCCAACTCTCTAACACATGTCACATTCCCCAATCCTCGAAATCAACGTTACCAAGAAATGAGGGCACATGACTTCCATCCTTACCACAAACAAAAGGATCCCACAGTAACCACAGCCCACGCCTTCCAAGCCAGAGAAGCCATCAAACAACCCATGCCGAACAAAATCACCGTCAACATACTACCTCCACGAGACCTCCAACAAGCCCGCAAGTACCCCCATGCCCAACTATGGGAACAAGCACACGACCAAGAGCTCCAAAATCTTGAACAGCACCACAGCATTAAATGGCTTCCCAAAGAGTTCACGCCACCAAAAGAAGCAGTAATCCCATTTATGATGCTTTACCGATATAAAAGATTGGCCGAGGGTACCATCACCCAAAGAAGAGCTCGTTGTAACCTCCGAGGTGACCTGATGAAACCCGGTATCCATTTCAATCCCAAACATCGCACCACATACACGGCAGACTGCACCACATACTGCTCGCGATACACGCGACACATAGTTACCCACTCGAACACTTCGATATCAAATCAGCATACCTGCACGAGACATACAAATATGACAAGCCAGTATATCCCAGGAAAAACTCGTTAAGGGAAGACTAAAAGGGTTTTCAGTAGACCTACAGACAAAATGACTGGTCCCGCGAGGGTGCCATGTCGAGCTCCCGCCCTGTTTTACGTACATAGGGTCATACTTCTTTAACGATCCGCCTCGCGGCTTGTGGAGCCTCCTAGCCACTGAATGGACCGTCCGTGTAGCGGCGTTCCTCCTCATGGAGGCACACGATGCGTTCCGTCTCTGGCCTATTCCGGACCTCATCCGGCAGTCTATCCGAAACCTGGACCTTTCCGAAGTACTCGGCTCAGTTCGCAATGCGCAAGAAGCCACTGCATTGGTGGACCTCATTGACCAGATCGAATGGGATGAAGTGCTTGCGAGTCAGGTATCCGGCGGAGTCCGACGGCAAAACGATCGCTCTCCCGGGCGTAACGTTAACGCCGGGGACTTCGTCTACTTCGACCCATGAGTTTAGGAGGTGATTGGACCCCCCGAAGCGGCTAAGCGTCGCCAAGAGGACCGATAAATTCCCGAAGGGCACCCACGAGGGTTCGTCTACGTCGATGACGACGGCCAGGACCCTGCCGAGGGAGAAAGCCCCATGGATGAGGGAAGCCCAGAGGGCAGGGAGAACGAACCAGGGACGGAATCGATGGCAGACGACGACGAGGTAGTTGTCGTCGAGCCACCGGCGCCAGCGGCTCCTGTTTCAACTTCTCCCTGGGCTCAGGTCGAGGCTTCCCCCGGAGACGGCAATACTACGCTCACACTGCGAGCGGCGGTCATCCGCGACTTCCTTCGAGGCGTGGGCGTGGCCGTTCCTGATACGGTAGCCGACGAGTCGGATCTGCAAGCCATCGCGGCGCAGCACTTCTCCGGTGCCCCCGGCGGTGGTATCTTCACAGGTTGTGGGCCTTCGGGTGCTTAGCTTCCCCTTTACGGGGCTCCCGGTGGGGCGTTGGAGCGATTAGTAAACCCCGATGAGGAGCAGAGCTCCATAGTTAGAGGTAAGCTTCAGCCTGATTAGGCTTGGCTCATGAATTTTTCTTCTTGATCTCCCCCTTCTCAGCGGGCAATACCTCAGTAGAGGCTGTTGCGAATGGCCCACGAGAGAGGGGTAACTTTCCGCAGAAGCCGCTGTAGCGAAAAAACTTCTTATTCTTCCTTCCAGTGTTCTGGCTTCTTCTCCTTCTTCTTAGGCTTCTTTCTTCTTCATCTTCTTGTCCACTGTAAGTGGCTTCCGCGTTTCACGGCTTGTCTGTTCAGACAGAGACTGTCCGCAAAGAGCGGCATCTTGCTGCCTTTCAGTAGCGTCCGCCTAGGGCGGCTTGTTAGTATCAACATCGTTGCATCCGCGTGAAGCGGCACGTTTTGCGTGATGCAATTCCATCCGCGTGAAGCGACATATTCCGTCCGCGACGACATAACTCACTAGTTGTGGGTGGTCAACCCATTTGGGCTCTGTCCAGCGTAGCCGGTATCGGTGTTCGTGTGCGACGGCGGTACTGTAGGACTTTAGAGCCAGGAAGATGCTCGATAGCCTCATGTGTATCCTTCGAAGAAGGACAGCCGTACCAACGGACTCGATGCAATAGCTCTCCATCAGAAGCGTAAGCGTGACTAATCAGACGGTCCATAACGTACTCCCTGTCGAGGACACGCCGCTCAGTGTGCGGTTCGGTTATTGTGCCCTCTTCTGGGCTGTCCTTGGTTGCTTTCTCGTCATGGGCGTCGCTACCAAACGGCTTCCGCCCTGACGGCAGTACATTCTGCACGCCAGGTAGTCCTGGTGAGGATTGTGTGTTCCTGACGTTCAGGCTTCCAGATTTCTGGCTTTCCACCCCGTGTTGTCGGGCTGTGACCCTACTTTGGTCTTCTCGAACAGCGAGCTTCCGGCGTTCCGGCGGGATCTCCCGTCGTGAAGGTGAACGGTCCGACTTGCGGTGCGCCAGCGAGTGGTGCTGTTGTGCGCGCCGTGGCGGCGTTTCGCCGCTCACTGCTCGTGATGGGGCCTGCGCCGTTGCACGGCTTTGAGACGCCGATTCGAGTTCGGAATTTTCGTTTTCGGCGGCCGCAAGCCTTACAGCAGGCACATGCCCGGCTCGTGTGCTGTTGTCCTCCACTGAAGGCGGATCGCCGGCGAAGCCAGACACTTGGCGCAATGTGCGCGCGTGTGCAGCGTTCTGCTGCTTCCCACTTACTGTGGCGTATCGGCTCGCCATATCGGCGGTTTCCTCCGTTTTTTCAACGGCTTCACCACTCGATGCTTCACTGAGATCTCCCGAAGTCGGGTCTGCCGTAACAGCACGGTCTCTTTGGACTTATTTTTCTTCCGTACTCTTGGCTCTCTTCAGCACAGGTGCGCTACCGCTGTCGGGCTCCGGCTGCGGCGAGCGGGAATGTTCCGCATTTGACGCGGCTTTTGCTGTGGTTGCGACATTCTTTTCCGGCGTGCCGGTCTCACGCTGCACAGCTGGGGCAGGCTTCTGTCCTTCTGTCTGTGACGGCAGTACAGTACCATCCGCGGGCAAAGCGGCGACTTCTGCAGCAGCTACATCCTGGTGTTCTTCCGGCTGTCCGGCTTTGTGCTCCACCAAAGTGGTGCGTTCCTCCTCAGGCTTCCGCGATAACTGCGGGTTGCTCGCGTCTTTCCGATTGTTCGGCTGTGCGGCGGTCATCCTCGCGCGTTCACCACGATTTGCGTGCGACATTGAGGGCTGCAACGGCGATTCCGTCGACGACGGCGACAACGACAGCGAGCGATTAGCCTCCTCCTCCCCCTCCTCAGTTGGAGCGTCGGGGGCCGTGGTAAGTATCCCCGGGGCGGCCAGTATCCGCGTGCGTACGTGAGCGGCAGCAGAGACCGAATGGTGAGGCTCCGGCTCAGCCGGCAAATCAGCAAGTCCGCGTTTGGGATGCGGCAATACTGACAGTGAAGTGCGCGCTTCCGCTTCAGCGGCTGGTTCTGCAGTAGGCGTAGAGGTGTCCGGCGTTTCCGGTTCGTCTGTGTTCTGCAAAGTGGAATATAGTCTGTCCGCTTTGGAAACTAAGCTAGTTTTGGGGCTATTCGGGGCGCGCGATGGGGTGGCAGAGTCTGGCACTCAAAAAATTAAGAAATTTTGGAATATTAAATTCCATTTCGCGCAGTTTAGTTCTTGGGTCCCCTAGTTTTTGTAGAGGTTCTACTTCGCCGCACTACCCCATTCACTCTTTTCCGCGACCCTCTCTCAAAACTGCAGTCGTGCTAGTTTGCGTTTCCATTTTCTCCCATGTTGCAATGCCAAACGCAACTCATCCCACCTCAATCATCCCATCACTTCTTCCCAGTCCACACCACCCCCGCTCTTTGCCCATTTCTCACCCATCACGCGTTCGCATTCTCTCTCTCCGTCTCCGCAAACGTCATTTTGTAGAAGTCATGTGGACAACTCTCCCCCTTCTCGTATACCCGCCTCGCCCCAAAACGGCTTCAAATCCCTCCCATCCTTCTCTCCTCCTGTCCCCTCAGAATCCCCTTCGCAGTCCACGCTACCTCCGCCGCACTTTTAAACCCAGTCACCACCGGAGCTCCGACTCCCTCCCGCGGCACCTCCTCCACCACCTTCTTCATCTCCTTACGCCTCTTCTTCAGACGGCTCTTCCCATCCCCAACCCCACCACCCTTTGTCTTCGGTGTCACAGGGGACCCCTTCTGCACCGCCACCCTTCCCACACTTCCCTTCTCCGTCTTTCCCTCCACACCTCCTTTCACCGTCTCCTCTTCCACCAATCTTTGCCTCTTGCCCAGCTCCTTCACCTCCTTCTCCAGCACGTCCAACCTCTCGTTCAGAACCCTATTATCCTCCCGCAACTCTCCAATCTCCCTTCCCGCACACTCCACTATCCCATACACATGATTTCTCATCTCCACTCCCAATACCGACAACGAATTCCGCAGGCTCGAAATCGCCTCAACCGAAACACCACTACCACCCCCACTCAGCACCACACCGCCCATTTCCGTTACAATCTCCACAATTCCATCGTCCAGTTACTCCTTCATCACCAACCCCAACATCCCCACCCTCGCCTTCATCTCCCCCACAAACCGCATCTCCTTGTCACCCTCTCCGCCCCCACTCTCTATCTGGTCCCCAACCTCTAACTGACTCAGATGCACCGCACCACTTCTCTCCATTGCAACCCCCTCCACCTCCAATTTTACACCCTTCTCCACCTCATCACCATCCCCTCTCCTCGCCTCACACTTCTTTCCTTCATCGGCCACTTCCTTCTTCTGCGACATCCGACCAGCCGCCGTAATCGCGTTCTCTTCCCGCTTTGGTGACGGCGTCGGCGGTACCTCCTTCCCCTCCAACAGCGCCAACAGCTCCTCATCCTTCACGTATCCGTTCGACATCTTCAGAAGAAGTAGTAGTTGGATCGAAGTTTCCGCTGCGATATAGTGCAATCGAGCTAAACTGTGCTGTCCACCCCCACTGTCCAACCACACGGGCTATATGCAGCACCATGATTGTCCCTGTTTCCCTCATCCCATTTCCCGCCAAAACATCTACTGTACACCTCCGCACCTTCCACTACTTAAGCGCAACCCCTCTGTCTCCTCTTTCGCGCTCACATAATCCCTACCCACCTCGCCTCGACCGGCGATATTTTTCTCTTCCACCATAACCTCTTTCGATGGTTATAGCAAAACAGGAAGATATTGCCAGTGGAGGCAAGCTAGGGACTACCCAGAGAGGCATGTGGATATGCGACGGATATTCGAGTGATGTACGGGTGATTATGCTATTAAGACTGTTCCAAGGACCTGTTTGGATATTCAGTAGATACCCGTTTGACACGCGGTAGATGGGCGGGTGATATGCTTAAAGATGTGCAAGATGATGTACGGGTTCTGCCCCATGGATGTAGCAGATGATGTAGCAGTTGATACACGGTGGATAATTTTGCTAAAACTTTGAACAATAGGGGCACATTAAAAAACACTGGATTTTTATCAGAATCTAGTGCGCACTTGAAATACTTTGTTTAAAACAATTTTTATTAATTACTATAATAAGTGATTAAGGTAATGTCACCGTTTTTGACACGCTATGGGTGACGAGTCTTCGTCACATGTGTTTCATCGTCACGCCAAAACGTGGTCTAATTCAAGTCACCGTCTACCCAATGACACCACCGAGCCGTACCGAACTACCAAATTCTGGCATCCGCGGATCCAAGAAATGCCTTCTATCACCATGATCCAAGAACGCAATTGAGTGAGAAATCGAGTTGATGTCTTCGACAGTGCGCTTCGTATCACGAAGACTGCCACGTCTCGGTCCCGATGATAGATCTACGGAGGGCACTCTAGTTATTCGATCTGTTTTCATCCCATAAACCCAATCCACCCGCACCATGTTCATCATTCTTGTGTAGATAATCTGCTCCCCGGGTCGGCGAAAAGACACTTTGGCCCTCCAAATTTCATCAATGCAGCCATAGAATACTTCTTTTTCAACCTCACAGCTGTTCGAAAATTCTGGTGCACCCTCCTGCGCTTGAAACACTCCAGCTATCCAGTATCGCTGACGCGCGCGCTGTGTATCCTGTGCGAGTCGCCGTCGATACTCTGACCGTGCTTCCAAATGGACCTCAACATCACCGTCTGATATCAGCGCTTTAGGAAACAGTCGGAGGCTTGCGATGCGAATTTCATAGCTCGTTACGGAGAGGACACCATGCGCGTAGTCCAGAGCTTGACGGAGTCGCCCAGAACCCTGAACCAAATAACTCCTGCCTGTCATACTCCGCACTGCTGCCTCAGCAACCCCTCCAGAATCCGAAGAGAGCTCGTTACTCTCCGCAGAGAACTCTTTCTGATTGCTATCCTGCAGCTCGAGTGCTTTGTCATTACAGCCTTCAGTATTCCAGTGTCTGCCAACATCAACACGCTCAATATTCGAATGTTGTTCAGGCTTGTTAATTTTCTTATCGAAGCCGCCATTGAACAAACGAAGAGCAAAGAGTGTGTGCGTCTTGTGAAACAGATTGGCCTCAGGCCTATTAGTAGATGTCATCATGTCCCCAAGTCGCCCTGCCACCCGCTCGACTATGAATTGAGAAACATTTCGAAGAGGGCCACATTCTTGTAATATTTCAGGGAAGTGGAGAACAGCGTGGGTCGTTGGCGTTATGCAAAACGCATATTCCTCATTCACGTAGAAAATGTCAACGAAGAGGGAGTGAGCGATCTGCAGGAGACTTCTTAATTCCTTGATATGCGACACCGAAGGGCTAGTATCGAAAAGAATATGCGTTATCCTGCAAGTTGCATACCACAGTTTGCTAATGCGAACATCAATCCCCAGTGCTCGGAACAAGACCGGTCCATAGTACAAGGCAATATTCTTGTAGTCCTCTGCCTTAAAACCTGAAATGTAATCGAAAGACTCCGGTGGTCTTCCCCACTCTGCAGGAAACCCCTGGTATCCTCTTGTTAACGATTGGTTGATGTGATGAATTGTAGAGCGGCGCAACACAAATGGTGAGTTTCTTCCGATACATTGTTCGTGGGATCCAATACAAAGCGATGTCACGTGCTTCACCCATCCGAGGAGCCATTGGTGCATCGGGTCATATGGCGTTCCTTTGACCACATCGATAGAGAGTTTTGATACCTCTGGACATCTCTTCACACCAGTGCTTTTCTTCAACCTCTCTAGTTCGACACCACTAAGCAGTGATATCCTTGACTTAAGCCTCCTCCAAACATCCGCCACCTCTTGATGTGTTCTTTGGCGCGGGCATTCGGATGTAATCCATGCGCTTCGCTCCCCTAAAAGCTCTCCTGTCATGGCTTGCTTTCTATCATTTGTTCCCAGCTGCGGCAGTAAACGCAAATAGTTTCCAACCCTTTTCGCCTCTTTCTTGCACCTTCGACAAGGATGCTGCGCGTTGTGACCTTTCATGCCAATGAGTTTACTGGCTGCAGGCCAGTCTGCTGTGATAAACAGTACAAACGCATACAAAATCCTCCGCTTGCCATCAGCGCAGTGCACGCTGATACCGTTTTCGAGTTCTCTAAGATCCGCAACAACTGGTTGCAAGAAGCTGTCGAACAATGTTGGGTCATGTGACCCTGGCGCAAATGCTGTTATCAATGTGTTCGATGCCTGAAAGCGAAGGCTGCAGTCGAAGTTGAGAACAACAAATATCATTGGCCATGAAGATTTGGTGGTCTTCCGTCCTTTGAAGACCTCAAATCCATCGGAAGAGAACGTCAAAAAGATATACAACTCTTCCTCAGGCTTCCAATGGAGTACCCTCTTCCCGAACCTCTCCCGGAAATATGTGCCACTGTAGTAGTCTTTGATATATGCACCCTCTTCTACACCACCTGACTGCATGCTGGCCTTCGCTTCCGCACAACCGTCTATTAGAGCCGGAAAGGAGTCTTTTTGAGCACATAGGGATTTCAACATCTCGGACGGTTTACGGTACCAGAACTTACGATTCTTGGAGATGTTTCGATCACATATTTCAGAAGGACAACATCCCTGCTCTGTTTCATGTGTTGTGTACACTGCTACGTGTTCCTCAGCACACATCGCACCAAAATGTTTGCTAACAGTAGGCTTCGAGAGAGCATGTCGAATCAAAGCATCATAGCTATACCGAGATTGCAAAATGTTTGTTTGGAGTAGGGCTCGAGACTGGTTCTTTGACATTCCACTGTATTCGACAATGTTTAGTACATCCATCAATC
This sequence comes from Gracilaria domingensis, assembly GCA_022539475.1. NCBI lineage: Eukaryota > Rhodophyta > Florideophyceae > Gracilariales > Gracilariaceae > Gracilaria > Gracilaria domingensis. The sequence goes on along the minus strand of VCMS01000115.1, from coordinate 109,689 downwards.
TGCAAAGTTCTCTTTTCTTGCCATCATTGTAGAAGTCATGCTCAAGAACATGCTCTGGTGTTGATGAATATTCGTCTGTGTTACGCAGTGCTGATGATGAGTAGTTACTTCTCGTTTTCGAAGTGTGTACACTCTCGGCCTCGTTACTTGCAGGCGATGTGGCTGCAGCATGGCATTCATCACGTGATACGAATTCTGTGAATTCGTCATTGGGATTCGGATAAGGGTTGAAATCGGTATAAGACGCTTGGGGGCAGCTGCTCTCATGGTCAACTGCGACTTGCAAAGGAAGAGATGAACCTTTTGGGGCCAATAGATTGTCGGGCGAAACATGCTCCGAGTTGTGCACTATATTGTTCCGCCTGTTTGAACCAATTTCATCATTCGGATCCTGAGTCTGCTGTTGATCATTCAGTCGAGCTCTTCTGAGCTGTACACGGGAATTGTGAGTCAATCTGAGCTGTTGAAATTGAGCGGAGGCGCGTGGCAGTCTAAAAGAACTACTGCTTCCCTGAGGTAGTGGAGCATGTTGTGCGAAGCAACGGAGCGGCGCCGATGAAATTAAGTCACTATCAGCGTGTTCTGACTGGCTGTGTTCTGAAGAGATGCAATGATCATCGAAGGTTTTTCTGTGCCTTGCGCCGGTTGTTTGATTTGGAGCGTGGTCTGTTCTCATGTCATTTTCCCAAGAGTTCTCATACATCGATTTAGAGGATAGAGTGTTCTGGGACGAAGATGACGGCCGGTGTGAGGAGCGATGTTTTTTTGACAACCCGGGTTGTTGCACCTCATCCGTGTTCAGACTCCTTCTCATTTGTCCCTGATTTTATGTACCTTCTAATGAGATCATAAGCACTCCAACATGCCCGTGTTAGTGTATACGAAGAAAGTTAGTATCTTCTTCACGCCTTGACCTGACTTATTGTTTCGGTTGAATCATAAATGGCGCCAATTCGAAACGAAACGGTACACATACCATTCGCGTATTTAAGAGCCTACCATGTCCTTCATCCTCGCCCCCCCGACCCCGATCGGTTTGGTGTCCTAATGTTTGCTTTGATGAAAATGGTTCTGGAATTGTGAACAAAAGATATTTCATTGGTTCGGTGGTTGATATAGGGGTTATATTCGTATAGCCAGTCTTTTCCTAAAATGACGTCATATCCGTATAATGCACATATTGCAAAGCGTCTCTTTTCTCGTAGTTCTTCAATCTGGATATCTACTCCATCTTCTCGGGTTTCCTGGAGCACAGTAATGGAACCGTTGGCCATTTCGGCTTCATAACTAGTGTCAATGGTTGGGATCTTCATGCTTTTGCAGATGGCTTTGAACAAATAACTGATTTCGGAACCGTTATCGAACAGAGCTGTACATTTTCTGCCATTGATGAATACATATGCAAGGAGTAGTCCAACAGAGGGGGTTTCAAATGGTGACGCTAAGCGTGAGGTAAGAAGTTTATGTCTTCCATTGCTCAATATTTTTTCTTGGGTACGATGTTTATCTGCAGATTCAATGGGTACGGGGTTTGCTGGCTTAGTCAATGGTTGCGTTTCGATGGAATTCAGTGGGGTGCAATGGTGGTCCGGTGGAACTGACGTGAGTTCTTCAGATGACCGTGGAGTCAGTTCCTCTGGGAGTTTTTTGGGCACTGTTTATCGCGTGCCATGTGTCCAGGTTGTCGACAGCGGAAACAGAGTCCCAACTTTCGACAGTTCTCGCGCTCTTCCTTGGTTAACTTCTTCAGCTTCATATTTCCAATATCCATGGGTACCGGTCCTTGAGATGATCCAGAGCCGCCAGGTTGTCTGCCAAATCGCGCCTGTCCACCCCTTCGGAAAGCAGATTCCGCCCGCTCAGCGTCTTTCATTGCATTAGTCAAAGATTTGTACTCATTGGTGCAAAGCTCTTTCCAGATGTAACTTTTCAAGCCTCTGGTATATCTGTCGATTTGCTCTTCCATACTGATGTTGGGGATTTCAAGCACAATCTTGAGGAAGTCTTCATTGAACTGTTGAACATCTTTGTACTGCTTCCACTTGCTTAGTTTGTCCCGAGCAAGTTTCTCTTTGTTGACAATAGTAAATCGTTTCTGAAGATGTTCAAAGAGTTCCTCAAGGGTTTGCAGCTCCAGTCCATTTCTTTGCTGGGCGAGATACCACTCATGAGCAGCTCCACTGATGTAACTAAGCGCGATCGTTAATGCTTTGTCGTCGGGGGTTCCATCAAGATAATTGCGAATATGAGTGATCCAACTGTCAATGTTTTGCTTTCCAGTGAACGTTGGGGGCTTGTTGATCTTTGGATTCGTGGCTGGGCTGTCCTTATTGGCTAGGACACTGAGTGAGGTCTCGAGAGCGGATATCTTCGTTTGCGCTTCTTGCTTCAACAATTCCATCTGAGCCCGTGTTTCATCAAGCGCGCGAGCCATGCTTTGGATTATTTGGCCTGCACGCACCTGTGGGGGTGTGCCTGGGATGCCTTGAGGGGTCGTCATGGTATAAGCTGCGCGAACGGAGAACCTTTGAAATTGGCTCAAATCGGGGGGTTGCCAAAATATATTGTCTAATTTTTCGAAAAGTGCAAATCAAGCCTCGCGCTGCCACTTTTAAAAAATTGCAATTTGCAGGTTGCAGACAAGCAGTGCCGCGCGCCTGGCCTAGTGGGTAGGCGGCGCCGGTGCAATTTCAGAGGTTCTAGGTTCGATTCCCTTCGCTGTAAGTTGCAATTGCAGCCGGAGTGGTTCAATTAAGGTTTCTTCAGTTCAATTACAAAGCGTCAAGCCACTGGGAAGATAGTAAGCCCTGTACGGCGACTTCTCCCTTGACAATGCTAAGTAATACGAACGTAGCGGAAACTGGAACACAACCACAAACGGGAGCTTAAAGGGTAGAACAACCGATTCTTGGAAACTTTTGTCAACACAAGGTGTTTGCGTTATAATTTACTTGAAATAACGCTGTTGACGTCGGTTTTCCTTGTTGACAGCTGCTTGGTGCTTGCGTCCACCTCGGTGATCCTCGTAATGCTTCCAATTATTGAACGAGAGTATACCACATTCGTAGCAGCCCGGTGGGGAGCGCTTGTTCTGGAGCTTGTTGCGGTGTCGGCTACCAGACAAATGTTCGCGAAGTTGCACTCGGCTATTGAAACGGAGTTCACAGTCGTCACACTTGGGGGTCTTCAAGCGACGTCGAAGGTTACGTACACGCCGTCGCTTGATTCGATCGGTGGCCACGCGAAGGATATGGATATTAGCCGCGTCGTCTATGCGGAGCAGATGACGTGGAGTACCCTCGGTAGCCTCGGTAACCGATCGGTTCCTTGAAATCGGATTGCTGTCAACAGGATCGGGTTGTTGACGAGCTGGTGACGACGGTGGTGACGGTGTGTATGAAGGTGGTGTACTCGGTTCCAAGGTGGACACGGCAGCGGAAACAGGGGTTTCGGTGGTGTTGACAGGGGGTGGCGGCGGTGGCGGCGATGACGGCGGTTCGGTGGATATTTCCGTGTTCGTATAGAACGACGGCGATGACGGCGGTACTTGGGATCGGCGTATTGAGCTCACTGGAAACACCCAAATTGGGTCAGAAATCAACAGTCAGTAAAGAGCTGGACGTCTGTTGCTCATCCAAACCTAGGGAATTTTGTATAGCAAAATCCACTAGGGCTGGATGGTCACTCAGTTTCAAATGAGCGCAATACTTACTTGCGATGGCTACCAATGTTAGAACACTGGGTCTGAGGTTGAGAACGTGAACGATGGTGACTGCCGAGGAGAGTTCGGGCAGTCGACCAGGGTTTATATGGAGAATCGGACCTTCGAAAATAAGGTCGCTAACGCAGATTTCTAGAATATCCCTCAAACTAATGTGTCTATGAGTACTGGCCCTTGCGTCGGAATTAGTGTAGAAACTGTGCGTAGAAATCGACAGTGGAGTCGTCTAGAAGCTTCTAGAAGTTCCTGAAACGTGTCCATTTGTAGAAGTTCCAGCAAGGCACCGAAACTATGAAGTCAGTCATGACGTCAACTGACGAGGCAGACATCACACGTGACATGTCTTGGTAACATTATGACAGCTAATGTCAAACAAAGACTCTGAGGATCATTAGGGTATCAAATCGGATCGCTAGATCACGGGGAATTCAAAGAAAGCATCAAAACATTAAATGACTAACTAAAAGCGTAGTAATATAACAAATTCAAATAAAAACATGACCAGAATTAAAGAAATCCTAACAGTGGTCAAGGGTGTGATCATTGAATGCAGCCTTAATTTCCCTCTCGTCAGAGAAACGGAGGAAAGCTCCATGATTCGCCGAGACGCCAAACTTATAGTCTCCGAGTCCTTCCATTTTCCCCTCCACGTCGCCCACATCACCCCCTGTGACAAGTCCGAAACCAACAAGTTCGTCAATGAACTTCATACACTTCACAACTTCTTCTGGAATTGACTCTCCTTCTCTTCTCAACGTTCCATCAACGGAACTTAATATACCGTAACCATTGGCATATATGAACTTAGACAAGGTATTGGGTGAAATTTCCGCCAAGTCTCTCTGTTCCTCTGGCATTTTTCCTGATACAGTCACCATACTGCCACAAGTACCGCATAGACAGGAACTGCATATACTTCTCAGTTTCATACTTCTTTTAAAAGCAACCTTAAGTGCAGTTTCAGAAGTGTTAGGACGCTACATGTTCAATTGCGGATTGAATGGTGTCACCAATGATGTTAACGATACCGAGCATGTGGCATGTTGCAATTAGACGAAACTGGACCAAAGAAGTATGACATTTGTTCAATTACCAGCCTGCCGCACCTTTTCTATGTTCATATGTATAGCCTTGCAATAGTATACTACTCTTAATACTCGCAAGACACTCATAATTTACTAATCATCTCATTCTCATCCACTTCGAGGCGCTCGCAGCCTCATTATTGGCAAATCGTCATCACTACTACTCTCGAGCACTTCAGTTCAACCGGCCTCCGCTTCCACACCAATCTCCACGACCACTTGGTCTTCTTCCATGTCAACCGCCCCACCCTCCTTATCGGACAACAGTTCATCCTCCGCCTCCTCCTCCTCGTCACAAGTGACAAACGTGGGTCGGAAATCCCGCACCCGATGAACAGCATCAGGTAGTGCGTAGCCCTCTGGTACCATGTACATGTGGTATCTAACCAGCAAATCCGTAGACTCGGGCCAGTTTCGTCCGTGTCCTGTCTGTGGCCGCTCGCACGCTGATTGTACGCTTTAGAGTCGTGGAGTTCGCGCAATGATGACTCACGCGAGCAATGGTCGCGCTCTCTAATCGTGCTCTTCAAATGCTTTGCATAGTAATCAAGAGTACACTCATTCACTTTCATGTACAGCCTACTCCTGCCAATACACGTGGACAGCGGCGCCAACGTACCGGCGGCCGGGTGTAGCGAAATCACTGCGGGGCGGCGTGTTTTGGGTGGTCCCGGGAAGGCGCCGGAATGTGGCCAGAACGTGCCCGCGGGCGGGGGGGGGGTCGGTCGTGTTAGGGTAGGTACCCTAACACGACCGGACCCCCCCCCCCCGCCCGCAGGCATAAAATCGCACATTTTTCAAAAAATTGCCCAAAACGTGCCCGCGGGCGGGGGGGTCCGGTCGTGTTAGGGTACCTACCCTAACACGACCGACCCCCCCCCCCCCCCCCGCCCGCAGGCACGTTCGCGCCACATTCTGGCGCCTTCCGGAGACCTCCCAAAACACACCCCCCGGCACTCCCTGTACCCACTGCGTCACCTCAGTGCACCATCCCGTCTTTTCTACCCTCCAGACACTCCCTAATTTCCACGCGCACCACATCTACTCTAGAAAAGAGGATGGTGTCGAGTGTTAATGATGTGGGGGACTCTCTGATGTCTGCGCCGTGTTCCACGACGGGCCTGATATACTGGATGCAACGGCGATGGCCCGGCGGCCGCCCCCGGGCGCAGCAATACTTAAGAGCGCCATCGATAGCAGTCTTTCGTAGTCTAGTGGTAAGCTATGAAACAACTTGTAACTTTCAGTAAACTAATCTTTACTAGAGGGTAGGTGTGGTGCCCGTGGGAATTAGGGAGCGTTTGAGGGATGGAGAAGACGGGATGGTGCACCGAGGTGACGCGGTGGATGCCGGAAGTGCCGAGAGGAGTGTTTTGGGAGGTCTCCGGAGGGTGCCAGAATGTGGACAGAACGTGCCCGCGGGCGGAGGGGTCGGTCGTTTTAGGGTAGGTACCCTAACACGACCGGGCCCCCCCGCCCGCGGGCATAAAATCGCACATTTTTCAAAAAATCGCCCAAAACGTGCCCGCGCGGGCAGGGGGTCCGTTCGTGTTAGGGTACCTACTCTAACATGACCGACCCCCGCGCCCGCGGGCACGTTCTGGCCACATTCTAGCACCCTCCGGAGACCTCCCAAAACACTTCTCCCGGCACTTCCGGCAGTGATTTCGCTGCACGCGCCGTGCACATATATCAAACTGGAGAAAACTAGCGCTTAACACCCACTTGGTCCGCGACTATTAGCACAATACGTGACCTTTGCAATAGCTCCGAATCGCGACGTGGCCGACACGCGACGCTATCGCACCCGCTCGAAGCGGCACGGACACTGACCTCAGAAGGGAGCGGACACGGACACGGACGAGACTGGCAGTAGGCTGGGAAGAGCTGCCGAAAGCGGGGGTGCCCAGCGTAAGTCGCCATTTAAAGGCTCGCCTCCGTTGTTTGCGCTGAAGCGATGGATTCCACCGATGATGGAGAGGAGCTACATCCTATCGACATTAGTGCTCCGCCTCCGGCGTTCCATGCATATGTCAGACTTTTCTTGGTTCTTCGCGATGCTTTGGCAAACAGCGATGGAGGCCCTGATCGGCCACGGGACGTAGGGTTTAGAGGGCTAATAGAGTTCTGCGCCGAGAACTATGAGGATATTCCGGAGGCAAGGAAAATGTTTGAGGAGGCCACTAACTCCAAGAACCTGCAGAACTTGACACTGCAACAGCTACGAAAGAGTGTTGTGAATAACAAACCTGTGGAACAACGATATCTTGTAACGAAGCTTCTTGACAAGAAGGACGGAGATGAGGACCAGAAACTCCGCGATTTTTTCTTTCTCTCTATGGATATGGGTATATACCTACCGGTGCGATGCCTGGTTGGTTATTTCATGACCAGGAGAAAGCAGGTTCTGAAGACGACAGTGTTCATCCCACCAACAGCTGTGAACCCATTTGAGGTCGTTATATACTTATCATATCTCGGCCACATAATGGGAGAGAACGACAACATCAAAATGATGAAGAAGAAACAACCGAAAAAGAAACGAAAAGTGCACCATCTGTGTACATACCCACTTTTACGTCGTTCTCTAAAGACAACTGTGATCGACTGGGATTCGCTATCAGTGAGGTCGTATGGGCATGGAGTTGTTTTGCGGCTCATCGTAGATACACGAACGTTCAGCACATGGCGAAACCATACATTTACATGAATATGCAGACGTTGAAGTATACAGCGCTAGAGACACGGGAGTCTGGTTGTGCCCCGCCGAGCCAGAGTACTCGATTCAACACAAAAGATGTGCCACAGAGCAGTACTAGTGGATTGGTGGAGACCTTGAGTGATGAATGCGATACAAACCTCCGAATACTGGCTAAGGAATTTTTGACAGACCTCGAAACCATATGCACCCACAATAGCCTTTATAGCTTACGGGTTGAACAGATGAGGAACTGGATAGAGTTTTCGGGGATACGGATGGATACCGTATCTGGTTCTGACTCCGGTGAGTTGCCTGCACGATTTCAGAACTTTTCGGAGTTGCTATGGAAACCGATACAGGATATGCGTCATGCGGCAGGGTTCCATGTCGGCATTCACGCGAAACCTGATATTGAACTGACGAAAACCCCTAAAACTTCCGGTAATGCCGAACCTTCTTCGACCAAGTCTGCCCAAGCCCCACCTCGTCGAGAGTATATAGATCTCGTGAGCTCCAATAGCGACGACTTCGAGAAGCCGGTGAATCGTGCGGAGCATGAATCTCGGGTTGCCGGGTACAACATCCAAAAGACTGGTATTGAGCCGCCCATGAAGGGGATATCCAGTCTCCTTCGAATGAATATGGACAAGGTGTGGAAGGGGATGAGAAAGTCACATTTTGTAGCGTACAAATGTGACATGAAGGACCTGAGGCACACACACGAAACATTTGTGAATCAGAGTGAGATTTTATGGGTTGAGGCACAGCTTGTCCTAAATGACCCTCCCTTTAACACTTGAAGGAAGAGGAGCAAACGGAATAGTGCTCACGATGTCTTCAGTGAGGATGACATGATCAGTACGGCTGACTTAATAAGTTCCGCGCTTCGGTCAGGTGGGCACTTCATTATATTCTGTGCCATGGCACAGTTTCATGTCTGGCACAGGATACTTTCCGAAACGGCGAGTACGAAAGATGAAGCTGGAAGCGAGGGTAAGCCAGAACTCATGCCTTCGTTTGAAGTGGATGGGAATCCACTGGTGTTCATCCGGGATCGAAGTAATGTTGGAGGGAATCCACGGGAGTTTGGGATACAGCCCGTAACGGAGTACGCCGTTCATGGGGTGAAGCGTGGATTGCAACCATCCGAGGAAGCCAGTCTTACTCCATTTGAGGAGAACAATTTCATTCCTTCTACTTTCCCGGCTAACAGGAATGTAATTGACCGGGTGCCAAAACCGAGAGCGGGGGAGTGGTTGACATGGAACGTCTGTCTCTTGCAGATGCTAGTTTTTGGCGAGGGTCGTCCAGAAATTGGCAAGGGTCGTCCAGTAAATTTTTTGAAAAAATATCGAGATCAATTATTTCAAAATTTGGAGATAATTGCTTGGGTCGTCCAGAATCGCCGTGCAGTAAATACTGGTGGGTTTTCCACTCATGCTAGTTCTTTAGTCGAGGGCTACCTGAACGGTATTTTGCGAAGTCTAGGTTCAGTTTCCATTAAGGTGCACATTACACGATACCTTCTGCGGAATGATACCCTGCAACGCATGGAATACTGGTGCTAGTACAGATGATGCCCATTATGAAATCATACCGTTTTATTCGTATCTATTCTTATATCGACCGCTTTTGCTAACCACTACTTCGCTATATTACATGTACCATTTCCCCATGATGGAGCGAGTGTAGGCGCAATCTGCGGCAGATGCCGCAGACTGCACCTCCACCATAGTGCGGTATCGGTAGAACAAATACGCACTCGAAGCGCCTCATCCTCTCCGTTCCTCATGTAGGGAACCATGCCCAGATGCATGGTTCCCTACTTGAGGAACCTGCACCTGCAACTCGTGAGCTACGTACGCATCAAAAGTCATTTACCTGTATACGCAAGCGGAAAGTATCCATAAGTTAGTCAATGATCCGTTGGATACATTTGAAATGCGATGGAACGTACCATTGATAAAGCAAAACAGAAACGTTGCGCTAGAAAAGTCGAGGGACCTAGTAACTCGCAAAATGAAAAAGAAGAAGGAAAGGGATCAGTTAGATTACCAGCCCACCATCATCGTAAAGCGCGAAAGGTGTCGAAGCGAGAACTCACAACCAAGGACACCAAGAATACCCATGCAGCAAACATACCTCAAGATGCGATAAACGAAAGAGCAGCCTATGTCCTAACCAAGTACCAGAATCGCCTATCCCGAACAGCCAGAGATCGATCTTGAGAGACGAAATGAAATTGGTCGTTTTCCTGTATACGCAAGCAGAAAGTATCCATAAGTTAGTCAATGCTCCGTTGGATACAGTTGAAATGCGATAGAACGTACCATTGATAAGAGCAAAACAGAAACGTTGCACTAGAAAAGTCGAGGGACCTAGTAACTCGCAAACGGAAGAAGAAGCAGGAAAAGGATCGGTTAGATTACCAGCCCACCATCATCGTAAAGCGCGAAAAGGTGTCGAAGCGAGAACTCACAACCAAGGACACCAAGAATGCCCAAGCAGCAAACATACCGCAAGATGCGATAAACGAGAGAGCAGCCTATGTCCCAACCAAGTACCAGAATCGCCTATCCCGAACAGCCAGAGATCGATCTTGAGAGACGAAATGAAATTGGTCGTTTTCCTGTATACGCAAGCAGAAAGTATCCATAAGTTAGTCAATGCTCCGTTGGATACAGTTGAAATGCGATAGAACGTACCATTGATAAGAGCAAAACAGAAACGTTGCGCTAGAAAAGTCGAGGGACCTAGTAACTCGCAAAAGTAACCCAAAGCCTTTTTCCTGCCGTTTACATGTCGCAGAGCGCGAAGAGACGTGGTGAGGATTGGTTAGTTTAGAACAAAGATACGTAGAAGGAAATGGAAGCACGTACGAAAAGACTGCACGGAAAGACTGCACGGAATACATCCGTGAGATACGGATGCTGTCCGCTTTATGGAGGCGTCCGACGAGGTCGGAGAAAGAGAATAAGGTACGCTTCATGTCCGCTTAATGGAATCCATTCTCAGCACGCTACTTCGTAATCCGTCGTACTTTTTTCCGCCCTCGCACTTCGTAGCGAGTGCGAGGGCGGAAAAACGTACGACGGAGCGGAGTAGAACGCGAGGATGGCACGGATCACGACGGTAACAAAAGATCGGACGTCGGACGGGCGGGGGCGGCGGCGGAGGGAAGAGATTTATTTTTCTGTGCGAGATTGGACAAGTGTACAGCGTACAACGTTGGGAAACCAGAGGTTTATAACCAGTGGTAGATAATACGAGAAGTACACCCTTGTGTTGAGGTCGACGTGTACCTACGTTCCTTTTTGAACGAAAGCACGTGATTTAAACTCAAAATATATTATCCGTTCTGAGCAACACGTCGATCTTGACTGTCGCTCGACCTCCTTCTCCCTTCGGACGACCTTCCCTTGCAGTCTTTGTCGTCGTTTCTCGTTCATTTCTTCTTCCCATGGTCTACTACTGTACACATAAGAAGCGTGGGTGCCCCTTCGTTACTCGCCGAGGAGTCTTATCTCTTCAACAGCATGTCAACCATTGCCCGTTTCGTCTGAAAGCAGCGCTGGAAAACGAAAATAGCCGGGCCATTCGGAGAAGCAAGCGTCTCAAGCTTTCCGCGCCCGCGCCCGCATCTTCCGAAACGTTCACTGCCCCTTGTCGCCTTCCCGAGCCTCCAGTGTCCGAGGACATCGTCGACCCCACTCCGTGCGCCCCTCCCATTCCGGACACTTCGCATTGTGTTTCTCCTTCCCCGGGTCCCGCGTCATTAGAGCGAGAACACGGAAGCAGTTCCCGCCCAGTGCCTTCTGAGGAGGCCCTTGGTGATTTGCATATGGATTATCTCACGGTTTGTCTGGCTTCAGTAGCTTCCAACCTTGGTCATCGTCAGGCAGACGAGCTAATTGGGCTACTTCGGGACCCGCGATTCTCGCAAAAGCGATTCAACGAGACCATAACAAGTTCCAAGCGCTGTACAGATCTGAAGAACGCCATTTTCGAACGATACGCCTCAAAGGACGGTTTCAATCGCAGAACTGTCTCGCCAGAAGGATGTAAGTTCAGCGCCACCCTCTACACGAGAGACCCCGTTCAGACACTTGTGAAACAGCTCCAGTTGGCTAACAACGAAAACACATTCTTCCACTCTATACCTCAGACCCACTCCACGAAAATATCTCACCCCATGTCCGGCTCTCTCGCAAGAGAAGCCACCTCAAAACTTAAGGAAATGGTCATGGGCTCTTTGGATAGTAGAATAGTGTGGTACTCCCAAGAAATAAGCTACAGTGAATCTTTCGTAGGTCTTCTGCAGGTATACACCGATAAGTCTTCAACAACTCTAAAGCAAACATCGGTTACCCCCTATCCTCTTCACCTCATATTTCTCAACTTCTCCGACCAGCTTCGCCGTAAGTGTATCCGTGATGACCTCACAGTAGTGGCATACTTCCCTACCACACTGATCGAGGTTTCCGCATCTGAAGCAGACGCAATGCCATTTGTTTCTAGCAAGTCTCTACGCGAGTCCAGGATGCAAATCCTTCAAGAATCTCTTCGTCAAGTCCTGGAGCCCATTCTAAATCTCACGCAGAAAGGTTTTCAGTTCATCGGCGAAGACAAACTAAGTCGAGTGTGCCATCCTCTGCTTGCAAGTTATTGTGCGGATATTCCTGAGGCTAAGGACATTCTGTCTATTCTTCATGGCACCAAAACGGAAAGCCCGTGTCATAGATGCAAAGCCCCTCGCTCATCTTTATGCAGTCCTATTCCCACCTCATTCAACGGACGTTCTCAAAAGCACACGAAAAGCATCCGAAAGACATACACAGCTATCTTGCAACATCCACAAAAAGACGAGGCGGAAAGACGTCCACGTCGTGCGAGGGAGAGGAGATCTCAAGCGGATACTCTGATGCGTTCAAATTCCATATCTCTCATTCCTTCGTTCCTCGAAACTTCCGTAAGCCTTGGAATGATCCCGGGATTGTCACCATACAGTCTGTTCTCATTCAAACCATTACACAACTTGCATCTCGGCATCTCAAAGTTGATAAAAACGGCCACAATCGAGAGACTGCAGTCAGACACCCTGTGCACCACAATAGGAACATCTGCATCGCGTTCATTTCGAACGATACGCACCCAACTTTTCAACCATGCAAACGCAATTCTAGCTGCCATAGAACGCGATTCTCCTGCCAAAGGTTTACATATCGATTTCTCCACGCAGGAGAAAGGCAAATCTTTGAATGGTATCTTCACGAAAGACGGTCTCCGTGGAATGCTGGAGGCCAAAAACTACAAAGCACTTGACATGGTCTTTCCCTTCATAGGAGCATTCTTTGACATATGCTGTGGAGAACAGGACGTTGCCCCAATCACAACCGTTTTCTCTCAGTATTCGGACTTGCTCTCGACCTTATTCAGATACAATCGTGACCCGTATTGGACTGAAAGCTGTCTCCTGTGTCTTAGTTCGGAGATTGAAGCCTTCAAGCGTTCCGCAACAAAGACTCTGGCGGATTTTCATCCCTCCAGACTGGGAACTCTGAAGTTTCATCTTCTCGATCATCTCGTGGACGATATTCGCCGTCTGGGAAGTATCAAGTACTACGACGCAGGCATATACGAACATGCACACCTGCTATTTAAGAGACACTACAAAAAGACGTCCAGAAGAACAGCAACGGCTGTGGAGGAGACTATTCGCTCCATTGAGCACGGACATGTTAGAAAGCAATGGAATGGCAATACTCCTTACCAGCGTAATCCAGGTTTACCAGGAACTTCCACACAGCTTCCTCGGTTTGCAATGTGAGGGATTTAGTTCACTTTACGAGCTCTTCAACATTGTGTTTCAAGTATGTCCAGTTCAAAAACATGGACTGCTGTTAGAGAGATGTTCTCAAGTACGGACACAAGGTCGATTCTTGACCAAATTGGTGAACAGGCCCTTCCTTCTTTCCTCAGTCTCGTGAAAGAAACACTGGATGAGCACTCTATTACATACTTCCCAGAAAAGACAAGGATAACTCTGGTGAATTCGGCCCTCGTGAAAGGCGGTTTCGTTCCGACTCTTGAACACTTCGATTCGTCTTCTAAGGCACTTAAGCTGGGACGACCCAAATACCCCATCATCCAACGTGTCTTCGCTTCTCCAGCATTTGGTCCCAGTAGAAAGCCAAAGTTTTCCACTGTATTGGTAAGCGGAGAAGATTCGGAGACTTGGGTTGCCCAGGTAGTCGCTCTGATGTCGGCCACGTCGCGATTCGGAGCTATTGCAAAGGTCGCGTATTGTGCTAAAAGTCGCGGATCAAGTGGGTGTGAAGCGCTAGTTTTCTCTAGTTTGATATGTGTGCACGGCGTGTGCAGCGAAATCACTGCCAGAAGAGCCGGGAGGAGTGCTTTCGAAGGTCTCCGGAGGGTGCCAAAATGTGGCCAGAACGTGCCCGCGGGCGGAGGGGGTCGGTCTTGTTAGGGTAGCTACCCTAACACGACCGGACCCCCCCGCCCGCGATCACGTTTTGGACGATTTTGTGAAAAATGTGCGATTTTATGCCCGCGGGCGGGGGGGTCCGGTCGTGTTAGGGTAGGTACCACGAGTACCTCCGCCGCGGCACGTTTTGGCCACATTTCGGCGCCTTCCCGGGACCTCCCAAAACACGCCGCCCCGCAGTGATTTCGCTACACCCGGCCGCCGGTACGTTGGCGCCGCTGTCCACGTGTATTCGCGGGAGTAGGCTGTACATGGAAGTAAATGAGTGTTCTCTTGACTACTATGCAAAGCATTTGAAGAGCATGATTAGAGAGCGCGACCATTGCTCGCGTGAGTCATCATTGCGCGAACTCCACGACTCTAAAGCGTACAATCAGCGTGCGAGCGGCCACGGACAGGACACGGACGAGACTGGCAGTGCGCTGGGAGGAGCTGCCGAAAGCGGGGGTGCCCAGCGTAAGTCGCCATTTAAAAGGCTCGCATCCGTTCTTGTATCGTCCAGAGCGAACGTATTGTTGATATACACCTTTCACTGCAATAGCTGTTCAACATGAAGCCAACTCGTGTTCGAAAGCGTACGCAAAGCGTGACTCCTCGCACTCGGCGGAGCACTCGATTATTGCAAGGTGGAATGCGGGTTTCTCTGCAGATGGATATTGAGAATGAAGGAAAGGTGATAGTGGGGTAAGCGTTTTTGCATGGAATTGGAAGTGTTCTACGCCGCGAGTTGCTCGGGAAGCAATTGGACCCAGGTCTTGTGATGGTTCATAATATTCTCATCATTCGAAGCGGTCAGACGTTCTACCCTTACCGGGCGGAGGGCCTGGATCTTCCACAATATATCCAGGATCTCCGGACGGCCGCTCCTTGGGATGGGAAAATGATGGAACCGGTGGCAGCCAGCATTCCGGCGTCCAAGCGAGGAACGGTGAGCGCTATGAGTGAGGTGATGACGCCGACAAGCCGCACGGAGCCAATTCGAAGTTCATCAACACCGAGAGGTAGCGCATCAGTAGCACCTCCACGGGCAGGTCCGTCGTCTGTTACGAAGCGGTCTATGAAGACGAGAGCATCCCCAGCTACGAAGCGGACAGGTCAAACAAAGTCTACCTCCGTTACGAAGCCCACTGCGTCGAAAAGGGCTTCTCCTGCGATGAATCAGACCGTCGACACAAGGGGATCTTCTGCGTCGAAACAGACGGTTCAGCAGGGGACGGCTGTGCAAGAGGAGGAAGATGAGATCATAAAAGGTCCCCTTCCAGACGCGGATGCGCAATCCTCACAAGGAGCTGGTCCATCTGTACCCCAAACTGCACCAGAAACTGCGGAGCAGCAGGACGGTGACGTTGTGCTTCTGTCCGCAAGAATGGCACGTTCAAGTGTTTCTGGCGAGCGGTCTGGAACACAAGGGACACCTACTCGGAGCAAGACGTACAGACGAATTCGTCAGAAGGTACCAAAGGTGAACCTCAATTCCAATTTCGTGTACAACAAACTGTGGCAGTGGAGAGAAGAAGTGGATTCTGCTATTGGAGACCTGTTGCAGAAGATGGATGCGTTTGTTATCTATCCCGGCGATAAAAGTTGCGAAATTGTGGATAACGTCCGGTTTTCACTTCGACAGTCCATTGTACGTGAAGTTAGGGAACAGGTCATTTCGATAAAGTAACTTTTATGTTTAACTATCTCTAAAAGGTGTACAACACCGAAAAGTCATGTGTTCTAACCTCAAAGCTGGGGAAATGGGGAGGGGGATAACTTTTCCTTAACAACGTTGACGTAGTTTGTATGAAAAGGAGCGGGGTCACCGCCTACAATGTTTCTTTCTTGGCGGGAAAAGTCGTAGAAGTACGCGTTCCTAAACTGAAAGTCGGAGAAAGAAGTAGGGAAGCCAACGAGAGTTTTCCCATATGCAAGAAGTCGCCCAACGGTCTCTTCCAGGTTGAAAGTAGTACCTGTCTTAAGCGAAACTATCTTCAACAGCTCTTTCATTATTGTGAGCACAACCGTACTGCACTCCGTAGCGACTACGTCCATAGGAATGAAACCTCTTGAGGCCCCGACGATGTTGAACGCTGATAGCCACACGAGCTTCTCATAATAGCTTACGAGAAATGTGTCTTCGTCGACAACCCCGCAAGTGAGACCCATAGACCTAAACCTGTCTGCAACGTTGGAGGCCCACTTTCCTGTTGCGACAGTGAGACCATCCGGACTTTGAGGAGTGACACCATCTTGCGGAGCTGCGTTTCTTGAGGGGACACCAACGTATAGGACAACTTTTGAACATGTGTCCACACCGAGCTTCGAAACCAATGGTATGATGTCCCTATTCTGGAAGAAAACGAGATTCTCTCTGAGCGAATAAGGGCAAGCCTGAATTACGGTCTCCAGGGTGTTCGTTCTTCCACAAACTAGTATCGGTACATCAGAAAGATGAGAGGTAGCAGCCATGCTGCAGAATTCGTGTGCGGAAATGACCGTATCTTCTTCGTTCGCCAGCATGGTACCTATACGCCCCCTTCCAACAATAACGGCCCGAGTCCTTCGGGCGGGAGATGAGGCCTGAGGGACGTCAGAGTATCTGGGACTCGGAGGCGGAGTGGGAGGCATGTCGCACTGGGAGTTCATTGCAAGTGTTCGAATGTTTTTGTGTGACGATAGAAATGGAAGATGGGGCGGAGAACTGCTGGGGTAAAGAGTGATACTTAAGTACAAACGGTTGGGAAGCGCAGAACGGGAACATGGTTCACTTTGTGAAAGTGAGCGAAATGTATGATATGTGATTGTACTGAATGAATGATAGGGATTGTATGAGACGACAAGCCACAAAGTGTGATGATGTTTTATGAAAGGTAGGTGGAAGAGTAGAAAGTGTGCAATGAATGAAACTGATTTCGAACCTGAGTTGTAAAGTAGTTGTAAAGTACGAGTTACGGGGAGCTTGAATACAGGATGAAAGGTGCCATTTTGGCTTCATAAATGACGTGAACGGGTTCTATAGCTTCACTTGGATTGCCATAATTAAAAGGATGGAGTTGGATTGCGCCCGAATACGTCTATAAAGGTCGTAGAAGCACTTCTGAACGAAGGAGTTGTAGACATGTTATTGTTGATGACGGTGGAGCCAGGGTTTGGAGGACAGGCGTTTATGGAGGGTGTTCTTGACAAGGTGCGACATGCAAGGGAGTTGTACCCAAGAATAGGGATACAGGTGGATGGGGGTATTGGACTGAGTACTGTGAAAGGAGTAGTGAAGGCCGGTGCAAACATTTCAGTTGCAGGATCTGCCATCTTTGGCTCGAGTAACCCAGCTCATGTCATAGCTGGTTTTCGAAAGGTTGGTTAGAGATAGTAGCATAAATTTATTGTTTATTACATTGTTACCTTTACGTGTTATCACGACTATATTCTCCGTCTCCATTGGAGATGTATTTCTCTTGTATGACAACCGGGAAAGGATGTGAGAGAACATAAATATATCCCCAGTGGACGCTGAGAGGGAGGATGAACTACTCTACGTGCTACCATTGTTACCCATCCGGTGTCGAGTGGTGACATATTCTTTTTTTGTCACAACCCACAAAGGATGTGACGGAAGAAGAAGATGCCCGCAGTCGAGACAGAGGGTGAGCTACTCTAAGTACAATCACTAGTCCCTAGCTTGCCTCCACTGGAAATATCTTCCTGTTTTGCTATAACCATCGAGTGAGGTTATGGTGGAAGAGAAAAATATCGCCGGTCGAGGCGAGGTGGGTGGGGACTATGTGAAGAGGGGACAGAGAGATGGCGCTTAAATATTGGAAGGTGCGGAGGTGTACAGTAGATGTTTTGGCGGGAAATGGGATGAGGGAAACAGGGACAATCATGGTGCTGGATATAGCCCGTGTGGTTGGACAGTGGGGGTGGACAGCACAGTTTAGCTCGATTGCACTGTATCGCAGCGGAAACTTCGATCCAACTACTACTTCTTTTTCTGAAGATGTCGAACGGATACGTGAAGGATGAGGAGCTGTTGGCGCTGTTGGAGGGGGAGGAGGTACCGCAGACGCCGTCACCAAAGCGGGAAGAGGACGTGATTACGGCGGCTGGTCGGATGTCGCAGAAGAAGGAAGTGGCCGATGAAGGAAAGAAGTGTGAGGCGAGGAGAGGGGATGGTGATGAGGTGGAGAAGGGTGTAGAATTGGAGGTGGAGGGGGTCGCAATGGAGAGAAGGGGTGCGGTGCATCTGAGTCAGTTAGAGGTTGGAGACCAGATAGAGAGTGGGGGCGGAGAGGGTGACAGGGAGATGCGGTTTGTGGGGGAGATGAAGGCGAGGGTGGGGATGTTGGGGTTGGTGATGAAGGAGCAACTGAACGATGGAATTGTGGAGATTGTAACGGAAATGGGCGGTGTGGTGCTGAGTGGGAGTGGTAGTGGTGTTTTGGTTGAGGCGATTTCGAGCCTGCGGAATTCGTTGTCGGTATTGGGAGTGGAGATGAGAAATCATGTGTATGGGATAGTGGAGTGTGCGGGAAGGGAGGTTGGAGAGTTGCGGGAGGAGAATAGGGTTCTGAACGAGAGGTTGGACGTGCTGGAGAAGGAGGTGAAGGAGCTGTGCAAGAGACAAAGATTGGTGGAAGAGGAGACGGTGAAAGGAGGTGTGGAGGGAAAGACGGAGAAGGGAAGTGTGGGAAGGGTGGCGGTGCAGAAGGGGTCTCCTGTGACACCGAAGACAAAGGGTGGTGGGGTTGGGGATGGGGAGAGCCGTCTGAAGAAGAGGCGTAAGGAGATGAAGAAGGTGGTGGAGGAGGTGCCGCGGGAGGGAGTGGGAGCTCCGGTGGTGACTGGGTCTAGGAGTGCGGCGGAGGTAGCGCGGACTGCGAAGGGGATTCTGAGGGGACAGGAGGAGAGAAGGATGGGAGGGATTTGAAGCCGTTTTGGGGCGAGGCGGGTATACGAGAAGGGGGAGAGTTGTGCACCTGACTTCTACAAAATGAACGCGTGATGGGCGAGAAATGGGTAAATAGCGGGGGTGGTGTGGACTGGGAAGAAGTGATGGGACGATTGAGGTGGGATGAGTTGCGATTGGCATTGCAACATGGGAGAAAATGGAACTGCAAACTAGCACGAGTGCAGTTTTGAGAGAGGGTCGCGGAAAAGAGTGAATGGGACCATGCGGCGAAGTAGAACCTCTACAAAAACTAGGGGACCCAAGAACTAAACTGCGCGAGATGGAATTTAATATTCCAAAATTTCTTGATTTTTTGAGTGCCAGCCTCTGCTACCCCCTCGCGCGCCCCAAATAGACCCAAAACTAGCTTAGTTTCCAAAGCGAACAGACTATATTCCACTTTGCAGAACACAGACGAAGGTAAATGAGCCAAGTAGTTCAGTACCAAGTGGGCAGTACATAAGACCGGAGCAGAAGTCCAGGGAGTTGATGAAAGAGTTGATATGTCGCTTCACAAGACCGGGTGATCTTGTCATGGACATGTTCGCGGGAACTTTTTCTACGGGTATGGCGTGCCTATCGCTGACAGGGCATAGGAAGTTCTTGGGGTACGAGAAGAATAGACCCTGTTTCAGCCATGCGAAGCACCATATAACGACTATTATGGCCGAAGTTCTTCGCGGGGGGAAGATTGACATCGCGGTTGAACAGGAGGTGGTGGATGCTGCTTCAACGACTTATGAACGGGTTCCACATCGGGACCGAGGTCGGCTTGAATGGGAGGCTCCATTTGGTTACCCCCGGTACCAAGTGATGCCTGCACATATTGCTCAGTTCCTAGGAAGATACTGGAAGGACTGGGACTTTGTCGACAAGTGTGAACAGCATACTGTAGATCTTTGGGAGGAGAAGTACCGAGGAGCTCTGAATCTAATGGATATGCATATGCTGTTGACTGTTGAAGCCAATCGCTATCGCTTACATGTAGCATCTTCTAAGATTCGACATCCCCGTGCTGGTATGGGGGTGTTCACGGAACATAAGATATGGGCTGGGGAAACTATCTGTCATTTTTATGGAACTTTGGTATACACGGATCTGACGAACCGGAAGGAAAGACACTTAACGTATGGAAGTGGCTGTCTCGGAGCAACTCCAGTGCGGTACAAGTTGTTTTCTATGATGGTCACTGTGACTGGTTCGGAGTTTCTGCACCTGAGGAACAGACCAGGACAGGCTCAGGATAGAAAGGAGAGCGAAGTCTACATTGTCCCAGCGCCTTTTTGTATCGGGGGCTACATTAATGACGCCGGATATCATGCCGGGGATCCCGATTTATCGCAGCCCCGGTCAAAAAGAAGTCGAAGTGCCAATGTGCAAATGGTGGAAGCGAAGTCCTTGATACAGTTTAAGTCCGACCTTTCTAACTATGCTCTACTTCGTTGTAGAGCAGTAAGAGATATTGAGAGGGGCGAAGAGTTGTATTTCAACTACGGAGAGCAGTACGCCTGGGACTGGGCTCTGACATTGGAGCAATAGATGAGTTCAGTACCGAATAGAAAGTAAATATGCTTGTGAATGTTGCAGCTGCCTGCAATACGCGTTGTACATGTACACTGGAGCTCTTCATCTATTTGTAACGGCGATATTTGCGACCCATTGGGCACCTCAAATTCCTAAAAAGCAGGAACTGCGGAGTCTCCCGGAATATCTGAACCATGCACTTCCCCAACAATTTCGTTTCATTACCCCGTTTATCTCCACAACATGGGTATAACGCCGAGAAAGCGAAATAGTACGCAGCGGAACAAGAGTGGACAGAAGAAGAGAAGAGCATCAGATGATACGAATCAGGCTACAAGCACCGCACTCCCTAAACGGAAGTCGTCCTCGACGAAGGAGAGAGTCAGTGGGCGTCCTTCTACAGTACTCTCTCGCCCATCTCGCAGCGGAGTGTTTTCCGGGATTGCGTCAAGAATTCGTGGATCAGCGAGCGATGTCGTGCCGTCAACTGCCGATAATGCAAATCGTGCATCTGTCTCTGCTCCTCAAGAAGATGAGGTCACTCGGCCTAGCAGTTCAGGACAGGAAGGCATGACAACTGGAACTAAAGAGGTTCGTATGACACCAAAACCTTCATGTCACCGGCCGATATCGAAGACCGGAGCTACTAGGGCGCGGGTTACGCCGCCCAGTGGATCTGGACAACAAGGGACAATGACGAGAAGTCGTGAGAGCCCTAGTATATTAAGATCGTCACGTCCCTCCCTGTCGTCTAGAACTGGGGCCGCTATGAATTGTATTATGCCTCGCAATGGGTCCGGACAAGGGAGAAAGACAATAAGAAATCGAGAGACAACTGATAGACGAGTTACTTCTCGATCTTCCCCTCTTTCCAGAACGGGGGCCGTTGCAGCTCGTACGAGGCCCAATTCATCTGATATACGATGCCATGGAGGAGGACAGACACGGGAGTTGGAGCTCGGAGCCGTGCCAAGGGTGGACACAGAACGGCTGCAGCCTCTCGTGTCTAAGGGTATGGCACATGAGGATAGTTCCGATAACTAAATAACACCGAATCCTGCGGCATTACCGGGGCCTGTCGCCGAAGAGTCTAGGGAAATACTGGAAGATATCCACACTGGTGTGAATTCAACCTCTATGAACAGATGTGATCTTTTAAATGAACTGAATTGCTTGAAAGAAAAGGTTAAGACGCTACAAGAGGACTTGATGGTTCGGGGTATTCTAGTGAAAGTCGCTCAAGAGCAGAGTACGGCTTTGAAAAAGAGGCTTGAAGAGAAGGGTCTAGTCATT
Organism: Gracilaria domingensis; assembly: GCA_022539475.1. Taxonomy (NCBI): domain Eukaryota; phylum Rhodophyta; class Florideophyceae; order Gracilariales; family Gracilariaceae; genus Gracilaria; species Gracilaria domingensis. The sequence continues at coordinate 87,927 of VCMS01000115.1, read as the reverse complement.
GAAGGGCTGAGGGGGGCACTGAAACAGGAGGGAGATGGGAGTACACGTGCTGGTGAACCTGGGCAGACAGGTCGAAAGGAGCATAAAATTGAGGTGTGCGACGAGTTTCGAGAGGTTGCTCGAGCAGTGTATCACAACATGTTGACGTGGGCAAGGAGAGAAACAAGTGAGCTATGGCTCGAAGGTGAGTCGCTCACCCGAAATTGGGGTAACCGTGCCGAGAAGGTGGAAGACGCAACTGAGAGTGGGGAAGGGCTTATTGAGCCGGAGGAAGGTGGTTCATACATGGTTCCTAAAAACCCCGTGGAGCTCTTGGGCAGTTTTGGCATGTTCACACCGTCGGTAGAGGGGGGGCCATATGCTTTGCTGAAGAAAATGGTTGAAAGCGAGTTGAAGGAGTTGGGCTGGGAAGGTATTAGAAAAGCATCTCTTACCGACAGGTGTATACTGGAACTTTGTGCAGATATGTGCCTTAGGCAGAGAATGCGGCAGACCATGAGTGACGTCGTGGGCGTTCGTAAGAGAAATACGAGGGATAAACTATTTCTGCTCCTGGGGTACGATCTGATTTGGAGAAGAACAAAGCTGGTAGAAGAGAATGCTGACGAACTCACAATGCAGTTGAAGGAAGCGCAGGAGAACATACTGCGTCTTGACGAAAATGGTGTACCGAACACCTCATGGTGGAGAAAAGCCCCATTTGTTCGTCTAAAGTACTCCAATGCGGACAATGTCGAGGATATGCCGACGGAAGATCAAGACTTGTTCTTCCGAAAGCGTGTCGGGGTACAAGACCTGAAGGAGTTTATTGGGTGTGATGTGGAAGACAAGGATACGGGCACCTTTTTAGATGGCACAATACTGTTGCTCGCACGTTTGAACGCTTGGGTGTTGACGGTTGTGATCCTTCTAAGTACGGATGTGTCAAGGGGTGGCCATAGACAGAAACTGTTTACAAAGAAGTTTGCCCAACTGCTACCTCTGTGTTTAAAGAATGTTCTGGGGTATGTTAGGCAACGTGTCTTGAGGACCAATTCCAGCGAGTTTCATAATTTTGGAACGACAACGGAAGATTGGACTAAGGTTCTTGGTAATGACATGAGAGAGGCTACATTTGGATATCGAATGCCGTCGAACGGAAGACTTTATTTACCTCACTGTGAAAGAACAATTTTTTATTGACAGTGTGAGCCGAAGATTGGGGTCTATTAGCGATTGTTTCGTTGGTGAATGCGAGGAAGGGGATATGGAGTTCAAGGAAATGGACATGAACGATTTTGGAAGTAGCACAGGATCACAACAAAAGGCACCACAAGGTGAACATGTAGGGGATGGAGCCCTTAATGTTTAAGGCTGTACAACATCAACGTGCTCAGTTGGTCCTTCATCTGAATCATGATAGAATCGATTGATGTAGAATCGGTGTTGAAACCATTGAAGTGGAGGACAAAAAGGTGGAGCAGGGTAGTTTGATCGAACAACATGGACAGTTCCCTGTAGTGCAGAAGCCGGAACCATCCCGTACCAAGGAGTTAACTCTACGATAGTCTCCGCTTTGGAATGACGAGGGAACGGAAGAGTGTGGTTCTTTTCATCGTTTGTAGCGCACCGTAAAGATATGCATTTCAATATGTGGTCGATGTTTGTTGCGGGGGGTAAAACCTCGAAATACCGGACGAATGCCACCTCTGGTGCGGTAAGTGCAGAATCAAGGAGAGATATTCGAATCAGAGCGACTACCTGGGCAACCCAAGTCTCTGAATCTTCTCCCCTTACCAATACAGTGGAAAACTTTGGCTTTCTGCTGGGACCAAATGCTGGAGAAGCGAAGACTCGTTGGATGATGGGGTATTTGGGTCGTCCCTGCTTAAGTGCCTTAGAAGACGAATCGAAGTGTTCAAGATTCGGAACGAAACCGCCTTTCACGAGGGCCGAATTCACCAGAGTTATCCTTGTATTTTCTGGGAAGTATGCAATAGAGTGCTCATCCAGTGTTTCTTTCACGAGACTGAGGAAAGAAGGAAGGGCCTGTTCACCAATTTGGTCAAGAATCGACCTTGTGTCCGTACTTGAGAACATCTCTCTAACAGCAGTCCATGTTTTTGAACTGGACATACTTGAAACACAATGTTGAAGAGCTCGTAAAGTGAACTAAATCCCTCTCATTGCAAACCGAGGAAGCTGTGTGGAAGTTCCTGGTAAACCTGGATTACGCTGGTAAGGAGTATTGCCATTCCATTGCTTTCTAACATGTCCGTGCTCAATGGAGCGAATAGTCTCCTCCACAGCCGTTGCTGTTCTTCTGGACGTCTTTTTGTAGTGTCTTTTAAATAGCAGGTGTGAATGTTCGTATATGCCTGCGTCGTAGTACTTGATACTTCCCAGGCGGCGAATATCGTCCACGAGATGATCGAGAAGATGAAAATTCAGAGTTCCCCGTCTGGAGGGATGAAAATCCGTCAGAGTCTTTGTTGCGGAACGCTTGAAGGCTTCAATCTGCGAACTAAGACACAGGAGAGAGCTTTCAGTCCAATACGGGTCACGATTGTATCTGAATAAGGTCTAAAGCAAGTCCGAGTACTGAGAGAAAACGGTTATGATTGGGGCAACGTCCTGTTCTCCACAGCATATTTCAAAGAATGCTTCTATGAAGGGGAAGACCATGTCAAGTTCTTTGTAGTTTTTGGCCTAAAGAATTCCACAGAGACCGTCTTTCGTGAAGATACCATTCGAAGATTTGCCTTTGTCCTGCGTGGAGAAATCGATATGTAAACCTTTGGCAGGAGAATCGCGTTCTACGGCAGCTAGAATTGCGTTTGCATGGTTGAGGAGTTGGGTGCGTATCGTTCGAAATGAACGCGATGCAGATGTTTCTATTGTGGTGGACAGGGTGTCTGACTGCAGTCTCTCGATTGTGGCCGTTTTTATCAGCTTAGAGATGCCGAGATGCAAGTTGTCTAATGGTTCGAATGAGAACAGACTGTATGGAGACAGTCCGGGATCATTCCAAGGCTTACGGAAGTTTCGAGGAACGAAGGAATGAGAGATATGGAATTTGAACGCATCAGAGTATCCGCTTGAGATCTCCTCTCCCTCGCACGACGTGGACGTCTTTCCGCCTCGTCTTTTTGTGGATGTTGTAAGATAGCTGTGTATGTCTTTCGGATGCTTTTCGTGTGCTTTTGAGAACGTCCGTTGAATGAGGTGGGAATAGGACTGCATAAAGATGAGCGAGAGGCTTTGCATCTATGACACGGGCTTTCCGTTTTGGTCCCATGAAGAATGGACAGAATGTCTTTAGCCTCAGGAATATCCGCACAATAACTTGCAAGCAGAGGATGGCACACTCGACTTAGTTTGTCTTCGCCGATGAACTGAAAACCTTTCTGCGTGAGATTTAAAATGGGCTCCAGGACTTGAAGAAGAGATTCTTGAAGGATTTGCATCCTGGACTCGCGTAGAGACTTGCTAGAAACGAATGGCATTGCGTCTGCTTCAGATGCGGAAACCTCGATCAGTGTGGTAGGGAAGTATGCCACTACTGTGAGGTCATCACGGATGCACTTACGGCGTAGCTCGTCGGAGAAGTTGAGAAATATGAGGTGAAGAGGATAGGCGGTAACCGATGTTTGCTTTAGAGTTGTTGAAGACTTATCGGTGTATACCTGCAGAAGACCTACGAAAGATTCTCTGTAACTTATTTCTTAGGAGTACCACACTATTCTACTATCCAAAGAGCCCATGACCATTTCCTTAAGTTTTGAGGTGGCGTCTCTTGTGAGAGAGCCGGACATGGGGCGAGATATTTTCGTGGAGTGGGTCTGAGGTATAGGGTGGAAGAATGTGTTTTCGTTGTTAGCCAACTGGAGCTGTTTCACAAGTGTCTGAACGGGGTCTCTCGTGTAGAGGATGGCGCTGAACTTACATCCTTCTAGCGAGACAGTTCTTCGATTGAAACCGTCCTTTGAGGGGTATCGTTCGAAAATGGCGTTCTTCAGATCTGTACAGCGCTTGGAACTTGTTATGGTCTCGTTGAATCGCTTTTGCGAGAATCGCGGGTCCCGAAGTAGCCCAATTAGCTCGTCTGCCTGACGATGACCAAGGTTGGAAGCTACTGAAGCCAGACAAACCGTGAGATAATCCATATGCAAATCACCGAGGGCCTCCTCAGAAGGCACTGGGCGGGAACTGCTTCCGTGTTCTCGCTCTAATGACGCGGGACCCAGGGAAGGAGAAACACAATGCGAAGTGTCTGGAATAGGAGGGGCGCACGGAGTGGGGTGAACGATGTCCTAGGACACCGGAGGCTCGGGAAGGCGACAAGGGGCAGCGACCGTTTCGGAAGATGCGGGCGCGGGCGCGGAAAGCTTGAGACGCTTGCTTCTCCGAATGGGCCGGCTATTGTCGTCTTCCAGCGCTGCTTTCAGACGAAACGGGCAATGGTTGACATGCTGTTGAAGAGATAAGACTCCTCGGCGAATAACGAAGGGGCACCCACGCTTCTTATGTGTACAGTAGTAGACCATGGGAAGAAGAAATGAACGAGAAACGACGACAAAGACTGCAAGGGAAGGTCGTCCAAAGGGAAAAGGAGGTCGAGTGACAGTCAAGATCGACGTCATGCTGAGAACGGATAATATATTTTGAGTTTAAATCACGTGCTTTCGTTCAAATAGGAAGGTAGGTACACGTCGACCTCAACACAAGGGTGTACTTCTCGTATTATCTACCACTGGTTATAAACCTGTGGTTTCGCCACGTTGTACGCTGTACACCTGTCCAATCCCGCAGAGAAAAATAAATCTCTTCCCTCCGCCGCCGCCGCCGCCGCCGCCGCGCCTTCGGCGTCCGACCTAGCGTTACCGTCGCGCGTTCTACTCCGCCGGAGTAGAACGCGAGGATGTGGATGGCAGGGATCACGAGCGGCGCTCCGTCGTACCTTTCTCCGCCCTCGCACTCGCTACGAAGTAGAGTGCGGGGAAGAGAATGAGGTACGCTTCATGTCCGCCTAATGGACGCCTCCATAAAGCGGACATCATCCGTATCTCACGGATGTATTCCGTGCAGTCTTTCCGTGCAGTCTTTTCGTACGTGCTTTCATATCCTTCTACGTATTTTTGTTCTAAACTAACCAATCCTCACCACGTCTCTTCGCGCTCTGCGACATGTAAACGGCAGGAAAAAGGCTTTGGGTTACTTTTGCGAGTTAATAGGTCCCTCGAATTTTCTAGCGCAACGTTTCTGTTTTGCTCTATCAATGGTACATTCCATCGCATTTCAAATGTATCCAACGGAGAATTGATTAACTTATGGATACTTTCTGCTTGCTTATACAGGTAAACGACCAATTTCATTTCGTCTCTCAAGATCGATCTCTGGCTGTTCGGGATAGGCGATTCTGGTACTTGATTGGGACATAGGCTGCTCTCTCGTTTATCGCATCTTGCGGTATGTTTGCTGCATGGGCATTCTTGGTGTCCTTGCTTGTGAGTTCTCGCTTCGACACCTTTCTCGCTTTAAGATGAATGGATGATTGCTAATCTAACCAATCATCGGTTAGATTACCAACAATCCATTCATCGTAAAGCGAGAAGGGATGATCTCTTTCCTTCTTCTTCTTCCTTTTGCGAGTTACTAGGTCCCTCGACTTTTCTAGCGCAACGTTTCTGTTTTGCTTTATCAATGGTACGTTCCATCGCATTTCAAATGTATCCAACGGATCATTGACTAACTTATGGATACTTTCCGCTTGCGTATACAGGTAAATGATTTTTGATGCGTACGTAGCTCACGAGTTGCAGGTGCAGGTTCCTCAAGTAGGGAACCATGCATCTGGGCATGGTTCCCTACATGAGGAACGGAGAGGATGAGGCGCTTCGAGTGCGTATTTGTTCTACCGATACCGCACTATGGTGGAGGTGCAGTCTGCGGCATCTGCCGCAGATTGCGCCTACACTCGCTCCATCATGGGGAAATGGTACATGTAATATAGCGAAGTAGTGGTTAGCAAAAGCGGTCGATATAAGAATAGATACGAATAAAACGGTATGATTTCATAATGGGCATCATCTGTACTAGCACCAGTATTCCATGCGTTGCAGGGTATCATTCCGCAGAAGGTATCGTGTAATGTGCACCTTAATGGAAACTGAACCTAGACTTCGCAAAATACCGTTCAGGTAGCCCTCGACTAAAGAACTAGCATGAGTGGAAAACCCACCAGTATTTACTGCACGGCGATTCTGGACGACCCAAGCAATTATCTCCAAATTTTGAAATAATTGATCTCGATATTTTTTCAAAAAATTTACTGGACGACCCTTGCCAATTTCTGGACGACCCTCGCCAAAAACTAGCATCTGCAAGAGACAGACGTTGCGTTTCCTGAGAAGCAGGCGTTGGTGCAGGCGTTACGCCATCCCGCGAAAAACGCTCGTGCTCTCCCTTGATGTCAAGGACAACCGTAGTGTCGGTAACTGAAATGACCCGGTAGGGACCATCCGCGATAGGAGAAAGCTTGTAGCGCTTCTCCTTCTCGGGATTGTAGTATTCCTTCCGTATGAAGGCATAGCTACCTTCCCTAATCTGAGGGGCATGTCTGCGCACTCTTGCGTCGAAATTCGGCTTGTAGGCGGCTTGTGCCTTAGCGATATTCTGCGTAACAGTAGGAATAATCTTCGTGAGCCATCCCTTCCACGCGTTCCTATGGAGGCAGGGCGAGGGGAACTTTTCCAGTACTGGCTGTGGCTCGATGACCACCGACGGTGGAACGCGTGATAGCACAAGCTCGAACGGCGAGATCTGAGTAGTACGATGGACCTGCGTATTGTAGGCATACGTCACCGCATCGGTGTACTGATCCCATTCCGACGGATGCTCGCTAACGAATGTCCGTAATGCATTGAGCATTGTGCGGTTAAAGCGTTCAACCTGCTCATTACTCTCGGGATGATATGTGGTCGTGAACCAGTTTTGGATCCGCAAGATACGGCAGACGTCTTGAAAGAACTTAGCCACGAACTGCGGTCCATTATCCGATAACAAATCAATCGGCGGTCCGTAGACAAAAACCCAGTGTGTGACGAAAGCTTGGGCGACCGCACTGGCGGTAATTTTCTTCAAAGGCACAGTCCGTACCAGCTTAGAAAAGCGGTCGGTGATCACCAGTAGAAACCGGTTTCCGTGACGGGTGCGAATAAACTCACCGAGCAAGTCAATAGCCACGAACTCCAGTGGAGCCCTAGCAGGGAAGAGTACCAACTTCTTGGAATACTTCCGCAGTTTGACACGGTTCTTCGCGCAATCAGAACATCCACGAACAGCGGCATACGCATCAAAAGCCATCGCTGGCCAGTAGAAGTCCTTCCTCAAGGTTTAGTACAACTTCCTGGCACCAGAGTGGGCTGAGAGCTTCGCATAGTGCGACAGATGCAGTACTCGTGACTGAAGTGAGTGAGGAACCACAATCTGTGGCCTGCGCCCGACAGTTCGGATGAGGAATCCCTGGTCGTTCTCGACGAAAGGCAGTCGTGCTCCGCCGTTCAGACGGATACGAATCTCCGTACAGAAAGGGTCCCTGTGCTGCTCCCTGATGAGTTCTTCCGGCCTAATCGGTACGAAAGAACCCGGTTCTGGGCGCGTGTCTGACACGGCTAAAACAGCATCGTAGATGTCCCATCCTTCCGAATCTTCATCGGCATCGCTCGAGCCGTCTTCCGCGAGGAAGCACGGTATTTCCAGGTCATCGACTGGCGCAGCTTCAGCCGCTATTTCCAAGCGGGACAGTGCATCAGCCTGAGTGTTCAGGAGTCCTTTCTTGTAGCGGATTTCAAAGTCGAATTCCGACAAGCGATGTCTCTACCGCATCAAGCGGCCAGATGGCTCTGCTATGGAGAGTAGCCAGCGTAGGGCCGAATGATCGGTATGAACAATGAAACGAGTTCCCATAAGATAGGACCGCAGTGTCTGTAATCCCCAGGCAACTGCCAAGCACTTCTTCTCGGATACCGAGTAATTCCTCTCGTGAACGTTGAGGCTTCTTGACCAATACCCAATTGGCAATCGCTCGCCTTCCTTGGTGGTCTGGAATAATGCGCAGCCAACTTGGTAGTCGCTCGCATCCGTATCTATTGCATGCGGCAAGCCAGCCCTAGGTAGAGATAAAACGGGTGGCGATGTCACCGAGTCCACGAGCGACGAGAAAGCCGCAGCTTTGCGGTCGTCGAATTCTTCCAGGTTGACTGGCTGTCCTTTGCGGAGGAGCTCATTCAACGGCGCCGCAATGTCCGCAAAGTTCGGTATGAAGCGGCGGTAGACATTACACAAGCCAAGAAAAGATCGGAATTCCGTCTGCGTCCGCGGATGCATAGCCTCTTTGAGGGATATCACGCGAACCTCGTCTATCGACAGCCGTCCAGGACGGATAACGTGGCCGAGATACCTGACCGTTTCGGTGAAGAACTCACACTTCTTGAGCTTGAGCGTAATGCCTGCATCTCGTAGGACTCGCATCACATCCCGTACGTGGGTCAAGTGTTCGTCCAGGTTGTTGGAGTAGACAATGATGTCGTCCAGGTAAACAAGGCAAGTCTTCCACTTGAAGCGGGCGAGCAAAATGTCCACAGCACGTTGAAATATGGCTGGCGCGTTCGTTAACCCAAAGGGCATCCGATTGAATCGGTATAATCCTTCATGGCAAACGAAGGCTGTCTTGTCACGATCTTCAGCCCTTACGGGAACTTGCCAATAGCCCCAATTCGCGTCTAGGGTCGTAAAAACTTTCGCGTCGCCCAATGAATCGATGCATTCATCCATTCGTGGGATAGGATACACATCTTTGACTGTAGCCGCGTTAAGCTTGCGGTAATCGATGCAAAATCGCCAAGACCCATCAGCTTTGGGCGCGAGCACCACCGGCGATGCCCAGGGTGACTGAGCCGTCTCGATAACTCCAGCGCGGAGCATTTTCTCAACTTGAGCTTTCTCCTCCTGCCGAGCTGTCGGTCATGCCCTGTAAGGGTGCTGTGAAATGGGCCGAGTATTTGGTAGCAAATCAATGCGATGTTCGGTAATACCAATCTTACCCAGTGTGCCATCCCACATGGGCGTGAATTCTTCGAGCATGTGCCGCAATTTATCGCGGTGAGTCTCTGGGCCGTGTTCAAGATCCAGAGACTCCAGTACCTGTACTGCCTTATCCTTCGTGTCAGCAGCACTAAGGTCGTTATCATTACTTTCCGACGGGGTCGGCATCGCTTCCTTCGCCAGGCTGCAGTTATCCGCATCCGGCGCAGTCGGCTTAGCATCTCCCGACGGACTGTTCGGTCCAGTTTTCGGTTCGGAATTGTTCCGTTCCGCCTCCCCCTCCTCAGCTTCGAGGGTACCGAGAACTTTGGCAATAGAGACCTGGGTAGGCACTATAGCCGCGGGGTGCGGGAGCAATGATCCAATAACTTGGCTCCTAACCAACCGTTGAGGGAAACGGCTGAAGTTCGCAACTCGCACCTGAAAAGGCTTCTCGGGTTCAACGAAATGGATCCCATTAGCCAGGGCGAGCTGATGCTTCTCCTGCAACGCAGGCAACGGTTGCACCGTTTGTAAGCCACATTGTGGAGACGTCACAGTAATCCAGACCTGCGATTCAGGCGGGATGCAAATAGACCGAGCTACTCGGAGCTTTGTAGACTTCCGTTCATCGGTTGTAGGCTCCTGCGCAGCAGGCAAAGAGACTTGCTTCTTCAAAGCCCGTCGAAGGGGACGCCGAACGATCGGTACAGTAGTCCCATCTTCCATTTTGATGGTTCGCTTCTGCGGTCGAATTGCATCGACGAAGCGGTCACAGAAGTCGCAGGCGAGGATAACCAGCGCAGCGAGTTGCTTGCAAACCAAGAAATCGAGCTTCGCCCCGTAGCGGCCAAGCCTGACGAGCAGGTCTATTACTCCCACAGTCGAGAGTGGGCGATTGTTCCCATCCGCTATGTCAATATGCGGCGCCGCACGAACGCGAGACCGCAAGTGCGGCGGAATCATCGATTCAACCAAGAAGTTTGGCCCAGATCCTGTATCGAGCACGGACAACTGCCGAACCATGTACTGGTCGGAAACACCTAGGTCGGCGTAAAGTTTGTAGTTACGTTTCGCCATGACCAGGACTCTATCCGGGAACCGGCTGTTCTTAGACCGTATCCACGGGCGACGCAAGACACCAAGGTGCTCAGAGTCCACGTCTGTAGTGGCCATTATCCTCGAAAGGATTGTGACCGGAGAGCGAGGCTTCTCAGCCTCAGGCGCTCTAAACCCCGTCGCTGGGGGCGCCTCTCCATTGCTGGAGGCTCCCTTGCTCAGTTTTTCTGAGCTTCGCCGCCAATCTGCGGAGGTTGCGATTCCGCAGGGGCGGCTACAGTTCCACCATTCGATGGCACCGTTTCCTGGTTTCCAGGCTGAGTCTCCGCCTAGGCACGAAGGTACGATTTGTCGGGAACGCGTTCCCGCTCGGCGGGCGTCAATGACTCATACTGAGTCACTATCTTCGCCATATCCCGTATGTGCATTAAGCAATTCGGAGCGATGTGCCCTGGCCTGTAACAGGTATGACAAATAATGTGACGAAGAAGATCCGCGTTGGGCGGCCGGCGCTCCTGTCGAGGAGGATACCGGTCCCTCCATCCAGGGCGTTGGCTTCGATATCCGCCAGAGTGCGGCACGGGCAATGACGGGACTTGACGTCCGGCGTACAGAGCGGGTTCTACGTCTACTGTAGAGTGCTCCGTCGTCGACGGCAATTCCGAACTCGGCATTGAACCATCGTCCTGTAACAGGTGTAGGTTATCATAACCCCCTTGAACAGAACCTCGCGAGTGAGGCAGTGAAAAGTTCCGGCCTTCTACATGAAGGAGTCGGCGCGTGCGCGTCTTGACACCTGCGCGCGCTCGAGCTGCATCTCCCTCAGCTTGGGCAAATTGAACGAGTTCCAGATAAGTAATCCGGCGTTTGTTCTTCCGATAACGGGCAACCAGTGTCCTGATCGAACGATCTAGGCCACCGACGAACATCGTGCACCGCTCAGCTGCGGAGAACACGTTGCCACATCTGTGGAAAGCCTTATTGAGGCGGGTCGAATAAACGGTTTCCGACTCTTCGGCTCCTTGCCTCGTGTCTCGCAGCGCTAGTATAGCACCTTGTATCGCATTGCCTGTCGCGTAAGAGCGCAGGAGATATTGTACCGCTTCCGGCCAGCACGTAACTCCTTCCTCGGAGGCTCGGGTCGACCCACGAACCGAATTGTACTGGTCTTCGGCTACGCCCGTCAAGAAGTACGGCAGCGCAATGTAGGCCTCTGCCTCGCTCATCCGAAGTACATCGGCTTCCGCCACGAAGCGGCCAAGAAAATCCAAGACAAGAATTGGATCTTCCCCAGAGAACTTGTGGGGCTTCAGCGTGAGCTCCATTTGTCGGAGATGGTTTCGCACCTTGCCAGTCCCACGTGGGGTTCTCTATGGCGTCGTGTCATCAAGCCGATAATATCGGTACGATAGTAGCTTCCGATAGAGTAAGTTTGTCGGCTTCAATTCCTTCAATCCAAGGTGTCTCCGTCCTTTCGTACGGCCTCGTGCAACACCAGAGGTGGCTTCAGTAGCCCGCGAACGGGATGCACGATAGCGAGAGCGCTCTTCCGCGCTGTCCGAAGAGTCGGTAGACGATCCCTTTTGAGGGCCCTCCTCATCAGAAGAGGACGAAGAAGACGAGTCAGACTCAACCTTGACCGTCTTCTTTGCCGGACGATCCCGGGAACGGCGCGAGTGCTGAGAACCCTCAGAAACCGGGGCTCCCGGAGCAACAGCATCAGATACGATGATTTGCTCGACCGTCTCCAGACGGGTAGCCAGGAGGTCCAGGCGTGCGGAAGCCTGCTCGTGCAGGGTAGCCGACACCTGTCGATGTTCCATAATCTGGTTGACATCAAACCGTAAAACACGGACGTCGCTCGAAACATCCAGGACACCGGCTTCATCGAGCCGTTGCCGGAGTTTCGTAATATCCCGGATGAGGCCCACTTGGGAGTTCTGCAGGATGCGAACCTGAGCCTCTAATTCGCGGAGGGTATACTCGTCGGACCGCGACGACATAACGTCAACCGCTGCGGCGGCATCAGCCGCAGGTGCGGTTTCAGTTGGCCCACGAGTGGGTGGGGTCCCGTTATCAGAACGGAGGCTCCGGGAAGCCGATTTCGGGTGGCCATTGCCTGGGACATTCAGTGCGTCCTTCGGCAACGGAGGCAAACTTGCCGGCAAGCCGGACGAACCGGGCACAGAAGCGGCACGTGGCGCGCTACTCCTGCGACGGGACGACATCGTTCACCGACACAGTCGGCCAATTGGCAACCAAAACAACTTTCGAAAACGGACAATGACAGAACCGTGGGAACGGATATTCCCAATTATCTGGGCTCCAAACAAACGAACCAACTCCAACAAATGTTGGCCAATAAAGCCGATTCTAGGTCGGGAGACCAGTTTGTGGTGCAATCCCACGAGTGGGCAAACAAGAGCCGCGTCGCGGAAAGCGCACCTACAGGGTGTTCGAGCCCCGCTCCCTATAGGGGTAGGGTCGGCGGTAGAACCCTCCGGTAGGTCTGACACAGGCCGGGTGTAAATCCGGGCAACCCCGTCCTGGGCGTGCAGCCGGAGGTTGGGGTGGGTAGAATCGGCGTAGAATCCGGGTAGTTCCGGCGAGCCACAACGAGTGAAGATAGCCGAACCAACAGTATTGGGCAAAACGGGCAACCAACGAGCCGCGCGACGGTGCACTGACTCGCGAGATCGAGAAATATTCCCAGGCAATGTGGGTCAAACCTGTATAACAGGGCAGAGCGATAGGAGCCGTATGACGGAAATAATAACAATAAAAGAACAGAAAAGATGCCGTGACGACGGTCTAGAACTTCTCAGTGGTAGAGGTCGGATGACTAGCCCGGAATTGTGGCGGCTTGCCCGATTAGGGACGAAGACCGTTCACAAGCGGCAAGAAAGTCAGAGCCAGAAGCCTCCTTGAGGTTTACTTCCCATACAGTGGCGGCAAGTGCCGCCACCTATATAGGGCACTTGAAAATATCAATTGAAATATCTAACTATCCGGCGATGCCGGCCAATACACTACAGGTGTGCACCCGTGGCAGGCTTGCCACGGCGCACCCGCTATCGTGCCAACTTGGCACACATGTGCAGAAATACTACCCTTCCTAGGCATACCCCAAAATAGGGCCACTACCACAGTAGCCTCTCATAACCTGAGGTGTCGAAGCCGGTAACGGATCAACAAACTATGAAAAACACCTCGGTGTATCCCCACAGAGGGCGATTTGCTCTACACCAGATACCGAAGCCCTCAAATCCAACGAAGCAACTTCCTACAGAACGACACTAGGAGAAGTTAGATAGATAGCAGACAGCACCAGACAGGATATAATAAACGCCACGAACCGTTTGGCGCAACATATGAGCAGACCCCACAACCATCACAGGCAAGATCGCAAACCCCTTCTACAATACCTCAAGGGCACGTGCGATTTCGGCTTTATGTACCCAGGCCAGAATGCACCAAAAACCGCACCAAAGCTGGAATCATACAGTGATGCCGACTTTGCAAACCAAAAGCAACGTAAATCCAACACCGGCAATATCTATCTCATCAGCAACACTTCGATCTCTTTAAAATCTAGAAAACAGACTATTGTAGCGTTATGCACCATAGAGGCACAAAAAATAATTGATATCGGTTCTACGCGCCATTTCAATTGGCCTCAAAATCTTTTTAACGCATGCAACTCCACTCAAACAGAATCAAGACAACAACACATCGAAAACAGATCTACAATGCTTGTTGTAAAAAATCAAGATGCGCAGCGCCGGAAAAAGTACATAAATATCTAACATCACTTGCTTCAACACCATATCGCAGAAAAGGCTTTCCTAATGAACAAAATCACCATCACCAATATGCTGGCAGACATTCAAACCAAGTTGCTAGGAAGAGATAGCTTCATCGATCTTCGTACGAGACTGAACGTCACACCCTCCTCACAGCGGCTTTGAATCAGCAACTGAGGACGGTCAATCAAGAGCTTTAATCTTGCTTATTTACACTTTTAAAAGCCAATCAGCACTGCAGTATCAATTAGTAGATGAGCACACCAGAAGGGAGAGCTTGCAAGTTAATTGTTTCCGAGCCGAGTCTTTCTTTCACAGTTTTCGTTTATTTTACCGTAGTGCTGGACTTAAGTCGTCCAAAGCCGTGTGACTAAATTCTAAATCGTATACTCGCTGGTTCTGCAAGGGCAGGAGAAAGACGAAAAGATGGTGGGAGCATCTGGAAACATCAAATGCACAAAATTGCATTTTGTGCGTTTGTATTTTACGAATGATAAATATTTTTCAAACCACAAAAACCCAAACCCTTATTGCAAATGAACAATGATTTAAAGAATTCTTTTCAGCATGTTATTTAAAACACATTTTGACTGTATTTGCTGCCATAGCTTAAATGGCGCCTGCGGTTCAGGACACAAGTGTTTTGTTTGGTTTGGGACGGAGATGGTAGGCAATTTCTATTGTAAACTTAACATTCAGCGAGAGCAACGTGAGAGAAATGCAACCTGTCAAAAAAAGAACGGGCATCGGAAGCAGCTGACATGTGTTCACTTTGGTAGAGCACGCGCTGAGAAATTGCATGTTTGGGACGGAAGCAAATTTTGGTTAGCGGGGCGAGCACGTTGACCGAGTTTTGTTCAAACGCAAGCGCAAAGGCACGCGGTGCGATCAAATTGTGACTTTGCGCGTCGACGAAATGGCGTTTTTGCAGTTTCAGGATGCTCCCAGTCTAGCCATCCCAAACACAGTAGATCTGCCCCGAAAGTGCAGCGTTTTAGTCCAGCATTCGTAAAAAATCAACCAAAACAACGCTTGTGGCAGACCCGTCCTTGGGACGAAAGATAGCTTATCATTTGGGATGGGTCTGCCACATCTTCCACGTGTAGACCAGATGTGCAACGTGGAAGTCATTCTGACCCTGAAGTTCATCGGCTACTGTTTTGGGATAGGATTTGGTCTCAACGGGTAGGAATGCCCTAAAACGCTGCACTTTTGGGGCAGATCTACTGTGTTTGGGCTGGCTAGACTATCTTTGCGCCCCTCTCCAGCCCCTACAAAACCAGCGAATATAGGATTTGGGATTTGGTCACACGGGTAGAGACGCCCTTAGGTCGTTGATAGAGATGCTCTCAGAGCATACGGATAGCCTGCATTAAAATCGTTGTTCTTTGTCTCAAAGCCCCACCCTGTTCCCTCTGCGTGCCTCCCACGACTCCGAGTAATGGCTGTGATTTCCGTAGACGTGTCAGTGTGCTGATTCAATTGATGCATACGAGGAGAAGGATAGCGACCATATTGGTGCTGATCACGAGGACACAGATCATTTAGGTAAGAGCGTTGGCCGTCAGCGACATGAGCATATGGTTGTAGAGTTCGATCGTTGGTAGTAGTTTGAAAGTTGAAGGGGTTTTCTGCTGGGGTTGCTTGCAGCTGAGACGGGTGAGCGGAGATATAGGACGCCGGAAACGCATGCAAAACTTGGGTAAATGGCTGGGAGTGAAGATGCATGTTGAGACCATACGGACGTTGTACTTAAGAGTGATGTGGATGTTTCAGACGGCAGTACTGAAACGTCTACTCTGGAGGCAGCGAGAGCGGTGGTGTCGACTAGCGGTTTCGGCGGTCGCGGCTGAGGCGTGCAAAAGCGAGGAGTTGTGACGAGGGAGCCGGGCGGAGACGGAAGCGTGCGGAGGCGAGGAGTTCAAGGAAGACTGAGCATGCTGGGCGGAAGGGTAGGAGGGAATCGACTGAGTGGCGGTTGTGAGCGGAGACGGAGCGAAAAGCGGGCGGCCGATGGATTTAGACGATAGCTGGGGTGGATATGCGGTCTGGGTTGGAAGAAGGGCTTCTCGAGGCGGCAGCGATGGATTCAGACCCGCGCTGTTTGTTTGCTCGCAGTTTTTCGTGATGGCGCCTCTGTCGCTCGAGGGCAAGACGACGACTGCGTTCCTCGGGGGATTCGACCGGCACCGATATGGCGGCTGGAGCAGAGTCCTTCATTAGCGGGGGGAGTGAGGGTCTTGCACGAAGGTGAGGGGCCAATTAGAATTAGCGGGAGTGCGGGCGGGGGGGAGAGGGAGCGGCGGTGGCGGTGGGAGGGAAGGGGAAGGAGATTGGGGAGTGCGCACAGTGGGGGTGGGGGTGAACGACGGGGATGATGCGATCATTCCTGTGATGGATGAGTTCCGAGTGCTGTTTGTCGAACACCTCTCCTTCCTTCTCTGCAATGTGCTTTGCTTTTTCCAATCCCACAGCCTTTAGGTTTGCAATGCCAACCTCCAGTTTAGTTTTGATCTTCTTTACCCTTGAGTCCCTTTCTTCGAGCTCCATTCGGAACTCTTCACAGGCTTGCTCAGACTTCTGGCTGTGGGCCAGAAGAAGTTCAATACGGGCAGAAAGCTGCCCTACCACTTGCTTTTCATTCGACGGCTTACAACCAAGCTCCTCAGATAGGCGCCTCAAGAACGCTTGCTGCTCGTCAGCGAGATGACTGTTGCTCGCTCTCCAACGAACACTGCTTCTCCTGCTGATATATTCGAGTGAACGAAGTCGTCTGCACTCACCTCGAAGCGCGGAAAGGGCCAGGCTTCTCTCCTGCAGTTCTTTTCGGAGTTCGTCAGTCTCCGCTCCTCTTTCCACTAACAATGCTTGAGCGCGAGAAAGCTCTTCATGAATTGACGTGGAGATTGCTTCAACTAAGGCATGAGGCGGCGCTTCCAATATGAGTTCAGGGCCATTCCTTGATTTGATCACGATATCTTCTGTTGCTTTCGCATTTCTCTTTCCTCCCAACCGCACCCCGCACTCAAACACCGCGGGCGCATTGCTGTCTGCCGGTGCCGTTAGGCGTAACGGCAAAGCGGAAGTGACGTGTGGGAGAGAGAGGGAACGGTTCCTCTCGGATGGGCTTCTGTAGCGCTGGGGTGGGACTATGGTGAAAGATTCCAAACTAGTTCTTGCACCTGATCTCGTCGGTCGACATGAGGGTTGGGTGGCAAGGACGCTGGTCATGGTTTCTTGAGCCGCAAACGTGATACCAACGGAACATGCGGAGCGTCTTGTCGTGGTGTGCCCCTTAGGCGACGGGCTCAGCCCGACCCGGGCTCAGCCCGTCGCCTAAGGGCACACCAGCCCGGGCTGAGCCCAAACCGGGCTGAGCCCAAACCGGGCTGAGCCCGTCTCCTAAGGGCACACCACGACAAGGCGCTCCGCATGTACCGTCGGTACCATACATTTTCTTGTTGTAGCCGAGTGACTGTAGCACGGCTGCAAGCTTGTGGACTTTGGCTACGATGTAGAGGTGTTACAGATGTTGGGGCCTTTTGCGAACCCCGCGCGTACGAGGAATCAGCGTACGTGTTTCGCGACAGAGAGAGAGAGTGTGTGTGTACCCTGGTATGTGCGTTCAGAGCCTACTGTACTTTCTTGCAAATTCATGAAAGCAAAACCGTTCTTCACGGATAAACCTGCAAGGTGAACTTTCAATGACAAGTGAGCTCACGTTCAGTTGGTCTCGCTTCACCCTAGCTGGGTGAAGTAAAACGAGTGACGTCACAAAAGCTGGGAGAAATGAGACTGGCGGAGTAACGTTGGACAATCTCGCTCAGAACTCACCTTTCAAAGGTGACGATTTTTCGTGACCTTTTAAGGGCTGAGCGCCACAAAGCCAGAACAAGGTACAACGGTAGATACGAGCGTACCCTTGGTAGTTTTCTTATGTACACGGAGCGCTATGGTTTCAAAGATTCTTTGCGAATTCGTATTGACGTCTTCCTCAATGTTGAGATGGTTTCAGGATCAAGATCTAGTGCTGAGAATCCTTCCCTTCTCGAACGCGATCTAGTTCGTCGCGCGAATCGGTCTCCTTCCCGGCTGCCCTTATCCCGCGCATGTTCTCTTTCGTACTGCACAGCCATGGTTCTCAGTATTGGGATGTATTCGGTTACTATTGGGCGGCGGGCGCAGGGTATGTTTAAAGGTGTTTGATGTGTCACTGACAAAACGCCTCCAATCGCGTCCTGAGAAATATCCCGGAGTTGCTGCGCACCATGTGCGCACAATAAGTATTTCGCCGAGAATCGAGTCGCGGCAATGTCTAATTCTTCGGCTTGCACGAGAAGTCCCTCCAGATCGGAATGCATGCACAGAATATCGCCATTGCCATTTGAAGCCATGCTTCTGTCCTGTTTCTCCGTTAGAGCGTGACCTCGAAGCATATCCGCTGAACTGAGGGTGTCGAGAGTCTCGGACCATGAGTCCAGCGCAGCAGTCTCTGAACAAGAGGTATCCGTAGAACCTGGTTTGAGCGGTCCCGGCGACTGCAATATCTTGATCGAAAAGTTACGTGACCCCCATTGAAAGAGGAACGATGTGACAAACTCGTGGGCTACAGCTTGTAGGACTCCTAAGCTAATTCGATCCTGGGTTTCTATGAGTCGTCTCGCCGAGCCCTTCCCCTCACAGATTTCCTCCTTTTCGAAACGTGGAATGACCAAGCCGGATGAACCCCAGAACTGAAGTAGATTTAAGGCTCTTCTCGTGTCATTTCGACACAAGAGGGCCAAGCACTCCTCCATGTCAACAACAGTCTTCACGGCTTCGGAGCCGCTCACACGGGCCAATACGGCCAAGGATTGACGATCGGTTCTTTTCAAAAAGCATATATGCTTGTACGGTAGGGGAGGGGGGTTTAACGCCTGGTCCACTCTTGTACTAATAAACAGGCGTTGCATGTCAGCTTCCATCGGTGGCTTGACCTCAGCAAAAATATGGCGCATCTTCGAGCTGAAGGTGGTGGCTGTGCATACTATGGGACGTCGACAATCTCCCGAGGCAGCAAGTTTTTGGAAAGTAGTCCAGAAGCCTTTCTCATCATCCTGCAGTTGATCAACATCTTCAAAGACAATGAGGGTCCTTTCTTTGGGCTTGCTCCGTTTGGTCGACGAAAGCTTGAAGCGTCCATGGGTTACTCTGTGAGTACTGAGCGCATCGCCGATGATTTCGCGAATCTTTTTCCCGGTGCGACATGTTGATGCGTTAATCTCTAGAACGGAAAGCCCGACGTGACGGGCAGCTGTGGCAATGACAGTGGACTTTCCACAACCTGTATCACCCGTAATGACGGCGACGCGCTCCTTGTCGTCAGACTCGGCGACGAAGTAACTGTCTGTGGATTCGGCATCGGAATCACTGACGCTTTCTTCTGGCGGTTCGTACCATTTGCGGAGCCAGTCTACCAGTTGCTTGATGGCGGAGCCGTTAATGACATCGATTCGACTGTCCTTCTTGTAGAACTCTGCCCAGAGGTCGGTGTTTTTGGAAGCATGCTGCACGACTTGGAATGGTGCACAAGGCTGCGAAGAGGGTTGACCCGCCGGAGAGAGGTTTGTCGCTGCTGCAGCTGGAGGCTGCGTAAAAGCATTCGCATCCGCTACGAAGTCGTGTGGCGGGGGCAAAGCGAGCTGAGGCTTTAGGCGCCACGGCTGGCTTGGCGGCGCATGATTGACGTGGATGGTGGCAGATGGGCAATGCCAGGCATCAAGGAGCGGCAACGGCGGTTTTGCCGGTTTGGATCGCTCCTTGGCGGAGCTTAGCGCGGCAGCAGTAGCGGTAAAGAACGGGTGCAGCTTCTTCTTCGGCGGCGGCGGCAGCGGCGGCGACGGGCGCGCATTGGGAGCAGCGGCGTCTGCGGGCGAGTTGCGCGACGGCGCGGGCGGCGCGGGCTTTTGTCGGTTGAAGAAGGGATGCAGCGAGGACGCTGTGAAAGCGGGCGCGCTGTTGGGGCGTTTGGACAGCTTGCTGCGGTTGCGACGCGACAGGCGAGAGATCGGACGCTCGGAATCGTCGTCGGACTCGACGGCGAGCGGGGAAGGCGTGGCGGACGATGGCTTGGTGTCGCAGTCCGAGTCGATGACAATGGTGTGCGGCTGCTCGTGCGGCGACTGGTCGGCGGCGGCGGCGGCGCGCTGCGACGCGCTGCGCAGACGCATCGAGGAGCGCGTGGGCGTCCGGGACGCTGGGGTGGGCGCGGGCGCGGGCGCTGGCGCCGGGGCAGACGGGCGCGCAGGCGGCACGTCAACGGCGACGACGGCGACGGCGACGCGCAAGACGGGCTGTGGCTGGGCGGGCGCCGGCGGCACATCGACGGCTGCGGCCAAACAGACGGGCGCGAACGGCGGCGGCGGTGGCGGCGCTGCGGCAGCGATGCGGTCGGGGGCTGCGGCGGGCTGCTGCGACGAGGGGGGCGACGGGGAGGAGGAGGAGACGCACGGCGGCGACGGCGGCTCGGGCGGCTTTGGCAGCTTTGGCAGCTTTGGCGGCGGCGGCGGCTGCGGCGCGAAGAAGGCGCGCACGGAGGCCTGGCGGCGGCGGCGCTTGGGCGGCTTGGCGGCGGTGGGCAGCGCGTGCTTGGGCGCCATGCGGGGCGGCGGCGGCGAACGGCGGCGGCGGCGAACGGCGGCGCGGCGGAACGGCGGGCGGGGCGCGGGAGGAGGTAGCGGCGGTACGGCGCGGCGGGGCGCGCGCGAGCGGCGCGGCGAGAGGAGGCGCGCGCGCGCGCGCGCGCGCGCGCGCGCGGACGCGCTTCGCTTTCGGTTGCGCTTCGTTTTGGCGGGAATTCGGCGGCGGCGGCGCAGTAAGCGGCTGTAAGCAGGCGCGCGGCGCGCTGCGCGGCGCGCTGCGTGGAGGCTGCGCCGCTCCAAGCAAAAGGGCGGCGGCGGCGGCGCTCGGCGCGCGGCGCGCGCCGAAAAGTGTGAGCGAGCCGCGCAGCGAAGATGACGCCGCCGCCTCCGCAGCCGGCCGCGCACGCGGCGGGCGACGACCAAACCAGTCGTCAGCTGGCGCTGCCGCGCATCTTCTCGGGCGAATGTGAGTATGCGTATGCGCCGCACGCACGCACGCACGCACGCACGCGCGCACGCACGCGCGTTCGGCGGAGCGCTGACCGCCGCGAGTGAATGTTTGCGCGCGCAGTGCGGCAGATGATGAGCGGCTTTGGCGACAGCCAGAGCCCGCGCGCCGAGTCGGTCAAGCTCATGGAGGAGATCGTGCTCGAGTACATGGCGGCGCTCAACGCAAAGGTACGTGTGCGACTGCAGCGAGCGGGCGGGCGAGCGAGCGAGCGAGCGAGCGAGCGACGGACTGACTGACTGGCTGGCTGAGCGCGGTGCGCGGCGGGCGCGGGTGCAGAGCACGGAGGTGGCGCTGTGCAACAAGCGCGAGCGCGCGGACCTGATGGACGTGATGTACGTGATCCGGCGCGACACGCGGCGGCTCAACCGCGTGCGCTACCTGCTGGAGATGAAGGCGGAGATCAAGAAGGCGACGGCGCTCAACGCGGAGGAGGTGTCGAAGGGCGGCGCGTAAGCGCGTACCAAACGGTACCGTCGGTACTTGGGGAGAGCGCGCGCCACGGCAGCGCTCTCTGGTGTGTAAACAAAAAAAAGAACAAAAACGAACAGCGGCTGTATGTTTTGCGTTTTTTTTTATCACACCACAATGGGGATGAGAAAGACGCGCGACTCGCAGTGCACAAACACCAGCTGCGGCGGCGTGACGCGCGTCTTGAGCTTGTACATGTTGCACCACTCGGCAATGAGCACGTCGCGCACGCCGCCGCCGCTCAGCACGTTGATGGACACGCGCCGCTGCGCGCGGAACAGCGAGTTGGCCACGTAGTGCACCAGCGCGCACGCCACCGCGTGGTGCGCGTAGGCGGACGCAAAGCTGCCCAGCACCAGCGGCTTGTCGCCCGCGCAGAACGCGTGCCCGCGCACGTTGAGCGCCGTCATGCCCACGCCGCGCGCGCGGTAGTCGTCGATGAGCGCCACAATGTTGCGCTGGAACGAGTTGAGGTCCAGGATGCTCAGCAGCGCGCCGGCGTCGCCGCGCAGCAGCGGCAGCATGCCCAGCACCAGCGCGTCCGGCGCGCCCAGCGCCGACAGGAACGCCGCGCGCGCGCCGAAGCGCCGCGCCGCGTCGCGGTCGGCGCGCAGCAGCGCCAGCAGCTCGGGCGCGCGCGGCTCGCCCAGCGCCCGGCGCGCGCGCTTGTGCACGCGCAGCGGCGCGCCATGCGCGAACGGCGCGCCGCCGTACACGGGCAGCACCTCGCCGTCCGCGCGCGCGCGCTTGACGCCGCTGAGCGAGTTCATTGTACACAGTGCAAGTGGTGGGGAAGCGGGCGGGGAAGGGCGGGAAGGAGAAGGAAAAAGGGGGGCGGTTGCGAGTGGCGTCGGTGCTGGCGGCGCGGGAGCGGAGGCAGGCAGGCCGGGCGCGAGAGCGAAGCGCGGGACGTAACGGGTGAGCGGGCGGGGGGGGGGGGGGCGCGCGCGCGCGCGCGGCGCTTATAAATGGCGCGCGCCGCGCGCACGACAGACTGTCCCCCGCGGGCGCGGCGCAGCGCGGCGCGCCCGTCACGCGCTGGCCGCGGCGCATGACGTGTTCGCGCGCGCGCGCGCGCGCGCGTGGCGCACGGAGCGGAGCCGCGCGCGCGCGTGGCGTCGTACACGCCGCTCCTTGTGCAACGCGTGCGCCGTGGGCGCGCTGACCAGCGCGCACAGCGCTGGCGGCGGCGGCGATCGGTGATGACGATGATGACGCGCAGCGCGTGGATGCGCTGGGCGCCGTGGCGGGCGTGGCGTTCGTGGCCAGCGTGGCCGGCGTGGCCGGCGTGGCCGGCGTGGCGGCCAACGTGGCCGGCGTGGAACAGTGAAGGAGAGAGCGCTCTCGCCACCAGCCGCGCGCCGATCCGAGGCGGATTAGCACAAGGCGCCAAGCGCCGCGGCAGCGCTCCTGCAGCCGCCGCCGACCGCATCGCGCGCCACCCGCCGCCCGCCGCCCGCCACGCCACAAATGTCGCTCGTCGCGCGCGTCTCGCACGCGCTCGCCGCGGCGCGCGCCTCCCGCGCGGCCGCGGCCGGCGCGCGGCCGTTCGCCGCGGCGCTCAACGTGCACCGCGACGCGGCGCACAACACGCACGACACGCCGTTCGAGTTCACCGACCGCAACTACGCCGCCATCCGCGCCATCCTCAAGCGCTTCCCGCGCAACTACGCCGCCTCCGCCGTCATCCCGCTGCTCGACCTCGCGCAGCGCCAGAACGGCGGCTGGCTGCCGCTGTCCGCCATGAACAAGGTGGCCGCCGTGCTGGCCATGCCGCCCATCCGCGTGTACGAGGTCGCCAGCTTCTACACCATGTTCAACCGCGAGAAGATCGGCGCGCTCAACGTGCAGGTGTGCACCACCACGCCGTGCATGCTGCGCGGCGGCTACGACATTCTCGACGCGTGCAAGAAGCAGCTGGGCGTCGGCGTGGGCGCCGACACGCCGGACGGCCTGTTCCACCTCATGGAGGTCGAGTGCCTCGGCGCGTGCGTCAACGCGCCCATGGTGCAGATCAACGACCATTTTTACGAGGACCTCACCCCGCAGTCCGTCACCGCCGTGCTCTCCGACCTGCAGGCCGGCAGGCAGCCGCGCATCGGCCCGCAGATCGACCGCAACGGCTGCGAGGGCCCGCAGGGCCGCACCACCCTCACCTCGCAGCCCGAGCCCCCGCCCTGCCGCGATCTGCACGCCTTGAAGAAGGCGCAGGCGCCGCCGCCGCCACGAAACTAACCCTCAACGCGCTGCGCGCTGCGCGCTGCGCGCGCGTTCTGTTTTATCACACAACAAGCAAAAAGTCGCCAGCAACACAACCGCACACGCGCAACGCTCAGCGTCGCGCCGCCGCCGCCTGCGCCGCCGCCGCCGCCGCCGCCGCCGCCGCCGCCGCCGCGTTGGCCTTCTGCTCGGCCGCCGCCTGCTCGTCGGGCACGGTGGCGCGCGCCACCGCGTCGCGCACCTCGGCGCACAGCCCGTCGGCGAGCCACTGCGGCTGCGGCAGCTGCTGCTCGCTTAGAAACTGTAGGTTGAACATTTTGTCCGCGTAGCGCGTGCCGAGGTCGCACAGCACCGTCACCACCGTGTGCCCCGGCCCCAGCTGCCGTGCCACGCGCATGGCGCCGGCCACGTTGATGCCGGACGAAGTGCCCAGACAGAGGCCCTCCTCCTGCATCAGTTTGTAAACCACGTCCAGCGCCTAGTAGCCGGTTGCATCGTTGTCACAGTCAGGCAAAACTCTCGCTTATAGTCAGTCAGTGCACGCGCAACACCGCTACTACTCGCGCGCAAAACGTCATCAGCCGTCGCGCCGTCGCGTGACGTAAGCAACGCGCACGTACCTCTTCGTCGCCGATCTCGAACGCGTAGTCGGGCGTGAAGCCCTCCAGGTTGGCCGTCACGCGGCCCTGCCCAATGCCCTCCGTGATGGAGTCGCCCTCGGCGCGCAGCTCGCCGTCGCGGTAGTAGCGCACCAGCTTGGCGCCGCGCGGGTCGGTGAGCGCGATCTTGACGCCGTCGCTCACGCTGCGCAGGTAGTGCGCGGTGCCCGCCAGCGTGCCGCCCGTGCCGACCGCGCAGCTGAAGGCGTGCAGCTTGCCGCGCAGCTGCGCCCAGATCTCCGGGCCGGTGGTGGCGACGTGCGCCTCGCGGTTGGCAACGTTGTCAAACTGGTTGGTGTACACGGCGCCGAGCAGCTTGGCCAGCCGCTTGCCAAACTTGACGTAGTTGTTGGGGTTGCTGTACGGCTTGGGCGCCACCTGCACCAGCTGCGCGCCGGCGTAGCGCAGCGCGTCCTTCTTCTGCTGCGACTGCGAGGACGGGATGACGATGACGCAGCGGTAGCCGCGCGCGCGCGCGATCTGCGCGAGGCTGATGCCGGTGTTGCCGGCCGTGGACTCCACGATGGTGCCGCGCTGGCCGGGCGTGAGCAGCCCGCGGCGCTCGGCGTCGCGGATGAGGTACAGCGCGGCGCGCGCCTTGACGGAGCCGCCGGGGTTCATGAACTCGGCCTTGCCGTAGATGGCGCAGCCGGTGTCGCGCGAGGCGCTGCAGCTTGATGAGGGGGGTGTTGCCGATGGCGTCGACGATGCCGTCGTAGACGTTGTCGGCGAGCACGCGGCGGGGCGGGAACGGGTGCACGGGGAGGCTCATGGTCGCGGATCAACGGCGCAGATGCGGGCGGGAGGGGGGAGGGGGGGCGGAGATGACGTCGCGGGGGGGGCGGCGGCGCGCGTTTTATTATTAAGAGATAGACAGATACGTACTGTTACAGAGGCGCGCGCCAAAACACAAAACTCACCGAAAGTGCTCCAGCGGCAGCATGTCGTGCACCTCAACGGCGGCGGCGTCACACAGCGCGGGCGGCGGCGGCGGCGGCGGCGGCGCGGCGGCGCGGTGCGGGTGCAGGTGCGGGTGCGGGTGCGGGTGCGGGTGCGGCGGCGGCGGCGGCGGCGGCGGCGGCGGCGGCGGGGTGGGCGTCTGCTCGGCCTGGCGCGCCAGCTGCAGCTCGTGCTCGCGCTTGACGAAGCGGCCCTGCACGCGGCGGCGCTTGTCGGCAATGAGCTTGCGGCAGTCGTACTTGACGCGGCGGTTGTAGTTGCGCTGCGCGCGCTTCTCGCGGTAGCGCTGCAGGCGCACGCGGCGCTCGGCCGGCGTGTAGCGCCCGATGCGGTACGCAGACTCCATCTGGATGTCCGGCACGCTGGTGGCGTCGGCGTCGGCGCCGCGCGCGGCGCGCGTGCACGCGGACAGCGGCGTGCCGCTGGCGGCGGCGGCGGCGGGCGATGGCGCCGACGCGCCGTGCGCGCGCAGCGCGCTGTGCTGCTGCTGCTGCTGCTGCTGCTGCTGCTGCTGCTGCTGCTGGATGAGGTGCAGCTGCACGTGGTGCAGCGCGAGGGACGCGAGCTCGGGCACGTACACGGCGTGCGGCGGCGCGTGCGCGACGAGCGCGTGCGCCAGCGCGCGGCCGCCGTCGGCGAGCAGCGGCGCGGCGGCGGCGGCGACGAGCGGCGGCGCGGCGGGCGGCGGCGCGGCGGGCGGCGGCGCGGCGGGCGGCGGCGGCGGCGGCGGCGGCGCGTGCGACATGGGCCGGGGGAACGCTGTGCGGAGGGGGGGGCGGGGGGAGGGGGCGCTGGGCGGGGCGGTGAGCGCGGGCGCGGGGGGGGGGGGGGGGGGGGGGCGCGAGGTGGGGGGCGCGGTGGAGGCGCGCAATGCGGCGATTGCGCGAATGGCGTTTTGTCCGTTGCTGGGCGCGCGGCGCGCGTTGCGCCACCCGCGGCAGATACGGCGCGTCACGCCGCGGCGCCACGCGTGGCCGCGTGGCGCGCGCGGCCGCTTTATGTCAGGTCGATCACCGCGCACTCGTTGGCGCCGCTCATACGCGCCGCTCGCGCGGCTGCGGCTGCGGCTGCGCCGCCGCCGTGCGCGCGCGCGCCGCCTCGCGCGCGCGCCGCCGCGCCGGCGCCGGCCGCTGCGCCCTGAGACGCCGGCGCGCCTCCGCCGCGTCCGTTTGCAGCGGCAGCTGCGCCGGGCGGCGCGGCACCGCCTCCCCACGGCGCCGCGGCGGCCGAGGCGGCTGCTCCGCCTCCGTGGGGAGGAGCCACGCCGCTGGCGCCCGCCACGGGAGCCGTGCCGCTCGCGACGCCATGAGGCGCCGCGGCACCAGCGGCGCGCGCCATCGCAGCAGCGCCATTGGCCCCCCCGGCAGGCGCAGTACGCGCCGCGCCCGTCAGCGGAGCAGCGCAGTTGGCGCCTGCGTGCGAGGCAATGCCAACTGCGCGCGCCATCGGAGCGGTACAGCTGGGCGCTCTGTGCGGCGCCACGCCGCCGCTGCCAGCCACGGCGGCGGCGCTCGATGCGCCTCCAGGCGCGCGCGCGCGCGCGGGCGCGGGCGCGGGCGCAGCTGCGCCGTGTGGCGGCTGCGCCAAAGCAGCGCCACTGGGCGCGGGCGGCGGCGCGGCGGGCGGCGGCGGCGTCGGCGGCGGCGGCGGCGGCGCGCCACGTAGCGCGGGCGGCGCGGCGGGCGCGCGGCCGTTGGCAAGCGCGGCGCCAGAGGCGGGCGGCGGCGGCGGCTGCTGCTCGGCGGCGCGCTGCGGCACAAAGCGCTCCAGCTTGAGCCACTGCTCCACGGGCGGCATGGCGCGCGACACGTTGCGGCGGAGGTTGCAGCGGCGAAAGCCAAAGCCCAGCGCGGCCATCTGCGCGGCGAAGAACTGCGTGTGGCTCCAGCTCTTGTAGTAGAGGTCTGGCAGCGCGGCGCTGGCGGCGCTGTGCTTGTTGGAACAGTCGTTGGTGCCTTTCTTCATGATTTCAAACGCCTCCTCCACGCTGTTGGGCACCCAGAAGTGCGCGTCGATAAAGCACAGGTTGCAGCCGCGGCTGATGAGGCGCTGCGTGCGCTCGGCTACTTTGCGCACCGGCTCGGTGATCTGGCACTGGCGCACGACGCGCTGCGCGCGGCGCGACGGCGGCGGCGGCGGCGGCGGCGGCGGCGGCGCCACTACGTGGCGCTTGTGCACGCGCGCGGCGGCGGCCGCGACGGGCAGCGCGCGCGGCGGCGCGGCGGCGGAGGCGGCGGCGGCGCTGGTGGGGGCGCTGCGCGGCGCGGGCGGCGCGGACGGCGCGGACGGCGCGGACGGCGCGCGCATGGCGCTCTGCAGCGCGGAGAGCACGTGCTGCGCGTCCAAGACGCGCGCGTGCGCGTGCGCGGGCGCTTGCGCGTGCGCTAGCGCGGGCGCGGGCGCGGGCGCGGGCGCGGGCGCGGGCAAGGGGTTGGAGATGGCGGCGTGCAGGCCGGCGAGCGCGCGCGAGCGCATCTGCTGCTGCACAAGCTCCGCGGCGGCGGCGGCGGCGGCGCGCGGCGCGGAAACGAACGGCGGCGCAAAGTGGCGCGACGGGTGCAGCTTGCCGTCGTGGCCGACGGCGTGCTGCGTGCGGCAGTGCTTGTACAGCGCGGTGATGTACGACTCGTTGAAGTCGAGGCGGTAGCGCAGCCACTGGCGGCAGACGGTGCACCACGCAAAGTCGGCGTTGGTGGAGGTGAGGCGCAGCACGGACCACACGTACGACGGCACGGGGCCGGCGCGCAGCGGCGGCGGCGGCGCGAACAGGTCGTCCGGGTCGGGCGGCAGCGTGGGCGGCGCGCACGCGCTGCCGCGGGCGTGCATGGCGCGGGCGCGGCGGGCGCGGGCGGCGGGCGCGGGCGGCGGGCGCGGGCGGCGGGCGCGGGCGGCGGGCGGCAACGGCGGGCGGCAACGCGCTCGCGGCTGGCGCGCCGCCGCCGCCGCGCCGCACCGCAGCGCCGCCGCCGCGCGCCGCTTTGCACTGCGCTGCACTGCGCTGGCGCGCGCGCGCGCGCGCGCGCGCGCCGCAGCCTCCACCACGCGCGCGCGGCGCGCGCTTCAAGCCGGCGCGCCGCGCGCGCCGCGGCGTGATCCGCAGCGATCAATGATCCGGCGCGCGATCAATGATCCGGCGCGCGGCGCGCAGATTTTATGCGAAAAACAGGCGTGCAAACCGGATCTGCCAAAACACGTGGACACGTCGCCGCCGCGCGCGCGCGCCACGTGGCCACGTCGCGGCGCGCACGCGCTGGCGCGCGCTGGCGCGCGCGTTTTGGCGCGCGGCGCGTGACGGGCGCGGCGTTTCGGTGGCGGCGCGCGCGCGTTTGGCGCCCAAGCGGCGCGGAAAGCGGGCGCGCGCGCGCAATTGACGTGCCGTGGCGCGAATTGGTAATTGGGGGGCGGTTGCGCTTTTGGCGCCAAGCGCGCAGCGCCGCGCGCCCAGCGCAAACGGCGCGCGCGCGGCCGCGCCGCAACGGCCGGTGGCGCCGCGCGCCGCGCCGCCCATCGCGCCGCCATAAAGGCGCGCGCCGCGGCCTGCTTATCGCTCCGCAGAAGAGCTGGAGAATGTGTCACGTAACTCACCACAAACCGCGTAGGACTGTGTCAACTACGAGGCAAGTGTGGTATGTGTTACGAAGTTACTAGCCTTTACGAAGAGGGGTGTAGGAAAGTAGATGGGTCCTACAAGTAGGGTTGATGACAACTGACGACCTTTCAGACGCGTGACCGTTAGTAGTCGAATTGTAAGTCCTTCGGTCACGTGTGGTTCATCACTGCTCCCCTCCTCCCCCCCCCCCGCCCCGCCGCGCACGCGCCAAGCGCCAAGCGCCATGACGCTCCCCGGCCAGCACCGCGTGCAGGCGCCGCGCCCGCCGCCGCCGCAGCCGCCGTCGCCGCCGCCGCCGCCGCCGCCGCCGCCCAAGCCGTGGCGCCGCGCCGCCGATGCCGCCGCCGACGCCACCGCCGCCGCCGCCGCCACCGCCGCGCCCGACGCCGACGCCGCCGACGCCGCCGCCGCCGCCGCCGCCGCCGCCGCCGCCGCCGCCGCCGCCGCCGCCGCCGCCGACGCCGACCACGACCACGACCACGCCGGCGCGGCGGCCGCCGAGCCGCCGCTGCCGCACCACCCCTTCTCCAAGAACCTGCGCTGGACGGCGGTGACGCTGGTGCGCGCGCTCACGGCCGCGCGCCCGCCGCAGCGGCCGTGCGCGCAGGTGGCCGACCACGTCGCGCGCGCCGCGCTGCGCGACATGCGCCGCCGCCTGCCGCACAAGGACCTGCACGCCGTGGAGCGCAACGCGCGCCGCCGCGTGTACGACGCCGTCAAGGTCATGGCCGCCGTGGGCGCCATCCACAAGGCGCGCAAGACGCTGCGCTGGCGCGGCGTCGCGCACCTCGTCGCCGACGCGCGCGCGCTCGCGCGCCTCGTCGCGCGCGCGCGCGCCGCCGTCGCGCTCAAGCGCCGCCGCCTCGCCGCCGCCTCGCGCGCCGTGGCCGCCTTCCGCCGCGCGCTGGCCGACGCGCGCGCCGCCGCCGCCGCCGCCGCCGCGCCGCGACAGCGACGCGCGCCGCGCCGCCGCGCGCGCGCGCACGCCGCGCGCTTCTACTTCCCGTTCGTGCTCGTCAAGGGCCGCTCGCCGCGCGTCACCGCCTCGCCCGATCGCCACCGCCTCTCCGTCAGCTTCGACGCGCCCTTCGCCCTCTTCTCCGAGGCCGACGTCGTCTCCATGCTGCACGCCCCCACCGCCAAACCACCCTCTCCCCATGGCACCGCGCGCCCGATCCGAACCGGAGCCTCCCCCTTGTCCCCCGCCCACGGCGCCGCACACCGCCCGTCTTCCGCACGTCGCATGCCGCTCTCACCGCCGCACCCTCTCATCATGATGCGCCATCGTGAACACGTGCAAGCGCACTCCCTTCATTCGCCGTCGTCGCCGCCGCATTCGCCGCACCCCGACCCAAATTGCGCCCATGCGCCCGCGCTGTCGAGTCGTTACGAGCCCATGCAGCGCCACTCTGCCCAATTGCAATCTTTACATCGCCCGAGTCGCGCTGCTTCTCCCGTTTCCACCCCGCGCGCCGCGCACTGCCGCCCGCTCAACCACCCCCATCGCCCGCTGTCGCCCCCAAACGTCTCCACCGCGCGCTGCACTCAGCGTCAAAACCAGCTGTCATCCGCCCCGATTCAAACTTCCCACTGCTCCAACACAGCCGTTGCGCTTGCTTCGTCGCGTCGCCGAGCGCACTGCAAGCGCAATGCTGCGCCCTTGCACTCCAATCAACAAACCGCTCACCGCCGCCGCCGCCGCGTGTTTGCACCCACCCATGCGCTGCTACTCAAGCTGCGAGTGCGCGCTCCAGAGTCGCTGCAGTTCGTCTCTGCCCAACCAACCATGCCGGACGACGACGACGACGACCACCACCACCACAAGCTATCGAGCCGCAAAGCTAGAGACCAAGCTAGAGACCAAGCTAGAGCCGAGGAGCAGCGCCATCCTTCTGCCGCGGGAGGCAGCACCGACAGTGACGAACACAGCTGCATCACAAGCGCTGCAGAAGAGCACACAAACCCCGCGCTAGTGGTACACCATGCTCAAGCACAAGCTCACAGAGAGCCCAACGTCGTCGCACGTACTGCTCGAGATGATCAATCGCGTGCGGCGGCGTCAGCGCCGGCAAGTGGCGCGCGGATGCGTGTTCCAGTGGATCGCCAAGCGATATGGAGCGAGGTAGTAGATGAGGTAGCGAGGAGACCTTCCTCACCTTCACACTCTGCCCCCACCGCCGGTCCATCTGCGCGCCGCATCGTCAAGGGCCGTCCCTTCCGTGATGGCGAAGGCCTCGGGTCGCGCGCAGCAACTGTTTACGGCGCTGTGGCCTTGGAGGAGATGGAAAGGCACCTTGTGGACATGATGAACAGGAGTCGCGCAAGGCACAGCGAGCGGGAAGATGTGGACTTGATGTGCTACGAAGATCCGTCCGAACTCGCGCTGCCCGAAAACGAACAAGAAGGGCCTCGAGAGATGGATCCGCTGCCCGTGTTCGCCCCTCCCCGCCTCGACGTTTTGGATCAGGCACTCGAACCTTCTGAACGTGAGGATCAGTCACAGGAGGATGAAGCACCCGATGCCGACCCGTTTGCCGCTGAGCACGACGGTGACGACGACTTGTTGGACATGGACATGGATTCCGAACCATGTCTGTCTGAAGAAGAGCCGTAGACCTTGGCCTCATATGTCGGCTCCGCTGACCAACGTCATCGACCATTATCCTTTTCGCCTTCTCCTTGTCAACACGCTACTCGCAAGCTCATGCAAAACTGAAGGCCTTCTTGCGCACTCGACCTGTCTGTCGTTGCACAACTCTCTCCACTCCATGCAGCTCTCAAGTTCCGTACGCTGGTGGTCTCATCTCAAATCTTCCCGGCGAGACTCAGCCCGCGTGTGGCCACAAGTGGAAACGGGCAGCCAAGGGTATCTTGCGCGCCTGACTGGCCAAGCCTCGCATCCCCCCGTACTCATGGGCACTCAGGCGCTGTCATAGTCTCAAGCGACAGGCTTCTTTTGTTTTCTCTTCCCACGCGCCAAACATCATGATGGTGGCATATCGTAGCACAAGCTTGAGGTGATTGTTTCCTCGTCGCCACGACTACCATGAAGATCCGTTTGCGCTTGAAAGAAGGGCTGGCTCACATCGGAGGTGGGCGCGGCACGGTAGGGCGTGGAGAGCGGCGATGTTACTTGAGGACTTGCTCAACATGCCCAAGATCGGGAGCGAGAACAAAGTGGGGTTGCGAAAGTGCGGCGTCCGCAACGTTCGAAAAAGTCCGACCTCTCAAGATTTTGGCCTTTTTCCTTCCAGGACAGGCGCGACACTTGTCCATAACACTTGCGTCTCCTTCGCCGTGAAGTTCTCGTTTGCTCGTTCGTTCGTTCGCTCGTTACGGTGTCACATGGTCACAGCTCTACTGTGCTGTTCCTGATCGCTTCCCGCTGACTTGTCGCCCAACGCGCAAATACAATGACAACCTTTCTTCTGCAAGATATTTTAAGATACAAACGATGAAAACTTTTATTCCAACTTGCGACTACTAACTGGCAGCTGTTGTCTTTCCCTCTCTGTCTTTCACGGGGTGCAACAGTTCAAATAATGCTTGTTGCAGAGCGTGTCAGTTCAAAGAATCGCTCTCCCACAAAAGTAAACCAGTATTCTCTCGAGCTATTTCTTGATGATTTCCATATGCGTTAGTGCTCGACCAACTTGCAAAGGCGGTAGGCAATTATTCATGTCATTCTTCTCGAAGGGCAACAAAGAGAAAAAGTGTTCAACATCTTTCAGAACCCCCGGGCGGTACCGGCACAACAGGGGTCTCCTCTGCAACTGCGCGTCGCCTATTCTTCAGTCCTCCTTTTCTGATTGGGCTGCCTCACTCTCTTTGGCACAGGTGTTCTCGGTCGACGTCGCTTCTTTGAGGCAAACTCACGAGCTTTTATCGAAGTAGGTGTTCTCCCACCAGTGGTTTTTGCTTTACTGTCACTCAAAGTACGTTGCACGCCGTTGGGTGATGCTCTGATGGGCGTTGTCTCGACTTCCATATAATCGTTCATCTCCTTATTCTGTAAAGAGGGGCCATCATCACTGAGCTCCATGTCCTCGCGCTTCGTACGGTTCGTTGCTTCTCTCTGATCGTGGTCATCTGCGGATGCGCCTGCGTCATTCTCCATTTCCATGTCTTCAGACTCACTATCTTCTTCGCTTGAGAGCAGCCCGCCCAGCACGTCTTGTTCATCTTCATCGTCATTTTCCATCGCATCGCCACCTGCACGTGCTTTGCGCTTCAGAGTCTTGTTGTGATTTGTGTTAGCAATTAGCTCTTCTCGTTCCTTCTTTTTCTTTTCCGCCTCCTCATATCTCCGCTTGAACCTCTTACCATTCGTATGGTTTACAAGAACGTCTCGCTGACGAGGAAGCGTACTGTTTGTGAGTGTGCAGTACAAAAAGTGCTTCTCATCGCGATGTTTGTGGGGCACAATGTACGGCAGATGCTGTTCAAAGTCGTATGCCTCATTCTCTTTTCTCGCCAACGCTCGACGATAAGATTTTCCAGCTGCATATGTTTCCAAAGTTTTAAAGTCAGCATTGGGCGGAAACTCCATGCCACTCTGGGTGAAGCACAGTTTTCCGCTGGGCAGCAGCTTTGTCACATCTGGATGCTGCTCCGCGTAAAGGACGGTATCAGACTTGGGCATCATGCTCCTTTTTCTGGGAGAGTCAAAGGCAGCGGGATGCACGTCTTGAAGAAGCACTTTGGTTCTTTGATGCGATAAACACTCGGACGGGCTGGTGATCGGGCCGGCGGGGGTGCGGGGTGCCAGTTGCACTCCTGAGCATAACTTTTCGGAAACTTTTTTCGAAAAGCGAGCAAAAACTGCCGACGGATGGAGCGATGACGTTCCAGTTTGATCCATCGCGTAGAGATGCATCTCTACACCGCGAAACGTCATTAGCGTGCAACAGACCTCACGGTCCACCTCAACTAGTTGAGCTCCGCTTCGTTTTCTGGCCACAGAGCTGCCCCACATCGCTCCTCCCTTCAGAGCGCTCGCTGAATCATCAGCACTATCATCGTTCAAAATCAACCTCGCTTGGTTAGCGCTATCTTGAAGAAGAACGAATCGCTCCAACCTCAAAAAAGAGGTATACACCAGCCTATGCCGAATGACCGTGTCGCACACAGCTGCAATGGATCGCTTGCTGCCCGTTGTGAACAAGCTTCACAACATTTTTCAGAGGTGTGGCCTAGCTGACCCAATTGACCTTCCTCAGATCGTTGTGGTCGGAGCCCAGTCATCGGGGAAGAGCTCTGTTCTTGAATCCATTGTTGGTTTTGACTTTCTTCCCCGCGGTTCTGGCGTCGTCACCAGGAGCCCTATTCTTATTCAACTAAACAAGGTCACAGCAGCAACCGCACCGGGAGGCTCTCAACGCTGGGTCGAATTTCTGCATGCTCCCGACAAAAGATTCGAGACTGAGGAAGAAATTCAAGCTGAAATCATCAAAGAAACAGAACGGGTAGCGGGGAAGAACAAGAAGCTCACGCCCACTGCTATGATTATGAAGGTTTTTTCCACAGAAGTTGTGGACCTGACGCTTATTGACTTGCCGGGCCTCACCAAGCTTCCAGTAGGTGATCAACCTCCCGACATCGAGAAACTTGTTCGCGCTATGATTTATTCGTACATTGAGAAGTCAAACACGATCATCCTTGCGGTTCATCCAGCCAATACCGATCTAGCTACATCTGATGCATTGCAAATGGCACGCCGTGTGGATCCACAAGGTCTCAGAACGCTGGGTGTCATCACCAAACTTGACCTTATGGACGCCGGCACTAACGCACTTGATATGCTTCTAGGACGAATAATCCCCCTTCGCAGAGGTTATGTTGGAGTGGTGAACAGATCCCAAGCAGACCTGGACACGAAAGCAACAGTGATCCAATCCAGAGCTGCAGAGAAGACTTTCTTCCAGAGTCATCCCGTTTACGCGCCGTACGCTGCAAAGATGGGTTCCCAGTATCTGGCTGAAATGTTGAGCACCATGCTGATGGAGCATATTCGACATGTTTTACCATCCATTCGAGCCAAGATAACGACGCAGCTTGCAGAAGTAAGAGAGCAGCTGGCCGCCCTAGGTCCAGAACTACGTGGTGGCGACGATTCAAGTGGGACATTGCTGCATCTCCTTACGGGTTACGCGTCTAGCTTCGCAGATGCCATCGATGGTCGCCCAAAAGCCCCAATTGCGACGAGTGAGCTTGCCGGTGGGGCCCGCATCAGCTTCATATTTCACGACCGCTTTGGCAGAGAACTAGCCCATATGGACCCATTCCATTCCTTGGGACCCGATGAAATCAGAACAGCGCTAAGGAATGCCACTGGACATCGCACTCCCTTGTTCATTCCAGAATCGGCCTTCGAGATGCTTGTCAAGCGGCAAATACGCATGTTCTTGGACCCCGCATTGGCTTGTGTGGATATGGTGTATGATGAACTGACGCGCTTAGCAGAAGTTATTGAGAGCCCCGAACTGGCAAGATTTCATCGTCTGCGTATAGAAGTGGCTGAAACCACTCTGAAACTACTGAGAGAGCGAAAAGCGCCAACCATTGAAATGATCCATAACTTAGTGGAAATGGAGATGAGCTACATAAATACATGGCACCCAGACTTTGTAGGTGGGAAGCAGGCCTTGGCGGCAATTGTAGAACACGCTATGACGAGCAGAGGACCGGCATCATTGCCAGAAAGTACGGGAAATGAGGCTGGTTTGCTTGGGGCAAGTAAAGGAACAAGGTATGGCCATCGCGAAGTCCACCAGGATGCCTGGGTCGAAAAGAACTTGTTCGGACAACAGTCAAACGCCAATCAAACTCGAACCTCGTCAAATGAGGTCTCACGCGATATTGGTCGGGGTCCTGATCCTTATTTTGCGACGGGCAGAAGACGAGGGCGGACTGGGACGACTATTGGGAGAGGATTGCAAGATAGCTTTGCCCTCGCTGAGGTCCAGGACGTGCCTGGGTCCGGTCAGGTTCGACTTTCGAGAGTTGAAGCATTGTCAGATGACGAAAGGCAGGAGCTTGAGATTTTGCGCACCCTGTTGGAGAGCTACTTCAACATCGTAAGAAAAAGACTACAAGATATGGTTCCTAAAGCGATCATTACATTTTTGGTGAACAAGTCGAAGGATTCGTTGCAGTCTGTACTAGTTAAGAAGTTGTACAAGCCAAATGCTCTCGAACGGTTGATGGTCGAATCTCCGGAAACCACGCAGAGGCGAAAGGATATGAAAGCAGTCGAAGCTCTGCTGGAGCAGGCTTTGAGTGAAGTCAATGAAATACGAGATGTACACTAAAACTGACAGAGAAATCAAGTCCACTACTTTGCACCCAGTTCCATACGAACCCCATACCCTTGAAAATCTTGGCGTTCAACGCTTACGGATTCTTTCGCCGTCAAGAGGTTAGCACCTGCAAAGAGCAATGTCAGAGGTCAGCAGAACCTGATTGCAAATAACGCTTCAACGGCACTCATACTTGAAAAGAGAGTGGCACTTTCGTGTATACCTCTGAGAAAAGCTGTGCACATGTGTAGATGTAGCAGGGGGCTGGAATAGCTCCAGCTCGATTCCCAATGCGCAGCCAATCGTTTCTGGACGAAGTTAGAAGTTGATGAATAGAAACATAGTGCTCAGAGCTACGCAGATCACGCATACTACGCCGATTGCGCAGAGGCAGAGTTTTCTTCTTTCGAACGAGGGTGGACAACTTCATCGATTAAGCCGAACTGGTTAGCTTCTTCTGCAGACATGAAATGGTCCCTCTCCATCCTGGTCTCTATTTCCTTCAGAGATCTTGCTGTATGCTTAACGTAAATTCCGTTGAGGCGTTTCCGCAAGTTCAGAATTTCCGTTGCATGAATGGCAATATCGCTTGCTTGCCCCTGTGCTCCACCGCTGGGCTGATGAATCATCACTCGAGCATTTGGGAGGGCTCGACGCTCCCCCGGAGTTCCAGCCGCGAGCAGTAGCGATGCCATGGAACAAGCCTGGCCAACGCATAGAGTCGCGATGTCGGGGGTCACATACTGCATGGTGTCATAGATCGCGAGTCCAGCTGTTACTACTCCGCCAGGAGAGTTGATATACATTGATATTGTTCGCGATGGGTTTTCTGCTTCAAGAAAGAGCAACTGGGCGACAACCAACGAAGCCATTGAATCATTAATGGGCCCATTCAGGCAAATGATGTGTTCCTTAAGAAGGCGGGAATAAATATCGAACACTCGCTCACCTCGTGGCGTCTGTTCCAGGACCATTGGTACCAGAGTAGATTGTGTCGCAAGGCGGGCGGTCTGTCGAGAAGCGAACGACGTGGCACTGCCGCCTTCGAGAAGAGCCCTTTTGCTCTTCCCCAAAATTGGTATGCATCCAGAAGTCCTCAAGACCGATCTAATCATTGCGCGCATGCCAACAGAAGAACAAGTTGCTGAAAGGTTTCGACCGGCAAGGTTGCGAACAAGGTATGGCTGAGAGGCTGACCACTACAGATTCTGTAGTACAAGTCTACGATTATGTCTGCGAAAGACGCTGAAGTAGCAGCGCCTGGCGCTAACGGACCTTGTACAAGAGTACCAAATTGTCCTGTGGCATCATCTCAAAACATGCAATTCTCCAATAATTGCCAAAACCGTTTATCCAAGTTTTCATTCACGTCTTCTTTAACTGTTGACGCTCTCACTATTCTTGTAGCGGGCTGAGCTGCGACAAACCGAATCATTTCCGGCCGTTGCAAACACCAGTGATGACTACGCTGCGTGAACCGACGGACCTACAAGGAAAAGAGCGAAATTCTCGTTACGGCCTTTTCCCATTCTAAACATGATACGTAACAATATGATATCTGTTATCAACTCAACGTTCCTTGAATTGTCCTTGTCGGTGACGTGGGAACTGACACAATTTTTCCTTCTGAAGTGCCGATATCCTTTGCCACGCAGGGCAACGTTTTCATTAGATTCTTCACCAGATGCGATGTTTTGATTTGCAACATGCAGAGATACACTACATACTGTCTTGCGTTTTACATATTGTTCTTGGCAAAGCTTCGCGTGAAGCCGTGTAGACAAGTGCACTTGAGACATGTGTGAAGACTCGTTGCGCATCACACACGATTCCGATGTCTACACAGAAACATAAAACTACTCGGCCACTATCTATTGAACGAAACCGGCCCACCACAGTGATTTGGATTTCATTCTGTTTCGAAAACCACGCATTTGTTATCTCCCCGTTCTGCCGACACGTTATCTATGACGTTGAAAGGCTCGGTTTGTTCAAGAAGCTGGTAATGAGTGAAGAAAATACGGACACATCGACCTCTTATTACCTCTTTCTGATCAGTCTGAAACGTTTGATGACCAATCCCGGACATCTTCGTATTCGGGACCGTCAACGGCTTGAACTGGGTTGGAGAAAAGGTCTGTTGTGCTGGCAATGACGTAATCCCAACGTAGCTTCCGTCGTCCTCAATGATTTCAACTTCAATATTGTTAGTGTTCAAAACCCCTAGTCGCTCATTGGGATCCTTGGATACAATCACTGGAGTGAACGGGATATCTGGCGGACCGTCGACAGAGTAAACAGGTGACTCGTCCTCATCCTCGCCTGCAAAGGCAAAGTCACAGAGATCATATGCTTCGTCACAGGCACTAGCACTTCCAGAGGGAGGCTCAGAAACAGCACCGCATTCTCCACTTGAAATGACATCGTTCTGTGGATCACACCGACATTCACATTCGTTGAAGGCAGTCTTCGGACCATCCTCTGTGTCGCAACACACAGGTGCATTAATCGACGGGCATGGGCATGTCTCCTTATTACAAGCTCCGTCGTAAAGAGGAAAGGCGCCCACACGGAGACATTCGCACCGGTTCGGAGCTGTCTCGCGGCCGTATATCGTCCGGCAGCAGAAAGGTTCGTAAATTCGAGGACAACTTTCCGGAGGTCCCGGAGCTGGTGTCGGCGGGGCAGGCGTAGGTGGAGCTGGCGTCGGTGGAGCTGGCGTAGGCGGAGCCGGCGTAGGCGAGCCGGCGTAGGCGGTGTAGGAGCGACCTCACAAATCCCTTCTGATATCACCTCATTCCCAAAGCTTTCACACACACATTCATTTGGGTATGTCCACGGACCATCCTCTGTGTCGCAACACACAGGCTCATAAACTTTAGGACAGTCGCATAAACCAGAGGATGGTGCTTCCGTAGGACACTCCCCTCTCGACAAAACTTTACCCTCTGGCTTGCACTTGCAGCATTTCCTGCTCGTTGTGATCTTCCCATCAGCAGTTGAGCAGCATACCTTTTTCCCGGTCGTTTTCTTGCACGCACAATCGCAGCTATTCGTAACAGTACCTCCCCTACATTCGCACGCACATTTGTTTCTCCTCCTCCGAAACGTACCACCATCATGGGCACAGCATACCTTGGGGCCGGGCAATTTGCCACACTTCCGGAAGCAACGACCTCCTCCTCTACCCCCACCACGGGACAAGAATGACAGCGTATCCGGTGCGATTGAGGCTTTCAATGAATCGACCTTCGAGTAACCGTATCCGATGCGTGCAAAACGTTGAACGGAGAAATCAGGCCACGAAAGCGAACGGTAGTATTCCGGAGCGCGTCTGAAGTAGGAAACGCCAAGCACAGCCACCACAGCGATGGAAAGTATAAGCAGAGACCTGACTGATGTGCGATGCGGAAGCCGAGCGGCCACACGAGCAGACCATGATCGGTTTCCTACCGGAGCGCCGGATATGGGCCCGCCTGGGGTTCGGGGAATGCTTTCATAGCGTGTTGGCGTATCCATTTGGCAGGACCTGTCGATGCGCAGAACACCTTAGAGCAGAGATGTAGAGACAGAAGCATGATGAGTTGGTGATAAAGGCGGCAATTTATACGAAACGGTGATGATTCCTACAGAAGATATCGCACAGAGGATATGCTGCGAATCGCAGTGCTTCAAATTGTCTCGCGGTAATGCTGTTGTAGAGCGGCAGATGTCCTCTCCTTCAAAGCAAGATGACGATTGGTTTGAACCACAGCTATGTACATCTGCACATTATCCCAGCCCATAACCCTCACCTCCCGAAATTTGGGATTCGGAAGCATATGGATTCATTGACGACCAGTCATTCGACATGTCAACAGCGAGATTTCCTGTTGCAGGACTAGCCTTATACCTCTCGGGCTTGAACGCCAACACAAAATAATACCCTTCATATGCCCCTTACTGCCTTAAATAGGTGTAATTGATAAGGTCTCGAAGACAATCTGGTGGAAACGTTGAAAAGTGCTCGTGGAGACTTTGGTCCTTCTGAGCGTCGAAACAGGACTATCTCCCCATTCTGCATGACAAGCTGCTGTATCATATAGCTTATACGATGATGACACCATGTTCTAACTAGAAGCGCGGCTGGTGGAAAAAGAGCTGGATTGTGTTACTCAGATTGCTTCCAGAAGCAATCGCTTCCAGATTCGAATCGATTAGGTTTTGGGCACGAGATCTTCACATGTGCTAGTAGGAAGCAGAAGAATCATCGCGACGACGCCTTGTCGCGGACAACACAACTGCATCACTGATGCAGCATCAGCGCGATTGACGTGTGATGTTTGTCTACTGTCGGTATGCTTCCTTTGGTAACTTTGCGCAATGATTTCAAGTTTATATTTGATGTACTTTCGACTTGGGAGTTTTGAGTGCTTACAGTTTAAAAAGTTTGTCCAGGAGACTTTTTTTCGTGATAGGTCATGAGTTGAACAGGCAACGGATTGGCTAACGTTGGTGCCCGAGGGTATGCTTTGACATGGAGAACATCCGGAGTTGTAGTTGTCGTGTGGCTTGTTGACCAAGTCCAAGAAGAAAACTCTTTGTGTCAAGTGGCAAAGGGAAGGGTTCTACACTTGCATTGAAGCTGTACAAGTTGTGCAGTACAACAGCGAAAGAGCACAATCTTTTCCTGTGAACCTGTCAACAGAGTGATAAATTGAACACAATACACTACGGCTTCGCGCGCTAGTGCTGGCCAAAAGCGCGCTTAAGCAATAGAGCGACACAATCGATTGCAACCACCGAGAGGGGCAGATGCTGATTGCGTATTGCACTGGATCTTGATGAAGCTTTCCATTATGGAGGTTAGAAAAGCTGTCCACAGCTGCTTTACTGCAAGTAACCAGAGTAAAAAGAATACGTTCAGAAGTCTCTTTGGAACGCGTGCGAGTTAAGCAGGGATGACACATTATGTGCCATTGTACGTAAACATAACTAATCTCAACACCCGACAATGGGCATAGAAGTTCACGCCGTGAACCTTGACTGAATGCAGAGGAGGTGAACGGATCGAATGTCGGTTCTTTCGATAAATTGTTAGAGAATAGAAACGCGGGCCTGCAGCTAATCGAAGAATGGACATATTCATTGATAACAGAGAAGGCATAGTGGATGGAATGGGTGGCAAAGGGGACTCACCTAGGTGACGGAACTTGAGTAGATGTCCTTTAGTAGAAGGAGAGGTCTTGATAGGACATGTCTACCATCTTCCCAAACAATTCAGGGATGTATTGACACTGCTGGTGAGTACACCAAAACACAGACAACCCTCTATATCGATCTTTGTTATACTATTGATGTCACCGTACTCTTGGTCTCCGAAACAGGTGTGCAGCTTCACACGAGTGCCTATATCCGCCGATTCATCACATGCACTTACATTCTAGCAGGTGGCAGATTCTCGGGAACAGAGACTTATGCTTCACACTTCCCATTTGAAATGACATCGTTCTGTGGATCACACCGACATTCACATTCGTTGAAGGCAGTCTTCGGACCAACCTCTGTGTCGCAACACACAGGTGCATTAATCGACGGGCATGGGCATGTCTCCTTATTACAAGCTCCGTCGTAAAGAGGAAAGGCGCCCACACGGAGACATTCGCACCGGTTCGGAGCTACCTCCAGGCCGTATATCGTCCGGCAGCAGAAAGGTTCGTAAATTCGAGGACAACTTTCCGGAGGTCCCGGAGCTGGTGTCGGCGGGGCAGGCGTAGGTGGAGCCGGTGTCGGTGGAGCCGGCGTAGGCGGAGCCGGCGTAGGCGGAGCCGGCGTAGGTGGAGCCGGCGTAGGTGGAGCCGGCGTAGGCTCAGGAACAGCACCGCATTCTCCACTTGAAATGACATCGTTCTGCGGATCACACCGACATTCACATTCGTTGAAGGCAGTCTTCGGACCAACCTCTGTGTCGCAACACACAGGTGCATTAATCGACGGGCATGGGCATGTCTCCTTATTACAAGCTCCGTCGT
This sequence comes from Gracilaria domingensis, assembly GCA_022539475.1. Taxonomy (NCBI): domain Eukaryota; phylum Rhodophyta; class Florideophyceae; order Gracilariales; family Gracilariaceae; genus Gracilaria; species Gracilaria domingensis. Next base: position 45,645 of record VCMS01000115.1, on the reverse strand, counting down.
AAAGAGGAAAGGCGCCCACACGGAGACATTCGCACCGGTTCGGAGCTACCTCCAGGCCGTATATCGTCCGGCAGCAGAAAGGTTCGTAAATTCGAGGACAACTTTCCGGAGGTCCCGGGGCTGGAGTCGGCGGGGCAGGCGTAGGTGGAGCTGGCGTCGGTGGAGCTGGCGTAGGCGGAGCCGGCGTAGGCGGAGCTGGCGTAGGCGGAGCCGGCGTAGGCGGTGTAGGAGCGACCTCACAAATCCCTTCTGATATCACCTCATTCCCAAAGCTTTCACAAACACACTCGTTCGGATATGTCTCTGGCCCATCCTCTGTGTCGCAACACACAGGCTCATAAACTTTAGGACAGTCGCATAAACCAGAGGACGGTGCTTCCGTAGGACACTCCCCTCTCGACAAAACTTTACCCTCTGGCTTGCACTTGCAGCATTTCCTGCTCGTTGTGATCTTCCCATCAGCAGTTGAGCAGCATACCTTTTTCCCGGTCGTTTTCTTGCACGCACAATCGCAGCTATTCGTAACAGTACCTCCCCTACATTCGCACGCACATTTGTTTCTCCTCCTCCGAAACGTACCACCATCATGGGCACAGCATACCTTGGGGCCGGGCAATTTGCCACACTTCCGGAAGCAACGACCTCCTCCTCTACCCCCACCACGGGACAAGAATGACAGCGTATCCGGTGCGATTGAGGCTTTCAATGAATCGACCTTCGAGTAACCGTATCCGATGCGTGCAAAACGTTGAACGGAGAAATCAGGCCACGAAAGCGAACGGTAGTATTCCGGAGCGCGTCTGAAGTAGGAAACGCCAAGCACAGCCACCACAGCGATGGAAAGTATAAGCAGAGACCTGACTGATGTGCGATGCGGAAGCCGAGCGGCCACACGAGCAGACCATGATCGGTTTCCTACCGGAGCGCCGGATATGGGCCCGCCTGGGGTTCGGGGAATGCTTTCATAGCGAGTTGGCGTATCCATATAGTAATATCTGTCGATGCGCAGAACACCTTAGAGCAGAGATGTGGAGACCGAAGCATGGCGAGTTCCTGGGAGGGTGGGCACTTATAAGATGAACTGATGATTACTGGAACCGAACCCGGCTCGACCGTGGTCAGGATGTGCTTCCAATTGAGTAGTCGTCTCAATAAAGGTCTGGTTCATAGACGACTCAAGAGTAATGCCGTTGTCGAGTGGCAGACACACTTCCTTCAAAGGGAGGTGATGATTGGCTTGAAGCACAGCATGCATCTCAGGACATAACCATTAGAAGCACTTGCGTCCTCCCGGAGTTTGGGATTTGGAAGCATCACGATGGACCGTTTTCGATATCTGCAAGGCAACGTGAGGATCGTAGAATCTTGAAAGTCTTCAACGGTAGCAAAAAGGGAACCGTAAAGGCTGAATCTCCGAGCGCTTGTGCGATCGCGAATAGGCTCAAGTTAACCGTTCAACATCAAACCTGTCGCAAAATTTCCAAAGGCGCCGATCACGCCTATTGCAATTTCTCTTGTTCGCGTTCTACTCCTTCGATTTTCCTGCTCGATAGCTCATCTGAAAGCTCTTTCTTTCTTCTTCATTGTACCTGAATAAAAAGGCAAACTAAACTTTCAACGCAACTCAGGTTCAACCGTTGAAGTGTTTGTTCTAAGAACAAACACTTCAACCCTTCAAAAAGGGGTGTTTGAGAATATAATTTTAATGTGTCGCGCGTGTCGCACTCACTTTTTGAACGACAACACTCATAGAAGTTATTCTATCGCAGTACGCCTCTAATCATCACAAAGCACACACGCGTTCCAACCGATAGATTTTTTCGCTCTTTTGGAAAATACGAGGACACTCCCTCCGGAAGAGGTAGGCACGGTCACACAGCTTCCTAAAACCGCTTCTACCGCAGCATTGCGTGTAGCTTGAATTTTAAACACCACTACACTTAACGTTTGACCCTGAACTGATAGTCGCCAATGATAAGACAATAATTGATCTTTCTTCTCAAATAGTTACATTACCAACCATATTAAAGTTAGCGTCAACCTCCTATTCAACCTTGTTTTGTTTCCAAAAGCAGACAACAACAGAACAATGCAAACCAATACCAAACACAGACTTTATCTCGTAGATGCTTTCTAACTTCATAAAACATTAGGACGTTGAACGCACAAACAACTTGCAAATGTTTTTCAACTAGAACCCAAATTTAATTTGCTTCTTATACTTAATATTTTTTAATGCATCATACGTAGGATACTTTTCAATCGCTGGGAAGACTAAAACTCGTTTTCAAGAAGTTTCGCTTCTGGCTCTGTAAGCACCTCCTTCACCAGGAGTTCAATAAATGGCACCATTCCTCCATCCTCACGCAAGTCATTGACTTGTGTCTTCAACGTTCTATTTAAGCGTCGTACTTCTTTTGGCCATTCTGGCCCGTGCCCTAATTTGAGACAACTTTGGTGTCTAAAAAATAGTTCTTCGAAATGTTTTCAAATCTTCATACAAAATTATCCCAAACTGTATAAACTCAGAACTAGCTTAGCTTTCGCTCTTAACACAGGTGATGAAAGCTGTGAAAAGTTTTGAAACCATGCATTTTTCATAAACGAAATGTTCCAAACTGTGCACGACGATTACGTCGAACCGCTTCCCAGGCCGCAATCTACGCAGAGTCAAACTCTTCTTCTTTCTTAACAGACCCTGTCAGCAGCAAGTGCTTTGCAGCTTTGCGACGCGAAGAGTGCTCTTCACTTATTTCTTCATCTTCCGAATTGCAGTTTTCTCTTGTTTTTCTGCACTGAGATTAATCATTGATCACTTGAGGCACAAACGTTTCTGGTATATTAGCTCGAAACGAACAAACCTGTGACGGAAACAGAAAGATATAGAGTTAGATTTCAATACTTGGCTTAAGTTCCAAATCATATATTTCTATATGTGTACCATCTTGTTTTGTAGTTATTCATATGCCCTACTAATTGCTGACAAAAAAACCGAGTAAACTCTTGGTACGGATCCAGTCTGTGAAACTTTTCTTATTTATTCTTGATTTCAAGAATTTCTCAATGACAGAGTTAGAAGCAGGCTCATTGTGCACGAACTGAGCTGCGTCCAGTATCATTTTGCTAGAATGCGAAGAGTTCTCATTCATTTCCTTGTATATATCCTTACCAAGGAGAGGATCTAGAACTTCAATAGTCACTCTAAGCTTCACGAATATCTGTATGGAATAGAAAGAAGTGAAGGTCTTATTATTTTATGAGAGAAGTATGAAAATCGATTCAAATTTGAACTAAAGCAATGGACCCATCTCTGCGCATTTGCACTTCTGTCGGATATATGTGGTGTATTATGTTGTGCAAAAACCAGCGATGGGGAAAGACACGCAAAGGTAGTTCAGACCCTCTCTCAAGAGGCCATAACAGCAATAAAAGCGCTCCCACAGGTACGACACGGCAATGCCGGGTGTAAGACCGGGGTCGACCCTTCTCAAGTAATGGAGGGAGCGAAGCGGCGACGAAGACGCGTCCAGCGGTAGAGAACGCACGAAACAAGTCGGGAGTAGCGTCACGTGCCAAACACGCGCTACCCACGAGTGTGGCGATGACACGCAAGAGCGGTAATAGCCCACGCGAGTATGTCGAGCCATGAACGGTATGCATCGGTACACCAAGTAGTGCTACCTGTATAAAAGGGACAGAAATAAAGAAAACACACACAAAGTAAACACGCGAAAGCAGTAGTGGTGTTGATGATGCCGCGAGGCGGATAACGAACCCGACACACGGTGGTGACTCTCCGCAAGAAGGCTATCACACACCGAGGGTGGTAAGTTAGAGCCGAACACTCGATTGCTCCGTTTACTTCCCCAGCAATGGGTGCAACTCAACCTACTAAGTAGTGTAGCTATGCCACTGTCAAGTGGTGCAACCGAACTAAAATAAAATAAATAGTAATATCTAAAATATCCCAAAGTTGGGCGCCAACCGTCCATACACGTGTGTCACCATCCAGCAATGCTGTGCCAACCCGTTCGACGTCACTGACTTCCACTGCACTGCAGGCGCACTGACTTCACCGCAAAAGCGAGCGCATACCGCAAATTGCGTTGCACTACATATTACAACGGGGTTAGTAACTGATACGCGTAACGGGAGAGTCAAGATGGTTTGAAATAAGAAAGTCACCTTTGAGGAATCAAGAATACTCTCATTGCTTGAAATTGTCTGCATCCCGCACCGGGGAAGGTCTCTGATTTGATTTAGTACTTCTAACATCGCCTCATGCCTCTTTTCGATGATAGCATTATCAGAATCTCTTTCCGATTGTACTTCACTCTTGCTGACCTCTCGATGCATTTGTATATCTGCCGCAAAGGAGCAAAACTGTGATCTGAGCCCTTCCAGCAGTGCGTTGCCTTTCTCATGTTCATTAATCAGTCCTTCGACATGAATGATGAGTGTGTCGTTCGTGGTTGTGCCTCTTCCTCTTGGAGGTTTGCTTATCCCTCCTACGTTTGCCCGCGCAGTCATAAGCTCTCCAACTGAGCCTCTCACTCCGGCTGCACGACTAGCACTTGTTGCAGTTCCCGTCCAGCTGACTGCACGTCCGTCACTTGATGCCTTGACTCCCGCTGACCGACGACTACTAGATTCGGTTCTTGCTCCACCAGCAACGCGGCCATCATCTAATTCTCTGACTCCTACTGTACGACGGTTACCTTTTCTACCTCCCGCTTGCCGTGCGCCACTGCCTCCGTCCGAATCATTGACTCCATCTGAACCACCGACATTAGGTCCGAGTTCGATACCAGCACCTGTAGCAACTCTGCGTGGAGGCATTTCAAACAGCGGCTTACTCGAAAAGGTACGCTCTAGGATGTGCTCGCCGCGAAAGTATAAGAGCAAGCGCTTGAATTTCAACTATATTAGCCTTGCAGAAGAGAAACGCGTGAGCAAACCTCTGATGAAGAGAGCACCATTCTCACTGCGACCTTTCGGTTGAACTGGCTTCCGGTGACTGCTTTCCCAATGTTCCCCAAAGTCTTCTACCATTTCGGTTTGCCGTTTTCAGAGTATGTAGTCAAAATGAAACTTGTTCTACAATGTCCCATTCCTAAGTGAGGTAAGAAAATTTATATTGGCAAAGTAGCAACGTCCGCCATTCTAGTTAATTATCCCTTCTCACCGCCATCTTATCAAATGAGCTCTCAAGCGATTGGGCGTTCGGAGTTTAGTCACAAGTGCACAGCCTGTCGCAGGCACTTCGCTAGTAAGTTGCAATTCGAAAATTGTAGAGCAAAACCCCAGCGATGGGATCGTCTCTCAAGGCGTTCGAGTCCTTGCCCTCTAGACGAGGTGAAATCAGTGGTGAGTCCTCCGAACACGGATAGTGCGGGTGTAAGACCGCCCGTGGTACGGGATATACCTACGGAGGTTGATGGGTGAACGGGCCTGATCCAGGAATCCGGCGAAAAGTGACGGAATGGTCGGGAGGAAAGGTACCGTAGAGCGGTGTAAGCCATAGGTAAAAGGGGGAAAAAGAAGGGAAAACAAAGGAGGTAAAGAGAGGAATCCCGCGGCGGGACGTGCGGCAAGCGGCAGCAGACCCGGCGCCGGGAGACGACGATGTGTATTAAGCCCACGCGGCACAACTCTATACAGAGACAGAAATGCTACCAATTGTGGTGAAAGCAGTACAACTGCACAGTAAACGAAACAGAAAGTCAGAAGGCACGAAATAAATAAGCCCGAAGGCAAGGCTACCATGGTCAGTTTTGCCTGAGTGATCCCGAGGGATGAATCCAATCCGTACTGTACGCGGTGACCCTCCTGAGGGAGTTGTACACTTCGCGCAGGCGAACTTGGTTCAGAGCCGAACTCGGTTACCCTTTACTGAAGGAGGAGATGACTCGGAGGTCACCTCTTGTATCGTAACCGATAAATTAGTTAAACTAAATTAAATAATCTAATGCACACCTAAGCAGGTCCATACACGTGGTGCACGTGACAACCCGCGGCAGCGGCCAGTAAAATATCCGAAAATTATAACAAAACATGTGTGAACACACCCATTCCTACACACGCGTACACGCGACCAATACTCATCTGCGCCACGTCATGGCCGATCCCTCAGGGTGCCATACCTCAATACTGCCGAAAGCATCCCATCCGTGGGCCAATACTCATACCTTCCGAGTACCCGGAATCATCCTTACCAGGGGTTTATGAAATCCTTCCCCGTGTACCGGGCGAGCACGTTTGCTCTACATATCCCCCTCCTTAGCGCAGGAAACATCCGGTTTGCAAGCGGAGATTCATCAGCGAGCGAGTATATAAGCGTGGTCCAACATGGACATACCCGAGATTCCGGTTCCTCGTCACAACGAGACACACGCGCAAGCGCATTCAACTTCTCTGCACTCAGACGATTCAGTACTTGAAGTTTCTTCCGCGATCGACGGTTCGATGAACCCTCACCAGGGCGACGAGCAGCATTCCCAAGCCGGGGCTCCAAACGTTTCGGGTCCCGCAACTCCTGCAACATTGTATCTTGGCGGTTTCGCCTCCGCTCCTCTGCCTCAGAGTCAACATCACACGGCTACACCGAACCCGGTCGACGTCATGGCGTGGAATTTCGCTGAGGTGGTGCCCCTGCTGGCGACTCCAGCTGGCTCTATAGCACGTGAATCGCTCCTTGTTCAAGATTCGACTACCGGAGGAAGCTGGGCCTATTCCAGAGCGCACTGGTTTCACCCGACAGCGGTTCGCAGCAGTGCGTTGATGGATTCATACACCGAGAACGGTATGCTGCCTGACGGCCTGCACCGAGATATGGTGGGTTCCTTGGATTGGAGACACCGCGTGGCGGTCGCACCTCACGTGTCGTCACGGAAACGGAGCGGCCGTGGATACAAAACGCTGGATGAAGCGCGCGCGGCTATGGCGCGATTGGCATACTTTCGGAAGGACCGAGCCTCGTTCCCCGAGAGGATTCCCTAGTCCTACGGGTTCGACCTTTCCCGGTTCCGAACTAACGCAGAGATCAAGTATGGCGCGAACCTCGCGGAATTTCAGGGGGCGGAAAACTTCCCGGAGTCAATGCCAGCAGATATCTTCCTGTTCAACAGGCCTATCCTGCGAGCGGAGTTTCGGTATCTACATCGCCCTTGGGGAGAGGGGAGCTTCTTCGACCGACTGCGAAACGAACGCAAATGGCGATCCCGATTCGGGCATCTGATCACACACCAGAATATGGAGGTCAAAAGTTTGCGTCCGGACGCACTAGCGGGTCGATTCGCTCCACTTTCATCTTGGTGGGCTCACTAAGAGGTACTACGCGGGTGTTTCTCGGAATTGCCTTCGTGCATCTCCTATGTGGAGTCACGCATGAATTCGAATCCGCACTCGGAGTATTGGATGCTCTTCATCGCCGAATGGGCCGCTCGCGTTGCCGCGTTTATGCTATGGGAAGCATATGACCAGAACCGTGTTTGTTATTTGCCTCCGAGGTTACGGAATGTGATGAGATCACTGGACTGAAACACCGCGCTCGGTTCGGACGACAACGTCAGCGAGGTCATCAGCCTTATCGATCTCATCGATTCCATTGATTGGAGTACCGTTCCGGCGGAAACCGTCCCCAGGGGCACTCGTTCGCACTACGACCGTTCGCCAGGGCGAAGACATCCGGGTGCCGGTGACTTCGTGTATTACGATCCCTGGGACGGAGTTACTGTCCCGAAGGAGCGGGCTCTCGTCCTACGCGAACTTCCTTGAGTGGTTCCGAGCGATCACCCTATTGGGTTCATGTTTTCCGACACCTATTACTCCGTAGCAGAGAAGGACGATCCAATGGTGGATGATACTGTGGAAGACCCGGCAACGGGAGCTCCGTCGACGGCTTCCGCAGAGGTTCCGGTCGTCGGAGGGGCGGTTGCGCCAGTTGCCCCTATCGATTGGGGAGTGGGCCCTTGGCAAGGGAATATTTACCCCCGTGTGATAGGGATGCGCAACCAACTCCTCGGACTTGGGGTGCCGGTTCCACCGGATATGTACGACCTCGGCCAGCTGTTAGCATTGGGCGCGCAGGCTTTCGCGAGTCAGCCTCCCCAAGCGGGACCATCCAACGCTGTAGGTGCCGGTCCTTCGACAGGATGGCAGTGATCCCAACGGTGGGTTCCCTCCATGATGGGCTGTGGTAGGCTCTGCGACCAACGCACTCCGCAATAGCTAGCGGTACAACTTTGCCTTAGAATAAAATCGACTTCGATATCAGTTCCTTCATAACCGGATTACGGTTCAATGCCTTTGGCGCACCATCGTTCCAATACGATTCTCCATTACGCGTGTAGCTTCACGACATATTCACACGGACCGTTAGACGGTAGTTCGCTTCTTTCCGATAAATCGGAGTCCGTTAGACGGAAATCATCTTTCTTCTTTCATCCCTTCAATACTTCCTTCCGTAGGAACAACCCAAACTTCTTAGTAGTACCATCAATAATTCTCCCACGAGTGGGCCCGTCGGTTCACCTCACGGCATAGTAGTACTGTCACCCTACCTGTGCTGCGTCCAAGTTTGGAGGTGGCGGTAAGCGCTTGCGCCGGTAGTAGGCGAGAACCTTCGATCGAGGCAGATGTTCGATCGGCTCGAACGTATCCACCTCAGGGGAGTATCCGTACCAACGGGCTTGGTATTCAGTCACCCCATCGGGGTTCACGACGTGACTCACGATGCGTTCGATAACGAATTCTTGTGGAAACACTTCCCGTTCGCGGGCCTCCATGGCGTATGGGCCACTCCTGCTGACGCAGTTTCACCTGGAGAGGTTCTGTAGCTGCCTAAAATCACGCAGGTGAAGCTTTCCAAGCATTGGAGACGGGCTTACTTCCGCGGTTTTCCACGCATTCCGCTGTGGCGGGCGTATTGTAACTCGCGTCCTACGCGTTCTATCCTCGAGCTAGAGAAATAGTTGCAAAGCTCTCGATCAGACGAGTCCAACGGTATCACGTTATTCGACGACAGTCGAGAGACCGACAAACGGTAGTACTTCCGGTTGACGAATCTCCCGGCCTTCACGGGGCTAACCGTTTCCGTGACGGAGGTGCGTACGGCACTCCCTTGACAAGGCGGCGGTTCACCCGGTCCACGGGGCTTGTGCCAAGATCTCTGATTGGCTCTACGCCACAGATTGGAGACCACGACAATCGTGCGCGTGCCGTCCTCGGCCATCCGTTCGCGAAAGGTCGCCGACCGCTCATTAGGGCTTTCCACGTTGTAACGTGCGTCGCGTGGCACGCGATTGGTTCTGTCAGGCCCCTTGTCACGAAGATTGTACTTCTTGCAGTGATGGCGGAGTTCCAAGTCTCCACACGCGATGTGGTTCACACTGTAGAGTGTCGACTTCCAAGAAAGCCTGAAAAGTCCCACAACGGAATTCATAATGAGTGTTAATACTCAGCAGAACTCGTTCACGAGGCTTCCCCTTTCAGGGTTGTAATGCTATTCTTCCGCGTCCAGATCAGCGGAAACCGTTTTCACAGTTCGGCCGTGCTTCTCAGCGCGGATACGCGAGTTCAAGCGGTTAGAGGTCCCAGAGTGGGTAGCTGCTTCTGCGGCAGCGTCACGCCTCTCGCGGGCACGTTTCGTGGTAACGGAGACCGATACGGCGTACTCCTCATGGTTGGGGTGTGGCAAGGCAACTGTGCCACTAGATTCTCCCACGGGAGCGACTGGATTGTCAGTGTGGATCAAATTTCCCGTGGTTGGGGAACCGGGCGACACCGGAGCGTCAGTGCCATTCGCAGCAGCTGCGGTATCCTCCCCTTCCTTAGGTGGCGCCACGGGCTCCATCAGGAGATGAAGTGCGGGGGTTACTCTTGTAAATACTCGTGCAGAGTCGTTGGAGTTCGTCCAAGTAGTAGGAAGTTCAGTTCTGTGGTCAGAAGTACCTACTGTAGGTAGATCAATTAATCCTCGATCCGGGTGCGGAGGAATCGCCGGGCGCGACGGTAGTGTAGCGGCTGTTGACGGTTCTGACTCCTGTTGAGGATCCCCTGATTGGGTATTGGTTGAGGTGGGCCCGGTTGCGGTGGGTGGCGTCGGGGCGGGTACAACGCGGTCACGCGAGATTCGTTCATGACACCCGTCAATGTCGAGTACGACAGTATCCGAGTTGACGGAAACAACGTAATGGGGGCCATCGGCGATGGGCCGGAGCTTATGTCTCTTTTCCTTTTCAGGATTGTAACACTCCTTTCGAAGGAACACAAAGCTGTTTGGCTCTACCACCACTGGTGTACTGCGAAATCGGCGATCGAAATTACGCTTGTACGTAAGCTGTGCCTTGTCCAGGGCTTTCCGGGCTACTGGTACCATCTTGGTTAACCAATTTTCCAGGTGTCCTTGTACAGCCGTGCTGACGGGAAAGACGCTAGCGTCGGTTGTGATTCGATTCCTACCGGTGGCGGTATCCTCGAAAGACCGAGTTCAAACGGCGAAAGCTTCGTTACCCGATGCACCTGGTTGTTATAAGCGTACGTAATAGCATCGGTGTACAAGTCCCAATCCTTTGGCTGATCCGCAACATAGGATCGTAATGCGTTAAGCATTGTACGATTAAATCGTTCTACCTGCCCATTACACTGGGGATGATAGGTTGTAGTAAACAAATTCTTGACATCCAAGACACGGCATACGTCCATAAAAAACTTTGACGCTAACTGCGAGCCATTGTCTGAAAGGAGATTAACGGGTGGTCTGTAAGTGAAGACCCAATGCATAAAGGATCCCCGTGTTGTTCACGTATTACCTCTTCAGCGGTAAGGGGTTCAAATGAGCCAGGCGGTGGCTCGACCGTTTCTGCGGCGAGAATATCGTCACAGACGTCGTCCGTAATTTCAAAGTCTTCATCCCAGTCTTCCACTAAGAAGCATAGTATGTCGTCGTCGTCGACAGGTTGTGCTTCGCCAGACGTTCCTAAGCGGGAAAGCGCATCAGCCTGCATATTCAGGGTGCCCCGTTTGTACCGGACATCAAAATCAAATTCCGATAGACGGAGACGCCAACGCATAAGGCGACCCGACGGCTCGGAGATCTCCATAAGCCAGCAGAGAGCCGAATGATCGGTATGTACCTGAAAATGGGTTCCCATGAGATAGGGTCTTAAAGTAGACAGCGCCCAAACGACGGCGAGACACTCTTTCTCAGAGACTGAGTAATTACGCTCATGCACGTTCAATGAACGAGACCAGTATCCAACTGGACGTCGCTCGCCTTACTTCAAGACTTGAAACAATGTACACCCCACTTGGTGGTCACTGGAATCAGTATCAACTTCATATGAAAGCCCTAGAGTGGTCAACGCCAAAATCGGCGGAGACGTAACAGCGTCGATTAACGACGAAAAGGCGGATGCTTCCGCATCGCCGAATGGTTCCAGTTTAACTGGCTGTCCTTTTCTGAGGAGAGAGTTGAGAGGAGCTGCAGTATGAGCGAAATTGGGGACGAACCGACGGTAGACATTACACAAACCGAGAAATGATCGGAGTTCCGTTTGAGTTGTCGGATGTTTCGCTTCCTTCAGCGACTTCACCCTTACCTCGTCGACCGAGAGTTTCCCTGGGCGGATAATGTGGCCCAGGTATTTCACCGAGTCGGTGAAGAATTCGCATTTTTTGAGCTTCAAGGTAACACCTGCGTCACGCAGAACCTGCATCACTTCCCTCACATGGGACATATGTTCACCCATGCTGTTGGAAAATACGACAATGTCGTCCAAGTACACAAGACAAGTCTTACACTTGAATCTGGCCAACAGAATGTCAATCGCGCTCTGAAACGTAGCGGGAGCATTCGTTAGCCCGAAGGGCATCCGTTTGAAACTCTACAGTCCTTGGTGACATAGAAACGCGGTCTTGTCGCCATCTTCCTTTCGAATTGGAACCTGCCAGTAACCCCAATTGGCGTCAAGGGCGGTAAATACTCTGGCGCTTCCCAGCGAGTCGATGTACTCATCCATCCGTGGAATCGGATACACGTCTTTGACGGTAACGGCGTTGAGTCGCCTGTAATCGATGCAAAAACGTCACGATCCATCCGACTTCGGAACAAGTACAACGGGCGATGCCCATGACGACTGAGCTGGCTCAATTACGTCGGCACGTAGCATCTTCTCGACTTGAGACGTTTCTTCTTCCCGCGCTTTTGGGCCTGCCCGATATGGGTGTTGCGCGATTGGGCGAGTATCTAGGAGCAGATCAATACGGTGCTCCGTAATTCCAATTGTTCCAAGGGAGCCGTCTCACATGGGAGTAAATTCTCTGAGCATGTCTCGCAACTTCTCGCGATGGGACGCTGGGACATCGTCCAGATTCAACTTCTGTAATTCCTCAACAGGATTCATCTGTTCTCTGCCAGGGGGTAGCTCTGATTTACCCGTAATGAGCAGTCGTTCGTGGCCCAAACTAACTAGATTCACCTCTTCAGCAGCAACTGCTTCCGGTACGGCGGAGTTTCCCTTTCTGGAGGAATCCGACAAAACGAAGTTTTCAGGACGCACCTCCCCCTTCTTAGCTTTGGGCACACCGAGGACCGCGGACGTTGAGATTCTCGTCTGTACGAGCGCCTTCGGATGCGGCAGGACCGAACCCAGTACCTGGTGTTTGACTAGCCACTGAGTGGTTTTGCCAAAGTTGGCAACCAGTACCTTGAAAGGTTGATCGGGCTCAATCGAAACAACACCATTAGCTAAAGCGAGCTGTCGCCGATCGTATAACGATGAGGACGGTTGAACTAGTCGAATTCCATGTTGTTTGGAGACGCACTGCACCCACACCTGGGATTCCGGCGGGATTGAAACGGATTTCGCTATGCGCAGCTTTGTTGATTTCGGATTCACGTGTGGAACCTTCTGAGCCACAGGTAATGGAACGCGCTTCCGGATTACGCGCCTCAACGGCTTCCGAACGATCGGAATGGTTGTGCTGTCTTCCATTTCCGCGGTTTTCGCCCTTGGGCGTATCGCTCCGACAAAGCGGTCGCAAAAATCACAACCGAGTATAACCGGTGCAGCGAGTGAATCGCAGACAACAAATTCAAGTTTCACCACGTAGGTGCCAAGTCTCACTGTGAGAGTTAAGTAACCAACCGTGCGCAACGGGTTATTGTTCGCGTCAGCGATATCCAAGCCTGGACCATAGCCAACGAATTTCCGAAGTGCCGGGGGCACTAACGAAGAGTGAATGAGATTGGGCGCAGCGCCCGCGTCTAACACAGACAGTTGACGAACCATGAACTGGTGTGATAAACCGAGGTCGGCGTAAACCTTATAATTCCTCTGGGCCATCACAAGGACTCTATCTGGGTTACGGAAATTTCGGGACCGTACCCACGGACGACGGAGAACCGTTAGAAGCTCTGAGTCCACGTCAGATTCAGCCATCTTCCTTGTAAGGATCTTTCTCTTAAGGAAAGTGATCTGGGAGCGAAGCGGCGGCGCCTAGGGCGTCTCCGACTTCGGCTCAGGAGACGCCCCTCCCGCAGGGGGAACTCTCAAGTTTAGTTTTTCTGGGCGGGGTTGGCCGGCGACGGCAAACTCTGCTCAGAGTGGGAAACAGAATTCCCGGATTCGGGGTTGGTCACAGTTACCTGTTCAGCCTGGTTCCGAGGTTGCTCAGTTCGAACGTTCTGTCCTGTAACAGGATTGCCAAACTTGGCCATTTGCTCTTCATAATTCTTACTCGGAACACGAGCACGGTCAGCTGGTGACAAGGACTCATACCACCCGATAATTTTCGGTAACTTCTGAGCGGGCAACATACGCACCGGTGCAACATGGGCGGGTTGGTAACAAATATGACAGATGGTCGTCACCGACTTATCCAAAGATCGATTACCATCTGTCCGTCGTTGCGGTTGCGCATTCACTCATCCTGGGCGTGAGAAACGGCTGCCGTTGGTCGCGTAAGCGAGTGGGGCGGCCTGTACTCGTGTTCCTCCCATATAGAGTGCGGGGTCACCTTCCGAGATCGGAGTCGACGACGACGGAATGTCAGAAGACCCGTACGAACCGGGAGCACTTCCAACGAAGTGGACGTTATCCAGATCCGGGTTCACGGAGTTTCCACGTTCCAAGGAAAGAGATGGAGATGACTCGTTGATGAGCAACGCTTTTGAGCGACGGGATTTCGGCGGACGCCGAGCACGGAGGACTTGGCCTTCAGCCTGGGCGTACTGGACCAATTTCAGATACGTAATCTTACGTTTCTCTTCGCGATATCGCGCCATCAAAGCCTTGATAGAAGGGTCCAACCCATCCACGAACATCGTGCATCTCTCCTGCGCCGAGTACACATTTCCACAGCGATGAAACGCTTTGTTCAACCGAGTTGAGTAAATCGTTTCGGTCTCTTCAGTCTTTTGTTTAGTATCTCGCAGAGCGAGCGTCGCGTTGTGAATCGGGCTTCCTGTTGCATAGGACCTCAGGAGGTATTGGACCGCTTCCGGCCAACAACTGACACCTCCCTCAGATGCACGGGACGACCCTCGGACCGAGTTAAACTGATCTTCAACCATCCCTGACAGAAAATAGAGTAAAGCGAGAAACGCTCGCGCCTCGTTCATACCGAGAATGTCGGCTTCCTGCACAAAGCGTGCCAGGAAGTCCAGTACCAGAATTGGATCTTCGCCATCGACTTTCTTCGTAAAGACGATATTCAGTCTTCTGATGTGGTCCTTCACCTTACCGGTGCTTCGCGAGGTGTGACTTAACGATGAATCGTCCAATCGGTAATAAAGATACGATAACAGCTTCCTGTAGAGGAGATTCGTTGGTTTCAACTCCTTGAGTCCAAGGTGACGTCTACCTTTCTCGCGAGAGCGAATCACTCCTTGAGTAGCATATGTCGCCTTCGACTTCGTTCCACGGGATCGACTCCCATACCGTTCTAGGTCTTCCTCACTGTCCGAAGAACTGGGTGAAGTAGATTTCGCAGAGCGAACGCTAGAATTGGAACTAGACGAATCCGAGTCGTAACGGAGTTCCTTTTTGGATCGTCGATTTCCGTGATACGGAGACTGGCGTGCCGAGCGCTTAAAGGCTTCTTCCTTAGCATTCTTCGCATCAGATGCGTTATCCATCCGGATGATCTCTTCGAGAGTAGACAACCGAGTGGTTAGGCGATCGATTTCAGCTCGATGCTCCTGAATAGAGGAATAGTAAGCTGGAACAAAAGCGGCTGGCGCACCCAGACTTTCCAAAATGGAATTCACGTCTTGACGTAAGACACGAATGTCATTGGTCAGATCTCCGATTTCAGCTTGGTCAAGCTTCCGTCTGAGATACTGCAGATCCTCGAACAACGAGTTTTGCGCGAGCTGACTGACACGCAGTTGAGCCTCGAGGTACGAGTATCCAGGGGTTTCAACCACATCGTCTGGTCTCTCCGTGGCCGGAGTACCCGTAACGGGCGGAGCTTCTGCCGTAGAAGCCGCCATCGGACCCGACGTGACTGACGAAGCTCTCCGGGGTTCCGGGACCTGTTCATTGTCGGGCAACCTTGCAGGTAACGAGGCGCGAGAACGCGGGGGCCTAGGCGGAGGCACACCGGCACCTCTGGCCACACCGTTTCGAGAGTTCGGCGCAGGTGGCGCTATACCAGGTCACGGTGTACCGAACTGCGGTAAGATCAAATTAACAACGAGAGGTCTCGATACTCCAAAGAGTAAGTAACGAACAACAAATAAAACATTCTAGAGAGTCTACTGTTCCACAGTAGCTTCCCAAAAACCGATTGATCACTAATCGTGAGACTCCTCGACAAGAACGAGAACGTAAGAAAGAATCCAACCCGTTCTAAGTCGGGAGACCACTTGTAGAGAAAAAACCCCAGCGATGGGATCGTCTCTCAAGGCGTTCGAGTCCTTGCCCTCTAGACGAGGTGAACTCAGTTGCGAGCCCTCCGAACACGGATAGTGCGGGTGTAAGACCGCCCGTGGTACGGGATATACCTACGGAGGTTGATGAGTGAACGGGCCTGATCCAGGAATCCGGCGAAAAGTGACGGAATGGTCGGGAGGAAAGGTACCGTAGAGCGGTGTAAGCCATAGGTAAAAGGGGGAAAAAGAAGGGAAAACAAAGGAGGGAAAGAGAGGAATCCCGCGGCGAGACGTGCGGCAAGCGGCAACAGACCAGGCGACGGGAGACGACGATGTGTATTAAGCCCACGCGGCACAACTCTATACAGAGACGGAAATGCTACCAATTGTGGTGAAAGCAGTACAACTGCACAGTAAACGAAACAGAAAGTCAGAAGGCACGAAATAAATAAGCCCGAAGGCAAGGCTACCATGGTCAGTTTTGCCTGAGTGATCCCGAGGGATGAATCCAATCCGTACCGTACGCGGTGACCCTCCTGAGGGAGTTGTACACTTCGCGCAGGCGAACTTGGTTCAGAGCCGAACTCGGTTACCCTTTACTGAAGGAGGAGGTGACTCGGAGGTCACCTCTTATATCGTAACCGATAAATTAGTTAAACTAAATTAAATAATCTATTGCACACCTAAGCAGGTCCATACACGTGGTGCACGTGACAACCCGCGGCAGCGGCCAGTAAAATATCCGACAATCGTAACAAGACATGTGTGAACACACCCATTCCTACACACGCGTACACGCGACCAATACTCATCTGCGCCACGTCATGGCCGACCCCTCAGGGTGCCATACCTCAATGCTGCCAAAAAGTATCCCATCCGTGGGCCAATACTCATACCTTCCGAGTACCCGGAATCATCCTTACCGGGGGTTTATGAAATCCTTCCCCGTGTACCGGGCGGGCACGTTTGCTCTACAAAAATCACATCACGCGCACTCATCATGGAGTAGTATCCAATTACGAGGAAAGTAGCGAGGAAGAAAGCTATACAGCCGTCGCCGATGGTACGCTTGTCCTCCTCTGAAAGCATTCCGTAGAGCACCAAGAAGAAAACTCTGCTATGCTTCGACGAACCATCTGAGATTCAAGGAGAGTTCCCCTTCTCGGTTCCAATTTATTTTTGTAACACTCCATCTTCTGATGTCGATAACTACAAATTCGAAAGTGATTGCAATCAGATTATTTCACCGAAAGAGAAACAGTTTCCGTGCTTCCAACCAAGAAAGTTGCCAGTGGATCATGGGGATACAGCAGTCCAGGCATGGATCTTTTTCAATCTCAGGGAGATACATCCATCCCCATCTTTTCAAATATCAACAGGCCATGCCCAGATTTTAGGGAGCTGAGCGATGCTTTCAGAGCAATACTTGAGTATTTTTCGGAGAATATTTTGATATTAGCCCAGTCGACGAAATTGTACGATCTGCTCTCCGTATTTGGGAGGTCACTTCCCGCTCGATTCCGATATCTCACGAACCAATTCAATAGCCGTTACGCGACTCAATGCCATTACCGTCAAAGACGTGTATCCGATTCCACGGATGGATGAGTACATCGACTCGCTGGGAAGCGCCAGAGTATTTACCGCCCTTGACGCCAATTGGGGTTACTGGCAGGTTCCAATTCGAAAGAAAGATCGCGATAAGACCGCGTTTCTATGTCACCAAGGACTGTGCCGTTTCAAACGGATGCCCTTCGGGCTAACGAATGCTCCCGCTGCGTTTCAGAGCGCGATTGACATTCTGTTGACCAGATTTAAGAGGAAGACTTGTCTTGTGTACTTGGACGACATTGTCGTATTTTCCAACAGCATGGATGAACATATGTCCCATGTGAGGGAAGTGATGCAGGTTCTGCGTGACGCAGGTGTTACCTTGAAGCTCAAAAAATGCGAATTCTTCACCGACTCGATGAAATACCTGGGCCACATTATCCGCCCAGGGAAACTCTCGGTCGACGAGGTAAGGGTGAAGTCGCTGAAGGAAGCGAAACATCCGACAACTCAAACGGAACTCCGATCATTTCTCGGTTTGTGTAATGTCTACCGTCGGTTCGTCCCCAATTTCGCTCATACTGCAGCTCCTCTCAACTCTCTCCTCAGAAAAGGACAGCCAGTTAAACTGGAACCATTCGGCGATGCGGAAGCATCCGCCTTTTCGTCGTTAATCGACGCTGTTACGTCTCCGCCGATTTTGGCGTTGACCACTCTAGGGCTTCCATATGAAGTTGATACTGATTCCAGTGACCACCAAGTGGGGTGTACATTGTTTCAAGTCTTGAAGTAAGGCGAGCGACGTCCAGTTGGATACTGGTCTCGTTCATTG
The DNA here is from genome assembly GCA_022539475.1 of Gracilaria domingensis. Taxonomy (NCBI): domain Eukaryota; phylum Rhodophyta; class Florideophyceae; order Gracilariales; family Gracilariaceae; genus Gracilaria; species Gracilaria domingensis. Next base: position 27,385 of record VCMS01000115.1, on the reverse strand, counting down.
AACGTGCATGAGCGTAATTACTCAGTCTCTGAGAAAGAGTGTCTCGCCGTCGTTTGGGCGCTGTCTACTTTAAGACCCTATCTCATGGGAACCCATTTTCAGGTACATACCGATCATTCGGCTCTCCGCTGGCTTATGGAGATCTCCGAGCCGTCGGGTCGCCTTATGCGTTGGCGTCTCCGTCTATCGGAATTTGATTTTGATGTCCGGTACAAACGGGGCACCCTGAATATGCAGGCTGATGCGCTTTCCCGCTTAGGAACGTCTGGCGAAGCACAACCTGTCGACGACGACGACATACTATGCTTCTTAGTGGAAGACTGGGATGAAGACTTTGAAATTACGGACGACGTCTGTGACGATATTCTCGCCGCAGAAACGGTCGAGCCACCGCCTGGCTCATTTGAACCCATTACCGCTGAAGAGGTAATACGTGAACAACACGGGGATCCTTTATGCATTGGGTCTTCACTTACAGACCACCCGTTAATCTCCTTTCAGACAATGGCTCGCAGTTAGCGTCAAAGTTTTTTATGGACGTATGCCGTGTCTTGGATGTCAAGAATTTGTTTACTACAACCTATCATCCCCAGTGTAATGGGTAGGTAGAACGATTTAATCGTACAATGCTTAACGCATTACGATCCTATGTTGCGGATCAGCCAAAGGATTGGGACTTGTACACCGATGCTATTACGTACGCTTATAACAACCAGGTGCATCGGGTAACGAAGCTTTCGCCGTTTGACCTCGGTCTTTCGAGGATACCGCCACCGGTAGGAATCGAATCACAACCGACGCTAGCGTCTTTCCCGTCAGCACGGCTGTACAAGGACACCTGGAAAATTGGTTAACCAAGATGGTACCAGTAGCCCGGAAAGCCATGGGCAAGGCACAGTATACGTACATGCGTAATTTCGATCGCCGATTTCGCGGTACACCAGTGGTGGTAGAGCCAAACAGCTTTGTGTTCCTTCGAAAGGAGTGTTACAATCTTGAAAAGGAAAAGAGACATAAGCTCCGGCCCATCGCCGATGGCCCCCATTACGTTGTTTCCGTCAATTCGGATACTGTCGTACTCGACATTGACGGGTGTCATGAACGAATCTCGCGTGACCGCGTTGTACCCGCCCCGACGCCACCCACCGCACCCGGGCCCACCTCAACCAATACCCAATCAGGGGATCCTCAACAGGAGGCAGAACCGTCAACAGCCGCCACACTACCCTCGCGCCCGGCGAGTCTTTCACACCCGGATCGAGGATTAAGCGATCTACCTACAGTAGGTACTTATGCCCACAGAACTGAACTTACTACTACTTGGACGAATTCCAAAGACCCTGCACGAGTATTTACAAGAGTAACTCCCCCACCTTATCTCCTGATGGAGCCCGTGGCGCCACCTAAGGAGGGGGAGTATACCGCAGCTGCTGCGAATAGCATTGACGCTCGGGTGCCGCCCGGTTCCCCAACCACGGGAAATTTGATCCACACTGACAATCCAGTCACTCCCGTAGGAGAATCTAGTGGCACGGTCGCCTCGACACGCCCCAATCGCGAGCACGCCGCTGTATCGTCCGCCGATATCACGGATGATGCCCGTACTCCCCGCAAGAGGCGGAACGTCGCCGCAGAAGCAGCTACCCATCATGGGATTGCTAACCGCTCGAAGTCGCGTAACCGCGTTGAGAATGACAGTCGAACTGTGAAAACAGTTTCCCATGATCTCGACCAGCCGCCATACGCGGAAGAATAGCGCTGCTACCCTGAAAGGGGAAGCCTCGTGAACGAGTTGTGCCGAATATAACCATTCATTATGGATTCCCTTTTGGGATTTTGAACGCTTTCGTGGAAGCCGTCACTCTACAGTGTACACCACTCTGTGCGTGGAGTGGCTCCAGGAGCCCTGGTATTCTATCTTCATTTCACCCGTGCAATCTCCGTGGCACGGGGCCGGACAGAACCAGGCGCGTGCCACGCGGTGGCACGCTACAACGTGGAAAGCTCTAATGAGCGGTCGGCGACCTTTCGCGAACGGATGGCCGGGCACGGCACGCGCACGGTTGTCGTGGTCGCCAATCTGTGACGCAGAGCCAATCAGAGCTCGTGGCACAAGCCCCGTGACCGGGCAAACCGCCGCCCTGCCAAGAGAGTGCCGTACGCACCTCTATCACCGAAACGGTTATTACCGTGAAGGCCGGGAGATTCGTTAACCGGAAGTAATACCGTATGTCGGTCTCTCGACTCTCGTCGAATAATGTGATACCGTTGGACTCGTCTGTTCGAGAGCCTTGCAACTAACCCTCTAGCTCGAGGATAGGACACGTAGGACGCAAGTTACAGTACGGCTGCCACAGCGGAATGCGCGGAAAACCACGAAACTAAGCCGGTCTCCAACACTTGGAAAGCTTCACCCGAGTGACCTAAGGCAGCTACAGAACCTCTCTAGGTGAAACTGCGTCAGCAGGAGTGGCCCATATGCCATGGGGGCCCGCGAACGGAAAGTGTTCCCACAGGAATTCGTTATCGAACGCATCGTGAGTCACGTCGTGAATTCCGATGGGGAGATTGAATACTAAGTCCGTTGGTACGAATACTCCCCTGAGGAGGATACTTTCGAGCCGATCGAACATCTACCTGGATCGAAGGTTCTCGCCTACTACCGACGCAAGCGTTTACCGCCACCTCCAAACTTGGACGCAGCCCAGGTAGGGTGACAGTACTACTGTGCCGTGAAGTGAACCGACGGGCCCACTTGTGAGAGAATTATTGATGGTACTACTAAGAAGTTTGGGTTGTTCCTACGGAAGGAAGTATTGAAGGGATGAAGAAGAAAGATGATTTCCGTCTAACGGACGCCGATTTATCGGAAAGAAGCGAACTACCGTCTAATGGTCCCTGTGAACATGTCGTGAACCTACACGTATAATGGAGAATTGTATTGGAACGATGGTGCGCCAAAAGCGTAAAACCGTATACCGGTTATGAAGGAATTGACATCTAAGTCGATTTTATTCTAAGGAGAAGTCGTGCCGCTAGCTATTGCGGAGTGCGTTGGTCGCAGAGCCTACCACAGCCCATCATGGAGAGAACCCACCATTGGGATCACTGCAATGCTGTCGAAGGACCGTCACCTTCAGGGTTGGACGGCCCCGCCTCGGGAGACTGATTCGCGAAAGCCTGCGCGCCCAATGCCAACAGTTGGCCGAGGTCGTACATATCCGGTGGAACCGGCACCCTAAGTCCGAGGAGTTGGTTGCGCATCCCTATCGCGCGAGGGTAAATATTCCCTTGCCAAGGGCCCACTCCCCAATCGATAGGAGCAACTGGCGCAACCGCCCCTCCGACGACCGGAACCTCTGCGGAAGCCGTCGACAGAGCTCTCGTTGCCGGGTCTTCCACAGTATCATCCACCATTGGATCGTTCTCCGCTGCTACGGAGTAATAGTTGTCGGAAAACATGAACCCAAAAGGATGATCGCTCGGAACTACTCAAGGAAGTCTGCGTAGGACGAGAGCCCGCTCCTTCGGGACAGGCACGCCCTCCCAGGGATCGTAATACACGAAGTCACCGGCACCCGGATGTCTTCGCCCTGGCGATCGGTCGTAGTGCGAACGAGTGCCCCTGGGGACGTTTTTCGCCGGAACGGTACTCCAATCAATGGAATCGATGAGATCGATAAGGCTGATGACCTCGCTGACGTTGTCGTCCGAACCGAGTGCGGTGTATAAGTACAGTGATCTAATCACATTCCGTAACCTCGGAAGTAAATACCAAACACAGTTCTGGTCGTATGCTTCCCATAGCATAAACGCGGCAACCCGAGCGGCCCATTCGGCGATGAAGAGCATCCAATACTCCGAGTGCGGATTCGCATTCATGCGTGACTCCACATAGGAGATGCACGAAGGCAATTCCGAGAAACACCCGCGTAGTACCTCTTAGTGAGCCCACCAAGATGAAAGTGGAGCGAATCGACCCGCTAGTGCGTCCGGACGCAAACTTTTGACCTCCATATTCTGGTGTGTGATCAGATGCCCGAATCGGGATCGCCATTTGCGTTCGTTTCGCAGTCAGTCGAAGAAGCTTCCCTCTCCCGAAGGGCGATGTAGATACCGAAACTCCGCTCGCAGGATAGGCCTGTTGAACAGGAAGATATCTGCTGGCATTGACTCCGGGAAGTTTTCCGCCCCCTGAAATTCCGCGAGGTTCGCGCCATACTTGATCTCTGCGTTAGTTCGGAACCGGGAAAGGTCGAACCCGTAGGACTAGGGAATCCTCTCGGGGAACGAGGCTCGGTCCTTCCGAAAGTATGCCAATCGCGCCATAGCCGCGCGCGCTTCATCCAGCGTTTTGTATCCACGGCCGCTCCGTTTCCGTGACGACACGTGAGGTGCGACCGCCACGCGGTGTCTCCAATCCAAGGAACCCACCATATCTCGGTGCAGGCCGTCAGGCAGCATACCGTTCTCGGTGTATGAATCCATCAACGCACTGCTGCGAACCGCTGTCGGGTGAAACCAGTGCGCTCTGGAATAGGCCCAGCTTCCTCCGGTAGTCGGATCTTGAACAAGGAGCGATTCACGCGCTATAGAGCCAGCTGGAGTCGCCAGCAGGGGCACCACCTCAGCGGAATTCCACGCCACGACGTCGACCGGGTTCGTTGTAGCCGTGTGATGTTGACTCTGAGGCAGAGGAGCGGAGGCGAAACCGCCGAGATACAATGTTGCAGGAGTTGCGGGACCCGAAACGTTTGGAGCCCCGGCTTGGGAATGCTGCTCGTCGCCCTGGTGAGGGTTCATGGAATCGTCGATCGCAGAAGAAACTTCAAGTACTGAATAGTCTGAGTGCAGAGAAGTTGAGTGCGCTTGCGAGTGTATCTCGTTGTGACGAGGAACCGGAATCTCGGATATGTCCATGATGGATCGTGCTTATATACTCGCTCGCTGATGAGTCTCCGCTTGCAAACCGGATGTTTCCTGCGCTAAGGAGGGGGATATGTAGAGTAAAACGTGCTCGCCCCATGCACGGGGAAGGATTTCATAAATCCCTGATACGAATGATTCCAGGTACTCGGAATGTATGGGTATTGGCCCACGGATGGGATGCTTTCGGCAGTATTGAGGTACCGTACCCTAAGGGGTCTGCCATGACCTGGCGCAGATGAGTATTGGTCGCGTGTACGCGTGTGTAGGAATGGGTGTGTTAACACATGTTTTGGTATGATTGTCGGATATTTTCCTGGCCGCTGCCGCGGGTTGGCACGTGCACCACGTGTATGGACCTGCTTAGGTGTGCATTAGATTATTTAATTTAGTTTCACTAATTTATCGATTACGATATAAGAGGTGACCTTCCGGTCACCTCCTCCTTCGCAAAAGGGTAGCCGATCCCGGCTCTGAACCACGTTCGCCTGCGCGAAGTGCACAACTCCCTCAGGAGGGTCACCTCGTACGGTACGAACTAGATTCATCCCTCAGGATCATTCAGGCACTACTGACCTACACAGCTGTTGCCTTCGGGCTTATTTCCGTCTTCGGACCATTATTTTACTCGTCTTCACTTGCAGATTACTGCTTACCTGTGTCAGGTGGGTTTTCTGTCTCTGTACAGAGTTAGTGCCGCGTGGGCTTAAAACACAACCCCCGTCTCCCGTCGCCGGGTCTGTTGCCGCTTGTCGCACGCCCCGCCGAGGGTTCCTCCTTTTTTTTTCCTTTCTTTTTCCCCTTTTACCTAAGGCTTACAACGCTCTACGGTACCTTTCCTCTCGACTATTCCGTCACTTTTCGCCGGACTCCTGGATCAGGCCCGTTCACCCCTCAACCTCCGTAGGTATATCCCGTACCACGGGCGGTCTTACATTCGCACTATCCGTGTTCGGATGGCTCACCACTGAGTCCACTTCGTCTAGAGAGCAAGGACTCGAACGCCTTGAGAGACGATCCCATCGCTGGGCTTTTGCTCTACAGTATACGTTAGCTGTGTCTCTCAATTAAGTCGGGGTTCACCGGTAGAGAGGGAGCCTTTTATAGTGCCTGTGTCATTGACGAGAGCAGTGAAGCGGTTGACATCCGTACGCATTCGGTTAAGCGCTGGGGAGCGATTCGAGGAGCCGTTCGGAGGCTCTGATGATCGACTTTGTGTCGGGCGTCCACCTGGGGTTGAGAAACCCATTTCGATTTCGTCGTTATCATCAGCAACATTTGCGGGTTGGTCTGCTGAGCCGTTTGGCGCTGCAGGAGTTCCTCTGTTTATACTTGTTTGCGCTGCACGAAGAGCCAGCGATTGCAAAGTACAGTTTGGGTGACGGGCTTTCAGTGAGATGTAACAGTTTTCTTCTGCTGTTCGTAGCCCGTCTGCAAAGTGCAAACGAGAACGCCAGTAAGTGGACTGCGCTTTTTAACGTTCTATCTCTGCTCGCAGTTTAATTACGGTTTTCTAAGGTATCTGATTCTCGACGTTGTGGGGAAAAGATCGATAAGGTGTTCGAGCAGTTGTATAGAAATATTTGGGAGGTGAGTGAAACCGCATTGGCGTACAATGATATCATGAAAGCGTTTATATGCTGACTGTAGAAGGGCTAAAAAGCTGACGGCGGCGATAACCAGAAAAGGCCGTGGATCGCCGGTTTTGACTAGCGTGAGCGGTTCGCGAATACCTGCTTCGGGCAAGCAGCCTGTAATATTTAACGGGTTCTGCATCGCGTCTTTGTCACGATCGGTGCGAAGCACCGCAAAACCCTTCTTTTCGTGTCCGGTGATGTTCGCTGGTGCGCGATAGAAACGAGTACGCGCTCTCTTAGAGAGCTCAAAAGACTCCGGGTCAAAGTCTTCCATTGTGTCGGCAGTCTGCGTGGTACCTACTGGGAGACGAAACAGTTTCGGTATGCCTGTCGGAAGCTAAAGAAGACGACTCTTCAGCCAATTTGCGTAGCTCCATTTTGCAGGGTCGTTCTTGTTGGTAAGATTGTTGCTGGGCAAAGAGGAGTGTTTTGGTTCGGAATTTTTGATAGGGCGGGAGCGACCTATCTTACTATGAATTTGAGAAGCAATGGCACAAATATCTGCAAAATCACCTTCGATAAGATGAAAAATGCTTGAGAGCAGAATTTTATTTTGAATCTATTACATCGAAAACACAATTAATGTAATTTCTTTTGCTGAGTTCTACGTCTGGGTTAAACAGATTCTTTGCGGTCGTTATGAATTCAAATAATGCATGGACCTATAGCTCTCCTTTTTTCTGGAAGGTGTTTTAGTGTACCGTAGCCGGGCGTTTGACGGGCTTTTCCACCGCCATGTTGCCTAGCGCCTTCGTGCTGCTTGGAGTCCGGTATGGAGGTAAACTAATGGCAGAAGGATGAGATACTTTGGCTGAACGAGGGAGTCGAGGGACGACTAACGGGGGTTGATGCGAAGTGGCCAAACGATTCGATGAGTGGGTGACTGCTCGGGGAGAATAGCGTGAGGTCAAGCCGATGGCCGGATTATCTTGGTCCCCTAGAAGAAAGAAACGGGGTATGCACGGGGTATTTACAGGTTTATTTAGAAAATTGGGTGTCCAAAATGACAGTCTACCCCGTGCACTATGCGTGCACATCCCGATTTTGAACACTTAATTTTCTAAATAAACCCGTGCATACCTCGCATTCACCCCACGCCAAAATCATTCTACTACGGGTCGGCGCCGGCGTGGTTGCTTTCATGGTGGGTTGTGTGACGTGTACACATACGCCACGCGCGCTAACACCGAAAACATTTGGTGATGAAAAATCCTCACCGAACTGTCATCATGATGAGACCAAAGAAAAGCCTTGAGCTCCCCTTTTCGGAGGGCGCTCAAAGGTCTGTTTGCTTTATTCTGTGGCCAGCGGCGACACCACGCGCTACCGCGTGTCGTCGCTGTCGTCTTTGGCGCCGAAGCACGATCGACGAGGGTGGGTTTCGGGCTCGTCTTGGGAACTCCTGTCGACTTCCGCCATGTGCTGCGTCGCTTGCTGCTTTTGGCGCCTCACTCCCCCCGACGCAGCATATGGTGGGTTGTGCATCCCAAGTTTGGCAATTTGCTGTACAAATGATGTTACGAGGTGCGGCGTGGTTAAGACATCGGCGAGCATTTGGGTGTTCGGGATGTGGGTACGTGTGAACGTGCCGGAGAAGACATGGTCTTTAAGGTAGAGATACTTGATGTGAATGTGTTTCCTTTCCTTGGTGAGAGCACTACAGTTTCCAATCCGAACGGCAGAGGCATTATCGACGAACATACGCGTCTGTGTGGTGGCAGGAACAGGAAGCTCACCGAGTAGGTTTGCGATCCAGATGAGGTCTTGAGCAGTGTGCGCCGCCGCAACATATTCGGCTTCGCAGGTCGAAAGGGCTACAGTTTGCTGCATTTTGGACTGCCAGTGGACAAAATTCGGTCCTAGCATAATGATGCTCCCGGTAACGGATTTACGGGTTGTTTTGCAGCTGGCAAATTCTGCATCAGCGTAAGCGGTGAGAGTAGTTTGCGCGGATTTTGTATACATGAGACCGATATCACGAGAGTCCGTGAGGTACTTCGCGACGGATTTTAGCATATTCCAGTGCCGTGTGGTGGGCTTGCAAAGCGCTCGAGCCAGCGCACCTGTAATGAAGGCTAGGTCTGGTCGGGTCGAGTCAGCGAGATAGCGCAAATCTCCTACGGTTTCACGGTACAGAGCGGAACTTGAGGAATGTTCCTCTTCCTCTTTTGCAAGTGCTTCATATGTTACGCCAGAAGCGTACGGTGTGTTACACGGGTTTGCTTCGTTGCACAGCAGTTTGTCTACGATTTTCATGCACAGATCCGGTTAGGGAGAGATGGATGCCCGCTTTGCTGTAACGCACGCGCCATCCAAGGAATGTTCGTGGGGTGCCGATGCGTTTGGCTGTGTACTTAGTTTGCAGTGTGAGGTATAATTTGTCGATGATGTTCGGATTGGTGGCTGCGACAAGAGATTCATCAGATGACACCGATAGGAGAGCATATCCATTGTCACATTGGAACGTGAATAGAGATATGTCTGATTTGCATTGCCTGTAGCCGTGTTATCAGAGGAATTGGAAGAGAGCGTTGCTATATGTATGTCCTGCTGATGGAGTGCCGTATAGGTTGCGTTTGAGCTGCCCCCAACGTTTTGGATGTTTATAAGTGCCATTGAATCCCAGAGGTTGCCATACGAATACGGGGAGAGTGTGTTTGAATTCTTCGTGGAGATATGCACTTTTGATGTCGAAGTGCTCAAGATGGAGACCGTGCATTGCTGCCGCAGCAAAGACGATGCGTACCGATGTTTTGTCAGCCATGAATGACAAGGTGTGTTGGGGATTGTAGTGGGTCTGTGGTTTCATCAGGTCACCCCGAATGGAGCATCGTGCTTTTCTCTCAATGAAAGACTCGGGGCTGGCTTGCTTGTAGCGGTATGTCCATGTGGTTGCGATGATCTCATGTCGTGGTGGAGGGTTGCTCGCTGACCAATCAATCGAATGCATTTTGGTCTAGTTTGTCTAGTTCTTCATTGTGGGCAATCGCCCATTGTTTGGCATCTCGAAATTTTCTTGCTTGGGACGGAGATTTCGGTCGAGAAGTGCTGATTGTAATGGTCTTAGGTATGGACGCTTTGGGCCCTCGTGCTCTCGTCGCTTTGTCAATGAAGCAAGGGTCAAGATGGGGTTGATATCCACGGAAATCAGCAGTGCGTGCGACTTGCTGTCTTCTTGTGCGCATGTTGAGCATCATGATGTGGTGCGTATCAATCCCGCATAGGTATCTGACTGGTATTGCACGTGCTTGCAATTTGGTTTTGTTAGCGATGAGTGCAGGTACTGACCGCAGTTGCCTGAATGGCAGGATTTGTGAGAGCGTTGGTGTTTGTCTGTGCCACACGGTATATGGGATGTTCTTAATGGCTGGGTGGAATGGCAGGTAATATTTGAATGCGGCGTCTAGGATTGCAGCTTCCAGTAGGCGTCGTCCAGTTGCGAATATGCCAAGGCAGCACGGGCTGCTTGCATCAAGGTCTAGTTAATACCTTCCGCCAAGGAGTTTTCTTGCGGTGTGTATGGTGTCGTTGGAGAGAGATAGATGCCGCGTTCGGTGAGAAACTTTTTCGACGACGTGGAGATGTACTCTGTGGCATTGTCGAATCGGTACAGTTTCGGATATTTTCCCGTGTGATTGCGTATTTTCTCGATGGTGTCCATGGCTGTGCGGAGCACTTCTTTCCGTGACGCGATGAGCACAAAGAAGAGGTAGCGGGACGCCGCATCGAGGTGTCTTATGGCGTAGCGGTGCTTCCATGTTCGGGTGGGTGCGTTGATTGGTCCCAAGACATCGGATGATATCTTCACGCGTGGCGGAGTGGTTCGTTCTAAAGTGAGGGGCCGGTAGACGTTTGGCGGTTTAACAGCCACTGCATGTCAGCTTAGGTGGGGGAGCGGAGAGAGAGACTGGGAGGTCGGGCAGTAGTTGGTGTTTGGACATGAGTTGCAAGGTTTTGGGGTGGATGTGGTTCAGCGTCAAATGCCAGGCTTTAAAGTCGTTCAGTGCGTTAGATGGCTTGTGAGGGGTTACATCGCTAGGTTTGGTGGCGTTCGGGAGGGTGATTGGCACTGACTGTGTGCGTCTTGTGATGGCTGTCGGGCCGGTATTCTGTATTGCCTTCGTTATTGGCGAGGGATTGGCTTGTGTGGCTCGGGCTTTTGAGGAAGAGCTGGCTTACCCTTTAGCAAATGTGCGCGTTGCATTGACAGAGAAATACGGATAGTGATTACGAGGATGGTCTAGCACATTTTTTCCATTTTTGTATGTTGCAGTGGCAACGAAGGTGGGAGCTCTGGGGTCGTAGACATATGCGGTAGACGGAAGGAATGTCACACAGCCATATTTCTTGGCCAGGTCATGAACAGAAATCAGATTGGCCCGCACTGTGGTTGAGTAGAAGACACGTGATAGGGTTATGGGCTTATGCCTCGTCCTCAGTGTAACCTGTCCCGAGTGGGTGACACGGTGTACGGTTCCGTCAGCAGTCTGTGTTGTTAGCGTTGGCTGTAATGGGGTAAGGTTGTGCGGGGAAGAAGAGTAGGACGGGTGGGCGGCAGAGTCAAGTTCGTAGTACGTACCGTTGTCAGGAGCCTGTGGGGGCGCGAGCACGTTCTTAAGAGCGGCAAGACGCATTTGCAGTTCCTGCACATTGGGCTGTGGTGCTTCTTGTATCATGCGTACTTGGTACTGAGGCTCTCTGTTACCAGCAGCACGCTGTTTCAGGCGGCAATGTGCGGTGCTGTGCGTCGTAGAAGCATGAACTGTACACCATGGGCCATTCCAACCAGCAGGTCGTTGGCAGTTCTTGTCAGCTGGTGCGTATGCGCGGCGCATGGGGCGATGTGAGCGAGGTTCTTCATACTTGATTGGTTGTGCTTGAAGTGCGGGTGGATTTTAGCGGGGCACCATTAGAGTTTCTTCTTGCAGAAGAATGGCTTGCCTCATTTGGTTCACAAATTCTTGGACGGTGTTGGGAGGGTTTACGGTCATCATAACTGCAATTTTGATGTGATCAGGGTGGCGGCGTAAACCTTGGATCATAAATTTCACTGTAGTGGCTTCATTTTCGATGTTGTGATAATTGGCATTGATCATTTTGGTTCGAACGGCGTCATTTTGTTTAATATAGTCATCCAGGGTGTTGCCAGGGAGAAAAAGAATCGACCTTGCTTTCGTATCAAGGACGTTGTTGTTTTGTGTGGTGCAAAACCCTGCAAAGGGAGAAGACACGAAAGGCGTTCGGGACCTTCCCTCGAAGAGGTGAGCACAGCAGATAGAGCGCTCCAAGGAATGGTGCAACGAGTCGGGTGTAAGCCGAAACCAAACCGTCACGACGGGCGTAGGGAGATCAAGAGAGTCGGCCTAGAAGTCGGGGGGGTGTTGTGTAGACAACGGCGATGCCGGGCTTGAGATGTCACGAGACAGACACACACACACTGATTTGGCACGGGCCGCGACGAACGGGGCGAGCCACCAGATCAACAAGACGGGGCAGAAAGAAACACCGGCACACGGGTCGTGCGTACCTCTTAAACAGTGACACAAACAAAAGAAACAAGTAAAACAATACACACAGTAGTGGCGGAAAGCTCCACAAGGTGGATGACTAGTCACTCACCAGGTAGTAACTCTCCGCGAGGAGACTATCACGCACCAGGAGTTCCTGAGTCAGAGCCAACACTTGCTCGGTGCGTTTTGTAGAGCAAACCATCCTCAGGGATACCATTTCGGTAGTGGCAATCATAACTCAATGGGACGCCCATCGAAAGGTAACTCGAGGTTATGAGTAGCACGATGACGTGGATCCGGACCCGGAATGTGTACATGTGTACCACTATTGGGTGTTTGGATGGAGTGAATCTTTTCATAATTTTTAGAAATACCCCGTGGGTTTTGGTCCGACACTGTCAGGACTGCTCGGGACGGGAGGTGCACATGAGGTGCTTAGATTAATCTATTATTTAGATATTTTTGATAACCCTCTACAGGGCCGCTAATTCTACTACTTAGGTGATGGCTCACCGCCATCACCAACTTAGTAAAGGTAACCCGGTGTGCGGCTCTAACTATTTCGCCTGCGCGACGACTCCAACTACTCGCGGAGCGAGTTACCGCAGCACTGTCTAGTTATCCCCCGGCTCCAACCAGGAGAGTCCACGCAGTGCATACCATCATTGGTCTTGTTTTTCTTTTGTTTTTCTTGTGACTCGTGGAGTACACACATATCTGTTTACCGACCGGTACTTTCTCTCCGCCCCAGTACTTGGGTTTGTTTCTGTTCTTTCTTTTGTTTTTACCATTGGTTTGGTTCATTATCGCCTATTTCTATTTGGTTGTTCCACCTTTGGATGCCTACATTTGGCTACCAATACCGTCATTGGTCAACTACGATCTACACTACTCTGTCTGCCTTTTCTGGCCTTTTTCCCGGTCGGGAGATCTTGCTCAAGCCTGTGGTATAGCCTAAAGTCCTCGTGGATTTACACCCACACTGGAGGATACGGGGTGCGCTGTCGCTGTGCGAACCTCTCTTGAGAGCGGGGATTCGAACTGCCTCGGTGGCTTTTCCCTCTCTAGGATTGCTCCACACGTTTACTTGCCCAGTGTGGGTCGAGCTCACGTACCTAAATAAGGTGGCCGACCGCACTGTCAGGGTTAAAATTAGTAGAATATTCTAAATATCTAAAACGTTAGAAATAATACTAGTTCTCCCTATGAATGGGCGTGGCAAGCACTACACGTGTGTGGAGAATCCAGTGAAGCTTTGTACACGACCGTGAACAATTCCCATTGTGACCATTCTCAAGTAATTGGCAAATCCGCGTACAAATCATAAAGAGATACACTTCACCTCCGTACCGGAGCGATTAGTATCAATCGCATAAGCGACAAAGTTCCGCGAAACGAGTTGCTCTCCATTTTGTTAGTTCTCGTTAGAGACACGATTTCCGATGGAAATGATTATTTGTTTTAATGAAATTGTCACGAAGTTTCCGGAGAGTTTGGTGGATATGTTCTCCGGTAAAGAATTGATAATGTTAGACTTGATTCGATTGATTTTTTTCTGCTGTTTGGAAGCTTCTCCTGGATCCATTGGGTCAGGAACGATTTCTATCTCCTGTAAGTGAATGCCGTGATACACTGATGCGTTGATGAACATGGCAGATCTCCAGATCTTGAAGTTGTTGTATGATAATGTCGGAAGTTTTGTGTTGTCACTAGATGATGATGCCATGGCGATTTGGACGGTGTTCAAAATGATATCTGATGTGTTGTTTTCGGTGAGCTTGGCTTGTTGAAGCAGCTGTTGGATGTATAGTTGTTGATCTATGTTGTCTTGGCGTTTTTGGAGCCGTAATGTTCTTGCTGAGAGTGAAGGAGATGGGGTTGGGCTACGGTCACCTGGGCGCATAACCTGAGACCAAAGAAAAGCCTTGAGCTCCCCTTTTTGGAGGGCGCTCAAATGTGTGTTTGCTTTATTCTGTTGCCGGCGGCGACACCACGCCCTGCCGCGTGTCGTCGCTGTCGCCTTTGGCGCCTCACATGACAATGGGTGCAGCCAAAAATTCCTAGTTTTCTAAATGCTACAAAGGCAGTAACTGCCGCGCTGCCAGGACACAGCCAAACTGGTTACACAATTGAAATTGTAACCACTGGCTGTCTTTTTGCAGGTATGCATAACAAGCGAGTAGTCTTCGAATAGCCTCCCGCGCGGTAGGCTGCAACGGCCGTTTCGGTTTCGTCAGATGTTCAGTTTCAACCGAAATCGCGCGCTAAACTACGAACTGAAAGAAAACAGATTCTTTATCGACATAATGACAGGACAAGTGCTACGAATAGAAACTTTGGTTAACATTGGAGAGGAAGAAGCGTACCTATTGGCAGAAGAAGAGGGTGAAACGTCTGGTGATCTCGATGTATCGCAGGAACCAGACGCACTAAAGTCAAAGAATGCTGGAGCCCTAAACAAGGATCACCAAAAACCTTTAGCTCCACAAACACCAAGTCACCCTACGCCTGTATTCCCACATGACGAAGAAGAAGACAATATAGAACCAGCTACGAAGTTTAAAAAGAAAAAGAGAAGAACAGCCAACGCCATGAACTACACAATAGGGGACGTAAATGTTCTGTTAGATATCATCGAAGAACAAGAACCAACGGGCATGAATGGATGGGCATTGGTCCACCGCGATTACAATAGATACGCGTACCAGAATGAAAGACCAAGAAGACAATCAGAGGTACTCAAAAAGAAGTATGATAAACTTCATTACTACCAGAAGCAAACGGGCGACCCCACATGTCCTGATTAAGTTCGACGTGCGAAAAACATACAGAAAGAAATCCTTTCGAAAATGGTTTGTCAAACATACAACTCTAATCTCGAGGAACACATGGGACTCTCTGTCGTAGAGAATGAGGCTGTTGAAGGAGCTTCGGAGGAACAAAACATTGACGACAATCGTGAGCATAATGTTATTGTGAGTACGAGAAAGCGACCACTTAACAGACCATCTTACATTTCCCCCTCGAAGCGACGTGAGTTCGAGCTCCAAGACACAATGAAAGACCTGGCAAAAAGTATTAAAGAATTATACGACGTCCAGACCCGTCGTGAAAAACAACAGTTAGCGGTGGGAGGCAGAGATATAGATTCGTTGGTAAAGGTGGTCGAGCAGAGTCGATATACTATTCAAGCAATTATCACCTCGCCGATTGAAGAAATCATCAAACGTGTGATAGATAAATCCCACAATTGAGAGACGTGTTGCGAGACAGTTTCGCCACACCACGCAGTGCAGAGAAAAGCAACCGAGTGCGAACAGAAAGGGAGCGGTAGAGCAGAGTGTCATGCGAGGATGCCAACTGAGTCTTGACTTTCGATGTTGGCTTGGATGCGTATATTGAACTATCTGCTTAGCATCGACAGCTCTTCTTCGCGAAGGTGAGCAGTGTAGTGGTGAACTCCAAAAAGGAGGCGACGGGGCCTTGCGGAGGGATCCGTGTCGCGGACCAGGGTGGAGCTGTTGCGAATTTGCCTGTCTACGGGCCATGAGGGGCAGAAACAGTTCTGCGAACAGAACTAACTCTCGGCGATGAATTTCTTTACATGACTCACGCAGATGGGGCAGCGCAGGCACGCGTCGCTGCGGCAGACAAGAAACGGTTACGGCATGGCCCATGAGTTGCGTGGGCGGCGGGGCGAAAACGTGCGCGCGGAGAAGGCGCTCGGCGAGCGAGCTCAGAACCGAGCAAACGCACTCCGGAACATTCGGCGCCGTACGGTGCGCGACCCGCCAATCGTGAGGTGCGGCGCCGAAATGGGTGACAAGCAGCTGTTGGAATCAAAATCTTAGATCCCGAACTCTGAAAGCGCGGGCATCGCCGCGCTTTACATTGCCACCGTACGCCGCTCCACTCATCGCCGCAGTGCACCACACCGCTCGTCGTCGCGCGCCGGTCATCAGCGCCACGCCTCTCATCGCTGCCGTACGGCGCATCGCCCAACGCCTCAGCGCGCCGCGCCGCTCAGTTCCGACATGCGTCGCGGCGTTCATCGCTGCAGTGCGCCCCGGCGCTCATCGTCATCCCGCCGATCTTAGTCGCCCTGCCGCTCGTGACCGCTGTGCGCCGCGTTGCTGAACGCCTCCGCCTTCCGCGCCAGAGATTGCATCCGCGCGCCCTGCCTCTCATCGAAACCGAGCCACTCACCACCGCCGTACGCCGCGACGTTGATCACTGCCGCGCCGCTCATCGGCGCAGCACCCTGCACCGCTCATCGCAACCGAGCCGCTCACCGCCGCCGTTCGCCACGTCTCTGATCGCAGTCACGACTCTCACCGGCGCCGCACGACGCACCGCTCATTGGCATTGTACGCCGCGCCATTTTCCGCCGCTGTACGCCACGTCGCTCATCGCTGCCGTGCCACTCATCGGCGAAGGACTTCGCACCCCTCATCGCCACCATACGCCCCGCCGCTCACCGCGGTCACGTGCCTTGCCACTTATGGCCGGCGTGCCGCTCTTCGCCGCGGCGCCGCTCATCGCCGCCATACGCCGCCTCGCTGATCGCCGTTGCGCCTCTCAAGGCCGCCGCACAATGCATCTCTCATTGCCACCGTACGCCGCGCTGCTAACTGCTTCCGCGCGCCTTGCTCCTCATCGCCGGCGCGCCTCTCAGCGCCGCCGTACGCCTCCTCTCTGATCGCCGCTACGCCACTCACCGTCGCCGCACGCTGCCTCCGTGATTGCCACTGCGCCGTTCGTCGTCGCCGCGTGCCGATGGTGCTCATTGTCACCGCGCCGCTCATCCCTCGCGATTGCCGCCACGCCACTCACCGCCACCGTACGCAGCTCCACTCATCGCCGCCGCGCATCTGGCAGCTCATCTCCGCCGCGCGCCTGGCAGCTCATCGCCGCCACGCCACACGTCGCCGCTGCGCCGCTCATAGCTGCCGTACGCGGCGTCGCTGATTGCCGCCGCACCCCTCTCCCCCGCCGTTCGCTACATCGCTGATCCCCGCCGCGTCGCTCATAGGCGCAGCACGCCGATGCCGCACATTGTCTCCGCGCCGCTCATCGGCGCAGCACACAGATGCCGCTCATTGTCGCCGCGTCGCCGATGGGGTGCCTACAGGAGTAAGTAATGTCGGAGGTAGTGGTGGTGGTGCTGGAATGGTAGGACAGGGGAGCACATACGGACAGCAACGACACAGCCTAGTGGGAGTGGGCAAGTGGCGCAAGAAAGTAGGAGTACTCTCGTGCAGCATGCGCAGCGTCGCCACAGCAGTCGCACCTCGGCATCACCCCCTCCCCCCACCGAGAGAAGGCGCAGAGCAGCATGCCTGGCAGCTGCATAGCGCTGTGCGCGATACGCAACTGAAACAAAGTGCGCACACGCCATCAGTGGTGCCACGAAGTGGTGCTGTAAGCGCTGTGGCGGCGCCGTTGCCATTCCCTATAGACAAAAAGCATGAACCAAATATGGCCCTCATATAGCCGTAATAAAGTCCAGATATTTCTTATTTTTTGACACCCAAAATGGACAGAAAAAAGCCAAATTATGGCCGTAAAATGGCCTCCAGAGATGGGCGAAAGAATGCCTCATTCAGCATGGCTAAATCTAGCCCAGATATGACCACGGGCGGCACTGTTGTGGACATAATGGGAGCACTTTCTGCCTTTGTTTTGAGTCATCGCAAACAAACTAATGTTGACCGAATACAGTCGAGTGTCCCCATGAGTGTTTCAGGGCAAGACCGTAAGCAGTCCGTAGCTCGTACAAGGAATGCGCGAAATCGTGCCGTCAGAACGGCGAAGTCTGATCTACTGTGCGGCAAAAAAGGGACCTTAGCTCGCTCAGTAACGTATCAAGCGTTCAGAACATGTCCGCAGCGATGGCGTATACAAGTCAAGATACATACATCTTGTGCTTTTTATTGTCACCATAATCATCTCAAACTTCGTCCATTAGAAAGGTTGGTCTGACTGATTGTAGGTTCGAGTACGCGCGCAAAATGACCGCAAACGCGCCTTGTAGTACGTCTCTGTCAAAAATCCGTACAGGAACACTCGGGAAGTAGGAATGGGACAGTTAAAAACGTAGCGTGCAAGAGTACGCAGAGAACAAAAGATAACTCAATATCATCGCAGTGTGAGCAATGTATGCAGAAAACAATACAGAATCCAATATCATCGCAGTGTGAAGAACTACTCTGAAAACAGAACAAAAACCAATATCACCGCGGTGTGAAGGAGAACGCAGAAAAAACAAGAAACAGGGAATCATAGAACTCGTTATTGAACCTAGAAATCGCATAGCACATGTGATGAGAAGTGTTGAAGGTTAGAATGGAAAGGAAGACGTCAGGATATATCTCTTCTTTGTTGACGTTCACTCACCGCGCCGCACAGGTAAGACATCTTAGGTGGTTCGGCGGCTCCTTGGTTGACGGGTACGAATAGAAACATTGGGCCTCAATTCGGATACGGACAACTTTGAGGAAGTCTTCTTGCCTGACTCACGTTTTGCGTTACGCCCTTTCGCCATCCTAGCGACAGCGCGCCTGCGACGGCGCCTCATTCTCTCAATTTCGGACTCTGTCTCAGATATCTCAATATCTTGACTGTTGTCAACAACATCCTCAAAGCCTTCCGCACTCGGATGCTCAGGAGCTGAATCATCTGCTTCGTTCGAGTTGTGCGACGTAGGAACTTCATCTCCATAATCCACGTCACTCTCAGAAGAAGATTCCTCACTTAGGTCGGCAGATGGCTGACGACAAATCTTCTTATGCTTTTTCCCAACCATTGGACTCTCATTCGAATGCAAACGTCTCTCTATTCTCTGATGTTCTCGTACCGGCTCTACAGCAGCATTCGTTTTTGAAGTAAATCTCCCACGATTGTGCTTTCTAACCTTCCTCGTACTGCCCATGTTCGCATTGCTTGGTGTCCTCTTCTGCCTGCGGGTAGTGATGCCAACATTTCCCAGGTTCTTACTTCCTCCGACCTCCGCTGGTTCCACACAAGATTGCTGCTCCGCCACCTCTTTCGGATACTTTAGCTGAACCGCTTCTGTTTCCTTAGCCTTGGAGCTCCCCTGAGCTCGGATAGATTCTTCGTGATCACGTTCGATGGAATTAGATACCGGCTGATGGAAGGGCTCCTGTTGGCCGGGTCTCATCGTAGGGTTACTCTTCTGAGTGCTCTTCTTAGATGTTCTCCTCCTCTTGGCCTCTGCTGAGGACTTCCTATAGCGCTGTATTGCTTCTTTGATGAATTCGTCGCGAACCCAACCGCCCTGAGCGCAGTTCAGGACCGGATACATCTCTCCCAACTTCCTCTTCAAGTGGGAAAGCTGTGCAGAGAACTCATTCTGGATCGAGGAGAACTTGCGAGAGCCTCTCTCTAGCTCCATTCTCTGGTATACATAGTGGCGAATGTAGTCCTTGATCTTGTTGGCCATCTCCAGATAAATCGGAAAGTTAGGTTCAAAGTTGTCTTCGTGGCGCCCCATCTTTCGCTGGTACAAACGATTGAAAACTGCTCGAGCCGTTATGATCGTCCCAGTCAGTACTATCGGGCGGTCCGAATCTTTCATCTTACGCCTAGCCGATGCAGTGGGAATGAAAACTGAGTTCGGAGGAAGTATGCTATCCTGCGAAGAATTCGATTTGCCTGGTGCTCTCCTGCCAAGCGCGACAGAGCCACGAGAAACAGATGCATTTGCAAGAGGACCGTGAATCAAATCGCTCCCATGAACGACAGAGTTGAGAACGCTGTCAGCAGTAACGTGATGCATAGTTCTGGAACCCATGGAATACTGTTGCGCAGGTCGAAGCGATTGGCAGTGATAATGTTAATGTTAGAAGGACGCGAATTCCGTTAGTTAGTAGTGATGAAAGAGGCGGGAAAACTCACAGACTTTTGATTCACCTTGCGAAACCACTGAACGGGGCTGCGTCTGATCTGCAGAAGACTCTTCGACAACTACTGAGTGCTGGGAACGAATAAGTCAAGTTCCGGTAGGGGTGAGCATTTTCAAGATGTGAGAAGACAGATTTCAGCACTCGGGCCTCTTAAAGTGACAGAAAGTCATAGCGCCCGTGAAAGCCCGGAACCGCGGCGGTGATCCAAGCGAAAACTCAAATGAAGGGAAAGCACAGAGACTACCCCTATTCCATGTCTGGAGCACTTTTGAAACAGCCAATAATATTGCAGAATTCATTTCTCGCTGTTTGACGACACATCGTGAGCTCCAAAACATGCCAAGACAATTTCGGGTAGTCACCGAGATTTTTCTTCCCATTTCCTTGTTCTTGAAACTAATCACTGCTGTTTGTATTGTTTCTTATCCTGCAGAAACTGCCGTAGAGAATCGTCATGTTGATGGGCAGAGGTAGAAAACGATTCAGATGGGAGATAGCTGGGTATGGGAGCCCTGGCTCTAACGATATCGAAAATGAGGACGAGGAGCAGATATGTGAATATGGCGTAGGAGAACAAAGCTTGAAACGACGGTATCGATGGCAGAGGTCGAAGGGATCATACCCCGAGCACAACGCCATTAGTAGAGAAGTAGGTAACGGGCATGCTAACAGGTCCCAGTTGTTCTGCACCGAGAATCTCCATGTGGCGGATAACGCACCGTTGCATAGCTCAGTCTCTGGTAATCCCAACCAAGCTGACGTGATGGAAAGTCCCTCTTTCAATCACGACGATGAGATGGGTGATCATGGTAGCAACGGTCATTCTGATTCTCCAACGAAGGATAAGCAATATGTGAACTCTAGTCCTTATAGAAGCAGTGTTTTCAGTAATGAAATTGTGTCTAAAACGTCTCTCCCAACAAGTTATTCCTCACCTCACAGTTCGTTGCAGGACTCGAATAATGATCAGCGAAGCTCCAAACAGATTGAGTACGAACGGCTTGTAGGGCTTCTCTATGCCGGAGAGCGTTCAAATGTATCTCAACGATCCATGGAGGTACTCTTAAAGACGGCACCGATAAACTTCCGATACTCTTACAGAACGCTCATGGCTTCTGCGATTCGCAGGGCTTCAAGTACAAAATCTCATATTCCAATGTGTCAGAACGGCCATGCGGCACAGTCAGGGAGGCTTCGTTCTTCTTCTCATTGCCCTGTTTGTGAATTCAGCTTCTCAGAGAGTAGACAAAAGTTTTGGTTTCTGAAACCATCAATCGCGCTAAAGGGCCTCTGTTCCTCCCCTACGTCGTTGAAAGAGATTGTCGAAGGTTGTCTGAGAGCCAAAAAGTCGCTTTCTGAAGAGTCAAATGATAATTCGAGTCTCGACTACTACCATGGGAAAATGTTCGTTATGATGCACGGGGCCACGCTTCTAAATTGAGATGAATCATCCAAAGAGATAATCATATTCTTGACTCTCTCGACAGATGGGTTTGAATGCGCTCGTAACCAAAAAGGTGTCGCATTATCATCATGGCCAATTATAGCCAGCATTCTGAATCTCCTTCCACAGGCACGGACTCAAGCTTCCATCTCATTAATTCTTGGTGTGGTTCCGTCATCGCATCACACCGACTACTTCGACACCTTCATGAGTGAGATAGTCGTCGATATTAGAGCCTTAGATAAGGGAATTACCGTATCTTGTCATGATGGCATCATGAGAAACCTTAGGGCATATGTTCTGTACTTTACGGCAGACCGACTTGCTGCATCCAAGGTTCTCGGATATGTGGGTCATACAGGCCGTATTTTTTGTCGTTTCTGCATGAAGAAGCGCCAGTTTGTTAAGAAGTACAAGTGTCTTTGTGCGATTCCTGATACGCATCCCAAAGTCTTGAACGGAGCAATGAGACGGAATCGGTATTACAAACAGGGCGATATAGTTAAAAGTGAATGTCGCAAGAAGAGATCTGAGGCAAACATAATTTCAACGTGGAAAGCGCTTGATTCTCGACAGACGGATATGAGCTACCGCCATAAGTTGATAGCATCCACAGGAATAAAGAGAGGATCATGTTTGCGGCGGCTTTGTATCGACTGCCTATACTCTTTTCATTACGATGTCATGCATATGCTGCTTCTCGGATGTGCAAAGCACATATTGCGTCTCCTGACTGGGACTCACCCCGAGCACCAAAAGGGTCTGACATCTTCAGAGTATTGTATTACAAAAGGAGTCTTACAGAAGATCAACCAATCTATTGAGGCGTCAACGGAGGGAATCCCTTCGTGCTGGGATAGATCCCCTCTATCGCTTGAACATCTGTCAAAATTCAAAGCGGAGGACCTTAAAAAGCATGCACAGGTGTACTTGCTTCCATTTCTTCACCACTTCAAAAGTTAGCAAAGAATTCTACACCTGTGGAGCCGTACATCAGATATGATTGACCTCAGCTTTGGATACAATTGTGGTCCGAAAGCTGTGGCAAACCTCGAAGCGGTTGTTGAAGAGGCGCATGTACGGTTTTTGAATTTGTTCGACAAACACGGTACTCAATCGTACTGCCTCACACCTACCACGCATGCAATTCTTCATCTCCCAGACCTTCTGTGGGAATGCGTTCCTCTTTCTATTACATCACAATTTGTTGTAGAACGACTTCTGGGAGAGATAGGAAACGTCTGTCTCTTGCAGATGCTAGTTTTGGCGAGGGTCGTCCAGAAAGTGGCAAGGGTCGTCCAGTAAATTTTTTGAAAAAATATCGAAATCAATTATTTCAAAATTTAAAGATAATTGCTTGGGTCGCCCAGAATCGCTGTGCAGTAAATACTGCTGGGTTTTCCACTCGTGCTAGTTCTTTAGTCGAGGGCTACCTGAACGGTATTTCGCGAAGTCTAGGTTTAGTTTCCATTAAGGTGCACATTACACGATACCTTGTTCTGATGATACCCTGCAACGCATGGAATACTGTTGCTAGTACAGATGATGTCCATTCTGAAATCATACCGTTTTATTCGTATCTATTCTTCTATCGACCGCTTTTGCTAACCACTACTTCGCTATATTACATGTACCATTTCCCACATGATGAAGCGGTGTGAAGCGCAATCGCGGCAGATGCCGCAGAGGACCTCCACCAAAAGTGCACGTATCTAAGCTAGAACAAAATACGCACTCCTAGAGGGACTTGAGGTAAGCGAAGCGCCTCATCCTCTCCGTTCCTCATGTAGGGCAACCATGCCCAGATGCATGGTTCCGCTACTTGAGGAACCTGCACCTGCCAACTCGTTGAGCTACGCCGCATCAAAAATCATTTACCGTATACGCAAGCAGAAAAGTAATCCATAAGTTAGTCAAGATCCGGTTGATACATTTCAAATGCGAGAATAACGTTACCATTGATAAAACAAACAGAATCGTTCCTAGAAAAGTCAAGACCAGTAACTCGCAAAAAAAGGAGAAGAAGAAGCAGAAAGGATCGCTTTAGATACCAGCCCATCACATCGTAAAGCGCGACAGACCTCGCACTCTCCTGCAGAGAAACATCGCACGACACGAGCGAGCGAGAGCGCGCGATCGCACATCCTACACGTATCACTCTCCACCACACAAACATACCGCATCCCCTTACATCCTCACCGCAAAACTCTGTGAGGCACCGTCCGCATCAAAAGTCATTTACGGTATACGTAAGCAGGAAAACATCCATAAGTTAGTCAATGCTCCGTTGGATAACATTTAATACGATAGAAACGCTACAATTGATAAAAGCAAAACAAAACGTCGCGCTAGAAAATCTAGACGCGTAGTAACTCGCAAAAGTAACCACAGCTTACTCCTGCCGTTACAGTCGCAGAGCGCGAAGGACGGGTGCAGATTATTATGCATTAAACAAAGATACGTAGAAGATATGGGAACACGGTACGAAAAGACTGCACGCAATACAATCCAGAGATACGGATATGTCCGGTTACTCTCTATGCGTCTATTAGGCGGACATGAACGTACACTCATTCTCTTCCCCCCCTGTACTTCGTATCAAGTGCGAGTCGGAGAAGAAAGGTACGACGAAGCCCGTTCGTAATCCTGCCACTCCACATCCTCGCGTTCTCTCCGTCGGATAGAACGCAAGAGATGATGCACGGGTCACCGACGGAACGAAGTCGGACTCGAGGACGCGGCTGCGGCGAGGAAAATTATTTTCTTGCAAATTATACAGGATTACACGACAACGTTGAAACCACAGGTTATAACCATGAGATAATACATAATACACCCTTGGTTAGAGGTCACGTTACCTACGTTTTCTTTAACGAAAGCACGTTATTTAAAACTCAAAATAAATTCTCCGTCAGCATGACGTCGAATTACATGTCGATCGACCCCATCTCCCTTCGACGACCCTTCCCTGCCAGTCTTTTCGTCGTTTCCGTTCATTCTTCTTCCCATGTCTATACTGTACACAAAAACCGTGGGCCTCTTCGTTACTCCGCACGGAGTCTTATCTCTTCAACAGTCATGCCACCATCCCGTTCGTCTGAAAGCAGCGCTGGAAGACGACAATAGCGCCCATGAGAAGCAAGCGTCTCAAGCTTTCCGCCCCGCGCCGCATCTTCCGAAACGGCACTGCCCCTTTCGCCTTCCCAGCCTCCAGGCCGAGGAATCGCGAACCCCACTCCGTGCGCGCCCTCCCATCCGGACACTTCGCATTGTTCTTCTTCCCCTTCCCGCTCATAACAGAACACGGGAACAGTTCCCACCCATGCCTTCTGAGGAGCCCTCGCGTATTTGATATGATTATCTCACGGTTGTCTGCTCAGTAGCTTCCAACCTGGTCATCGTTAGGCCAACAGCTAATTGCGCACTTCGGGACCGCGATTCTCGCACAAGCGATTCAAAGAGACCATAAAACAATTCCAAGCGCTTGCTACAGAAACGAAGAACGCCATTTTCGAACGATACGCCTAAATACGTTCAATCGAAGAAACTTCTCCCAGAAGATGTAATTCAGCGCCACCCTCATACACGAGAGATCCCCGTTCAACACTTGTGAAACACTCCATTGGCTAACAACGAAAACCACATTCTTCCACCCTAGACTTCAGACCCATTCCACGAAAATATCTCAGCCTATGCCCTCTCTCGCAAGAACGCCACCTCAAACTTAAGAAAGTGAGGCTCTTTATAGTAGCAATAGCTGTGTACGGTTCAAAAATTAAGTTAAAGAATCTTTCTATCATCTCAGGTAGCAGCCGATAATCTTCAACAACTCTAAGCAAATCATCGGTACCCGCCCTATCCTCTTCACCTCTATATTTTCTCAACTTCTCCACGAGCTACGCCGTAGCCATCCGTGATGACCTCACATAGTGCATGATTCCCTACCACACTATCGAGTTTCCCATCTGAAGCAACGCAATCCCTTCGTTCTCGCAAGTTCTCACTCGATCCAGAGCAAATCCTTCAAGAATCTCTTCTCAAGTCCTGGAGCTCTATCTAAAATATCACGCAAGAAAGGTTCAAGTTATCGCGAAGAAAAACTAAGTCGAGTGTCCATCCTCTGCTTGCAATTATTGTCGATATTCCCAGCTAAGGACATTCTGCCATTCTCTATGGACCAAAACGCGAAAGCCCGTCATAGAGCAAACCCCTGCCTCATCTTTAGCATCCTATTCCCACCTCATTCAACGACCCACGTTCCAAAACACACGAATAAAAGCATCCGAAAAGACATACACAGCTATTTTGCCAACATGGACAAAAGACGAGCGGAAAGACGTCACGTCGGCGAGGAGAAGATTCTCCAAGCGATACTCTGATGCGTTCAAATCCATACCTCTCATTCCTTCCGTTCCTCAAACTTCCGTAAGCCTGGATGATCCCGATTTCTCCATACAGTCTGTTCGCATGCGAACCATAGACCAACTGCATCTCGGCATCCGAAGCTAATAAAAACGGCACAATCGAAAATACTGCAGTCAGGACACCCTGGACCACAATAGAAATCGTACGCTTCATTTCGAACGATACGCACCCAAACTCCATCAACCATGCAAACCAATTCTATCTCCATCATAGAACGCGATTCTCCCAAAGTCTACATATCGATTTCTCACGCAGGACAAGGCAAATCTTGAATGATCCCACGGAAAGACGGTCTCCGTGGAATACTGGAGGCCACAAAACTACAAAGCACTGACAGTCTTTCCCCTTCAGTAGAGCATTCTTTGACATATGCTTAGAGAACACAGAACGTTGCCCCAATCACAACTGTTTTCTCTCATACTCGATTGCTTTCGACCTCATTCAGATACAGTCGGACCCATATTGGACTGAAACTCTCTCCTGTGTTTAGTTCGTGAGATAAGCCTTCAAGCTCCGCAACAAAGACTCTGCGGATTTCATCCCTCCAGACTGGGAACTCTGAATTTCATCTTTTCGAGCATTCAGTGACAAATTCGCCGCTCTAATATCAATACTACGACCAGCAATAAACAGCACACCTCATTAAAGACACTACAAAAGATTCCAAAACAGAACCTTAAGACCATCGCCAGACACACATAAGAACAATATCAAGACTCCTACCAGGCGTAAATCCAGACCAAACCACACACCCTCTCAACAAAGCCCCTCACCGGTTCTGCACTACACTCTTAAACATTTTCAAGTACATTCAAAAACAGACTTTAGAGAATTCCAATACGACACAACATTCTTTCACCAATGAACATCCCTTCCTCCTCCCATCTCGTTGGAAGAAAACACTAACACCTATTACACTCCCCAAAAAAACAAGCAACCTGAATTACGCCCTCCAAAGGCGTTCTTCACTCTTAACACTCATTCTCCTGACACTTAACGGACACCCAAATACCCCTGATCAACGATCTTCCTCCCACATCCCAGGTATAAACCAAATTCCACTATTACGGAATCAAACTGGTGCCCATTATCGCCTGATCAAATCTCTCCTTGTCTCACTACCCACCAAAATCATCTCCGTATCATGACCCCCCAACAAACATCGACCACAATTGAAATCAATCAAACAGCTACAAACAATGAAAAAACCACAACTCTCCTCCCTTCATTCCAAACAACATCAGATAACTCGTTACAGATTTCCCTCTCCACAGAAACTCCATTGCATCAAACACCGCCCACCTTTTCCTCCACTTCAATATGCAACACATCTACCAACATTCTTCATTCAGATAGGACCAACTATCACTATCTTAACCTAAACATAAGCGCCATCCTCTACATGTCACTTCCTTCTTTCCTCTACTCCGAAAATCTCATTCCATTTCCTAACCTCATATCCCTTCCTCCATCACCATACCTAAACAATCGCTTTAATAAACCCAATCTTCCGCTCAC